>CM068385.1:49204528-49804528 GCA_034770075.1 Aralia elata
GCGTTGCCCTTCATTGGATCATCATTTTATCCGGTTGATCATGATTTTGACATTTCGCTTTCTTTTCTTCTCAAGTCTTGATGGAGATTTGACCGATATTGCCGTACCCCTGTCGATTTCATTGGATTGAGTTTCAGACTTTGGCTAACTGTTTGGTTTGATCAGGGTTATGTCAATTTGGTATGGAACTGATGGGTCGGCTGGTTTCGGGAAAGTTTTGAGGGTTTAGGAAGGTTTATCTGGCTGTTGGGGATTGGTTTTGTTTTAGGGGAAGGATTACTTTTAAGGGATCGGACCGTGCCGAGATGGCTGCCTACGTACCCCCACAGGTTGGGAGATCAGGTCCTACGTAGTTCGCTCCTCAAAGGAAAAAAAGGGAATTGATGATTTAAGCGTAGAATCGCTTCACTGAGTCAGAATTTAGGGGTTGTGGAAATGTCTCACCATCCATTTCTTGCAATATGAGGGCTCCTCCGGATAGCACTTTTTTAATCACAAAAGGTCCCTCCCAGTTTGGGGCAAACTTCCCTTTAGCTTCGTCTTGACAAGGCATGACTCTCTTCAACACCAGATCATTCTCCTTGAATTTCCGAGGTCTTATCTTCTTGTCATATGATCGAGAAATTCTTCGCTGATATAGCCGACCGTGCAAAACAGCAGCCACCCTCCTTTCATCAATTAGGGCCAACTGGTCGTATCGACTTTGCATCCAATCCTCCTCGCTTACCTGAGCATCGATCACTATCCTGAGGGACGCCATCTCAACCTCAATTGGCAGAACGGCCTCCATTCCATACACCAAAGCGTAAGGGGTTGCCCCTGTAGAAGTACGCGTTGATGTTCGGTATGCCAGCAAGGTGAGGGGTAGCAGATCTGGCCATCCCCGATGATTAGCAGACATCTTCGCCATGATCTTCTTGATGTTCTTATTGGCAGCCTCCACTGCCCCATTCATTTTGGGACGGTAAATGACAGAGTTGAGGTGTTTGATCTTAAACTGGTCGCACAATCCCTTCATGAGGGCGTTGTTCAAATTCTTAGCATTGTCGGAGACCAAAACCTCAGGTTGCCCGTATCGACAAATGACATTATTCCTGATAAAACCGACGATGACCTCCTGATTTACCTTGGGGAAAGAAGCTGCCTCTACCCACTTGGTGAAATAATCGATCATGACGAAAATGAATCGGTGCCCGTTGCTTGCCTTGGGCTCTATTGGCCCGATCACGTCCATTCCCCACATTGAGAATGGCCACGGGGAGGTCATACAGTGCAGTTCGTTGGGCGGCGTATGGATCACATTACCGTGCGCCTGGCATTGGTAGCACCGTTTGACACGATCATCACAGTCAGCCTTTAGGGTCAACCAATAATGCCTTGTTCTCAAAATCTTTTTGGCCAGCATCGGTCCACTCATATGTGGCCCACACACTCCACCATGTATTTCATTCATAATCCTTCGGGCCTGTGTTTCATCTACGCATTGCAACAGTCCCAACCCAGCATCCCTTTTGTAGAGTGAATCCCCACTCAGGTAAAATTTCATCGCCATCTTCTAAATTCTCATCCTCTCAGTTCGACTCGCCTGGTCGGGAATGGATCTATCTCTCAGATATTCCCTTATGTTATGATACCAGGGCTGCCTTGTCAACACCACCTCTTCTGATAACACTGCCACATGTTCCTCATATGTCGGGGCATACTGTACGGCTAACTCAACTTGTGGAATGTCTTTTCTTTTGATTATGTGGATTAAGGAGGCCAGGGTTGCCAATGCATCTGCAAAATCATTCCGACCCCGGGGGATATGTCGAAAAGCGATATCTTCAAACTCTTGCATCAGCTGGGTAACACAACGATGGTATGGAAGTAACCGAAGCTCTTTAGTGTTGTACACCCCGATTGCCTGTCTGATTACCAATTCTGAATCCCCGAACACCGCTAGCCTCTTCACTCCCATGTCGCGGGCCAAGCGGAGTCCCAAGATACATCCCTCGTATTCAGCGGTGTTGTTCGAATTGCTGAATTGCAGTTTAGTGGCCACGGGGTATTGTTCTCCGGTGATAGAGACCAGGACTGCTCCGGCTCCTGCCCCTTCAGCATTCATGGCACCATCAAAATACAGCTTCCAGAATTGTTCCTCGTCATTGCATCTCGTGTCTGACACCCAAAATATATCTTCGCCCGGTAGAGGAGTTTCTAACGGCTCCATCCCTCCTGACGGGGTTTCTGCCAATTGATCTGCAATTCCTTGCCCCTTCATGGCTTTCTGAGTTACGTATACCATGTCGAACTGCTGTAAGATTAACTGCCATCTTGAAAGTCGACAGTTCAACATGGGCCTTTCAAAGATATATTTCAAGGGATCCATTCTCGATATCAGGTACGTAGTATGCCCATGGAGGTAATGCTGTAATCTCCCTGCAGCCCAGGCCAGAGCACAACAGGTCTTCTCGATGGGAGTGTAATTCTGTTCACATTGGCTAAATCTCTTGCTGAGGTAATAGATGGCCTGCTCTTTACCTGCCTCATTCTTTTGTCCCAGCATACATCCCATCGCGATGGCATTGACCGATATGTACATAAACAGAGGGATCCCATCCTTTGGGGGGGTACCAGCACCGGCGCCTCAGTCAGCTGCTTTTTAATGGTCTGAAAAGCCCTCTGACATTGCTCATTCCATTCTTGGGAAGCACCCTTCCTTAACAACTTGAAAATTGGCTCGCACGTAGTTGTCAAGTGGGATATGAAACGGCTGATGAAGTTTATTCTTCCCAGGAATCCCCTTATCTCCTTTTCTGTGTGAGGTGCCGGCATATCCACAATGGCTTTAATCTTTGCCGGATCCAACTCAATGCCTCGATCACTGACCAGGAATCCCAAAAGCTTACCTGATTGCACTCCGAAAGCACACTTGTGGGTTGAGCTTCAAGTTATACTTTCTGAGTCGATCAAATAGCTTTTTAAGATGAGTTATATGGTCAGACTCTACCCTTGACTTTACGATAATGTCGTCCACGTAGACCTCTATCTCCTTATGCATCATATCGTGGAACAAGGCCATCATGGCCCTCTGATAGGTGGCCCCCGCATTTGTGAGACCGAAAGCCAACCGTCTATAGCAGAAGTGCCCCATGGGGTGATGAACGCGGTCTTTTCCCGATCTTCCTCCGCCACCATTATCTGATGATATCCCCCGAAGCAATCCATAAAAGAGTACATTTCGTACTGGGCTGTGTTATCCACCAGGATGTGTATGAAAGGCACCGGGAAGTTGTCCTTGAGACTGGCCTTGTTTAGATCTCTGTAGTCTACGCATACCCTCACCTTTCCTCCAGGTTTAGCCACTGGGACTACATTGGATAGCCATTCCGGGTAAGTGGACACCATAATGATTCCGGCCCGAAATTGTTTAATGATCTCCTCTTTTACTTTTAAGCTCCACTCAGGTTTCAACTTCCTTAGCTTCTGCTTGACAGGCCTGAAACCCTCCTTGATGGGCAACCGGTGTACCACGATGTCGGTGGACAATCCGATCATATCCTCGTGCGACCAGGCAAAGACATCCTCATATTGGCTCAACAACTCAGCTATTTCTGCTTTTTGGCTGGTGGTGAGGTTTATCCCTATCTTGAGTTCTTTTGGCTCGTCCGAGGTTCCGATATCTATAGTGATGGTTTGGTCCAAATTGGGTTTGGGTTTATCCTCGACCCATCCTTTGATCTCTTCAGGCGCATCGTCGTAATCTGTCTCGTCTTGTTCAATGCCCATCAAATCGAAATCCAGCTCAATGTCAAAATCATAATCATCATTCAAATTTGAAAGATCGTTTGTTAGGCAAGGGTTACTCAAATTGGTACACCTGACATGAAACAAAATACTTGTCATATATAAGTTATTTTCCACGATGATCACATTTTCAGATAACTTGAAGAAATGACATAATTATGCAAAAAATAAAACAACAACAAAAATAAACTTCTTCATCATCCCATCCTTTGGGGTCTACCACCCTGATGTCGGGTTTTACCCTTGTTTGGATATCACTGGCCTCACGGTCCAATTATCGACGGTCATGTCAGACGATATGTGCTCAATGAGAGGTGGCCTTATACCGGACACTTCCCCGATGACCACGGCCACATCGCCTGAGTCTCCCTTCATACCTTCCTTAGGAATAATCAACCCGGCCCAATCGATGATAGGCACATTTTGTTGGGCTCCTGGTGTGGCAACCTTCGTCCCCTCTTCATTGCTTATTAATTGTCCGGGGATATAGCACTGGGTTTCGAACTCCTTTGAGATCTCCTGTAGGAAACTTTCTCTTTTGGCTAATGCATCATTTGTGGGGGATAAATCCTCACCCCCTGCTCATTGTCCCCTGATTGTTGACCTGGGTCACCGGGTTGCCCGCCAGTCGAATCGGGGTCATGCCTTGACGGCGTCCCCGTGCTACACCTCCGTGATATCCCAAACCGGCCTTGCCCACCTGATGGGGTAGTTGAATGGGCTTGGTGATTCCTTGACTGCTCTTTCCTAACCCCTGTCCGGGCTGGAACTTCATCCTCATCATTTCCTTTGCAACAAAAGTAAGTTCTGGAGAGACCCTTGGTTTCACGGCTGGAGCCCCCAAGCATCTGTAGTGGGGAGTGCTAATTTCTAGTGCCTGAAAGCTGGCTGGTGCCGCCGACTCATCCACATTGATCACTGGTAGGCCACCCCTGAGAGGAGAAGGGTCATCACATTCGGCCGAGATTGTCACCAGATTCCCATCGTGATTAGCTTGATTTGTTGGTGGAGCGTAGAAGGAACTTCCCCGGCCATGTGTATCCACGGCCTCCCCCATAATAGGTTATAACTGGCCGCGATGTCTAGGACCTGGAAAGAGATATCAAAAGTACAAGGTCCTATTTCCACTGGTAATTCTATCTCTCCGATTGTATCCCTCCGGGAACCATCGAAAGCTCGCACCACCACATGACTGGCCCGTAGGCGCTTGGGATTAATGTTCATTTTCTGCAATGTGCTGAGGGGACAAATATTCAATGCCGATCCCCCATCAATCAACACCCCATTCATGATATACCCCGAAGAGATTACCGCAATATGTAGCGGTTTTCGATGCCCCCTTCCCTCTTTGGGGATGTCCTCATCTGCAAAGGATATTACATCGCTCTCCATCAGATGGCCCACCAGCTGGCCGAAACCTTCTTCACTAATTTCTTTGGGCACGTATGCCTCCTCCAGGACTTTTGCCAGGGTTTTGCAGTGCTCATTGGATGATAACACCAAATCCATGATTGATGACAGGGTCAACTCCTCATTCAAAATCTGGATTCCTCTCGCCTCCGGATGGTCCATCCTCTTCAAGAATTCCACGGCTCTCTCCTCGGATATCTCCTCATTTTTCTTCTTTTGGCCTTCTAGGACTCGCTCGGGAAGATACAAGGGATTCCCCTTTGTCGTCACAGAAGCACAACTGGCCGCTTCCTCTGACGCCGCCCCATAGTTCCAGGGCACCGTCCTTAGACTGCTGATAGGGATTTGCGGTCTTGCTGCCAGAATGATGGGTTTCGGTGCCGCTAATTTGACGGGTCCCTCTGGGGTATTTCCACTTACACCCACCAATCGAATGGGCGCTCCCCGTGCATTCCCGCGATTGCCTATCATGTTGATCATTTCATCCATTTTCTGCACATAAATCAGCCTTGACGACCCCTCAACTTCACTGTCCTCCGCCATATTGACCCCACATCCATCATGTCTAGGCAGGGGATTGACCTTAACGTTTGGGGAGTCTGGTTGTTCTACCATAATTTCCCCATTATCGATCAAATTCTGAATTATATGCTTCAAGGTCCAACAATCCTGCGTATTATGACCCGGGGAACCCGAGTGGTAAGCACATCGCTTGCTTGGGTCAAATCTTCTTCCCTTTGGGTCACTCGGGGGTGCCAAATTGATTATCTTCTTTTGGGCTATCAATACGGCCAATACCCGTTCAAGAGGCTCCCCGAGCGGGGTGAATACCCGATTTTGCGAGGTCAAATCCTTCGCCCCTCTGCTTTGATCATTGAAGTTAGGCTGCCGGGATGGCCCCACTCTCTGCCCATGTACTGGAGGGTTGCTCTCTGCCTTTAGAAGATCCCTGTATGATGAGGGAACATCCTCCTCCTCTTTTGGACCTACGGGAAGTGTTGCCGTACTCTGTATTTGCTCCGCTGTTTCCAAAGATGTAGATGAGAATTGTCCTCTTTTCTTTTTCTTAGTAGTGTTTTGTAGCTTCCACTCTCATTTATCTCGCCTTCCAACCCAGCCATCTATGTCCAGAAAAGGACTTTCACTCTGTAGGTTCTCAGGACAGTCTATTTCATATCCATCGTCCATGCAATGATTACTTAAAAGTAAAGCATTCCATTCATTCTTTTTTTGGACAAACACAATCGCCACAAAAAAAAACAATCAAAAAGGCAATTATGAATTTAAGGGGATATTTTATGATCCTTGCTTAAGATCCAGCCATGCGACGCTAAAACCATTTTTTTTTTTTTTTATATCTCATACTTTTTTTTTTTTTTTTGTTACCCGCAATCTTGATGCTTTTCCTATCCTTTAATTCATGAAACGTGTATGCGTGCGTGTGTGTGCCTAAATTAATGTTGTGGTGCGTTTGTATGAAAGAATCATTTGGATTTCTTAGGGAAAATCGTGCTTTAGTTTTGAGAATGCTTAAAAATGTCTTTTCGGTATTTACGAGAAAGCCTTATTTTCTTATTGAGAAAAGATTTGATTTTAAATTGGCAAAAGCTATGAGATTTTTTCATTAAGTGTTGTTTTGGTAAAACATGAGTTTGTTAAACCTTAGCCAAAATAGGAATCGAGACTTATACGTTGCTTTCATAAATGATAGGCAATTTCTAGGATCTCTTTCGCCCTATGTATCAAGGTTTAGTAAAACGTTTATTTCTTTTTATAAAACCTTTTTTGTGGCATTTGCGAAATAACTTCTCTTTAGCTTTCTCATAAAATAGGAATCGACTTCCATTAGCATTTCCAATTTTTAGCCTCGTGACGCTAATATCCTACTTTGATTAATTTTAGCAAAATCTTTATTGTTTTGGCTTTGAAATCCTTTTGTTTGGTGTTACAAATCGAACTAAACATCAAACGCGTAGGGGGCTATTCATGGGCATGTAAGCCATCAAAATATCCCCTAATGCCAACAATCAAATATTTCACTATTACGGGGCCTTAAACCCGATTCTCGCTCTAGCGTCGTTTTAAGGCCCAACGATTACATGTTACAACAAAACGAGCACCTTGCATCTATTACATATGTCAAAACGTCCATCATCGGATTTGGACCACGGGGTCGCGTTCCTAGGGTCCCACCCAAGATTACTACATGCCCGCGAAATGAATACTACGAAACTAAACAACACGGATTTGCCTAATACACCATGATATCCGAAAATGATAATCTAAATAAATTACATTCAATAAATCACCATGAATAAGCTAGAAATTTCACCAATTGGATATCCTCGGGTTATTAGGAAGAATTTCGTTCCGATGGAACCCTCACTAATAATCCCTAATCCATGATTTCACATCAATATTCAAGAACAACTACATTCGAAATAATTCGGATGACAAAAAGCTTGGCAAAAATGGTATAACAAAATGCTAAAACAAATGATTTTTTACCTTGCAAATAATCCCCACAATATGTATGAATTTGTGTATTGAGTAGAGTAGAAAATATGAGATGTAATCTCACAAGATGGGTATAATTTCTCACTATTTCTCACTCTTTTCTCTCTTAATTTTTGTTGTTTTCTTGCTGTTTTTCTCCTTCTCCCGAACTGCTGCTGCTGCTGGATTCTTCTTCTCCCCTTTTTTTTTCTTTCTGTATGCGAAATGGCCTGATAAGGGACTGCCAAGGGCAGCCGCAGATTGATCTGCGGCTGGCCCTTGGTTCTCCCCCCAGCCGTGCTCGAGTCCCGTGCGCTCGAGTCCCGTGCCGTCTCGAGTTCCGTCCTTGGCCGCGGATTGATCTGCGGCTGACTGTGCTGATTTTCTCATTTTTCGCACCTCGTCTCGATTTCCGTGTCGTACCGTTGATTTCCGTTGAAGGGGTTGCATTCTGCAGTCCGGAAATCGCCGGGAAACGTGCCATGTCGTCCGGGTAAGCGCAGCGATCAGTAACTGACTCCCGACATTCGCGCGTCGTTGTGTCGGCCTCGATCTCGTCCAGTGTTGGTGGCTTTGAGTGTTCATCTTTATGTCCACCCTCCATTCTCGTGGGCCGGGTCCATGGACGATTTTGCCCTCATGTCAGGGTTAGTATAGGAAGTGCAAAATTTGGGTGTCTACACTAATTATTCCTGAAGAAGGTAGGAAGAAGAACTTAGGCGATGTGGCCGTAGTCATCGGGGAAGTGTCCGATGTGGAGCCACCTTTTATCCAGCGCATTTCATTTGACCTGACCATCGACAATTGGACCGTGAAACCAGTAATATCCAAGCAAGGGTAAAACCCGACATCAGGGTGGTAGACCCCAGAGGATGGGGATGAAGAAGTTTATTTTTGTTTGTTGTTTTGTATTTTGCATAATTATGTCGTTTCTTCATGTTATCTGAAAATGTGATCGTTGTGGAAAATAACTTATATATGACAAGTATTTTGTTTCATGTCAGGTGTACCAATTTGAATAATCCTTGCCTAACAAACGGTCTTTCAAATTTGAATGATGATTATGATTTTGACATTGAGCTGGATTTCGATTTGATGGGCATTGAGCAAGACGAGACAGATTACGACGACGCGCCTGATGAGATCAAAGGATGGGTCGAGGATAAACCCAAACCCAACTTAGACCAAACCCTCACCATAGATATCGGAACCCCGGACAAGCCAAAAGAACTCAAGATAGGGATGTACCTTACCCCTAGCCAGAAAACAGAAATAACTGAGCTGCTAAGCCAATATGAGGATGTCTTTGCCTGGTCTCATGAGGACATGATCGGATTATCCACCGACATTGTGGTACACCGGTTGCCCATCAAGGAGGGTTTCAGGCCTGTCAAGCAAAAATTAAGAAAGTTGAAACCAGAGTGGAGCTTAAAAGTGAAGGAGGAGATCATCAAACAGTTCAGGGCGGGAATCATTATGGTGTCCACTTACCCAGAATGGTTGTCCAATGTGGTCCCGGTGGCTAAGCCTGGAGGGAAGGTGAGAGTATGTGTAGATTATAGAGATCTAAATAAGGCCAGTCTCAAGGATAACTTCCCGGTGCCTTTCATACACATCCTGGTGGATAACACAACCTAGTACGAGATGTACTCTTTTGTGGATTGCTTTGCGGGGTATCATCAGATAATGGTGGCGGAGGAAGATCGGGAAAAGACCGCGTTCATCACCCCTTGGGGCACCTTCTGCTATAGACGATTGGCTTTTGGTCTCACAAACGCGGGGGCTACTTATCAGAGAGCCATGATGGCCCTGTTCCACGACATGATGCATAAGGAGATAGAGGTCTACGTGGATGACATTATCGTGAAGTCAAGGGTAGAATCTGACCATATAACCCATCTTAAAAAGCTATTCGATCGGCTCAGAAAGTATAATTTGAAGCTCAATCCAGCAAAGTGTGCTTTCGGAGTGCAGTCGGGTAAGCTCTTGGGATTCCTGGTTAGTGACCGAGGCAATGAATTGGATCCGGCAAAGATTAAAAAAGCCATTATGGATATGCCGGCACCTCATACAGAGAAGGAGGTAAGAGGATTCCTGGGAAGAATTAATTTCCATTCAGCCGCTTTCATATCCAACCTGACGACTACGTGCGAACCAATTATTCAAAAATGTTAAGGAAAGGTGCTTCCCAAGAATGGAATGAGCAATGTCAGATGGCTTTTCATACCATTAAAAAGCAGTTGACTGTGGGCACCAGTGCTGGTACCCCCGAAGGATGGGATCCCTCTGTTTATGTATATATCGGTCAATGCCATCGCGATGGGATGAATGCTGGGACAGAAGAATGAGGCGGGTAATGAGCAGGGCCATCTTTTACCTCAGCAAAGGAGATTTAGCCAATGTGAACAGAAATACCACTCCCATCGAATAGACCTGTTGTGCTCAGGCCTTGGGCTGCGGGGAGATTTACAACACTACCTCCATGGGCATACTACGTACCTGATATCGAGGATGGATCCTTTGAAATATATCTTTGAAAGGCCCTTGCGGGAACTGTACGACTTTCAAGAGATGGCAGTTAATCTTACATCAGTTCGACATGGTATACGTAACTCAGAAAGCCATGATGGGGCAGGGAATTGTGATCAATTGGCGGAAAACCCGTCAGGAGGGATGGAGCCGGTAGAATAACTCTTCTGCCGGGTGTAAGATATATTTTGGGTATCACACTCAAAATGTGATGACGAAGGGCAGTTCTGGATGCTGTATTTTGATAGGTGCCTATGAATGCTGAAGGGGCTGGAGCCGGGGCAGTTCTGGTCTTTATCACCGGAGAGCAATACCCTGTGGCCACTAAATTGCATTTTCTTCAGCAATTTGAACAACACAGCTGAGTACGAGGGATGTATACTTGGGACTCCGTTTTGCACGCGATATGGGATGTTGAAGACGACTGGCGGTGTTTGGGGATTCAGAACTGGTAATCAGACAGACGATCGGGGTGTACAACACGAAAGAGCTCCGGTTTACTCCCCTACCATCTAACGTTGTGTTATCACAATTGATGCCAGAATTTGAAGATATCGCTTTCCGAACATATCCCCCGTGGACGAAATGATTTTGCCGATGCCATTAGCAACCTCTGGCTTCCATAATCCACATAATTCAAGGAACAGGGACGTTCCACAGATTGAGATAGCAAGGTACAGAATGCCCCGGCATACGAGGAACATGTTGACAGTATTATCAAGACGAGGTGGTTCTACCAAGGCAGACCTTGGTAATCACGACATAGGGAATATCTAGAGGGATAGATCCATTCCCGACCAAGGCAAAGCCGAAGCTGAGAGGATGAGAATTCAAAAGATGGCAATGAAATTTTACCTGAGTGGGGATTCCACTCTATAAGAGGGATGACTGGATTGGGATTGTTTGCAATGCGTAGATGAGACACAGGCCCAAAGGATTATGAACGAAATACATGGTGGAGTGTGTGGGCCACAACATGAGTGGGGCCGATGCTGGCCAATAAGATCTTTGAGAACAGGGACATTATTGGTTAACGGTGAAAGCCGACTGCGATGATTCATGTTCAAACGGTGTTATCAATGTACAAGCGCACGGTAATGCGATCCTTATACGCCTCCCAATGAAATTGCACTGTATGACTTCCCCGTGGCCATTTTCAATGTGGGGAATGGATGTAATCGGTAACCCAATAGAGCCCAAAGCAAGCAAACGGGACACCGATTTCATTTTTTCGTCATGATCGATTACTTTCACCAAATGGGTAGAAGCAGCCTCTTTCCGCCAAAGTAACCTCAGGGAGGTCATCGTTCCGGTTTCATCAGGGATATAATGTCAATTTGTCGATACGGGCAAGCCTGAGGTCTTGGTCTCCGACAATGCCAAGAATTTGAACAACGCCCTCATGAAGGGATTGTGCGACCAGTTTACAGATCAAACACCTCAATGTCCTGTTATTTACCATTCCCAAGATGAATGGGGCAGTGGAGGCTGCAAATAAGAACATCAAGAAGAATCATGGCGGAAAATGTCTGCTAATCATACGGGGGATGGCCGAAATTTGCTACCCCATCACCCTGCTGGCATAACCGAAACATCTACGGCGTACTTCTACAGGGGCAACCCCTTATACGCTTTGGTGTATGGAATGGAGGTTGGTTCTGCCAGTTGAGGTTGAGATGGCGTCCCGCAAAATAGTGATGCGATGCCTCAGATAACGCGGTGGAGGGATTGGATTGCAAAGGTCGATAACGGACCAATTGGCCCTAATTGATGAAAGGAGGGTGGCTGCTGTTTGGCACGATCAGTTTATATCAACAAAGGATCTCTCGATCATAAACGACAAAAAGGATAAGACCTCGGAAGTTTCAAGGAAAATGATGTTGGTGCATAAAAAGAGTCCCATGCCTTAGTCAAGACGAAAGCCCAAGGGGAAAGTTCGCCCCGAACTGGGAAGGACCATTTGTATTATAAGAAAGTGGCTATCCGGAGGAGCCCTCATATTGCACGGAAAATCGGATGGGGAGGGTATTTCCACAGCCTCTCAACTTCCGACTCGGTTTGAAGCGGTTCTATGCTTGAAATCATTCAGTTCCCCTTTTCTTTGAGGAGCGAACTACGTAGGACCCTGATCTCCCAACTTGTGGGGGTACGTAGGCAGCCATTCACGACACGGTCCGAATTTCCATAAAAAATGAATCCTTTTTTCCTTAAACAGAAACCATTTCCAGACAGCCAGTAGAATAATACCTTGCCTACACCCTCAAAACCTTCACCGAAACAAAGCGCCTAACCAGCTTCATCCCAAATGAACATAACCCCTGATCCAACCAAACAGTTATCCAAAAATCTAAGACCCAATCCGATGAAATCGACAGGGGGTACGACAATATCTGTCAGATCATCCATCAAGACTTGAGAAAATGAGGAAAGAAAGCAAAATGTCAAAAATCATGGTTAGCTGGAATAAAATGAGGATTCCAATGAAAGGCAGCGATTACGAACAAAAAGGGAAAAATGACGTAAATTATTAAATGCCATGTCTACCATATATAAGTCATTTTGTTACAAGATTTCTTTTTCAATAACCGAGGAAATTAACATAGTCTATGGCAGGAAAATAAAACAATCTACAAATCTGCAATTAAATGAAGCAGGGTGGATAAAGTTGGTGGATAGATCCGAAGCATCAGCATCCCCTGCAATCTGCTGTCCCAATCATGCCGATGCGGTTCCAAACAAAAGCGGTGGCCACGGCCCGACAGTCCCCAAAATGAGCATCTATAACTGTGCCTGGGGCCTGAAAATTACAATGGCGTCTCTGTCAGCAATGGCTAACATCTCTGGCCCAGAATAGCGGCATTCTCCTCTCAGCAATGGCAGGGCATCCCTCTCAAGATTCAATAGCAATCAAGGCCAGCTCGGATCCGGCTATGTTCAGTAAACCCGACTAGGGGCAGGAATTGGCTGAGATCGAGTGGTATGTGGTAATCATCGCGGGAAAATCACTCCAGAGTCATCCAAAAGACCCTCAGTCATGACTCAAACCAACCGTATCCGAATCCTCCGTCGCAACCACTGCACATAAGCGAGATGTCTGGATGGGGCAACTGTCACTATATTCGGCACAGGATCCTACGAGTGCCAAAGATCATATACCTGCAGTAGGTCTCTCTCTGTTCTGGGCATGATATAAGGAATCGGTAGTCCGGCCGCGCCCCGTGAAGAGTGAAAATCCCTTGTGTCTGATCCAAACTGCCACCATAAACCGCCAGGGGATGATTAAGTCGTCACGCCCCTACGAAGCCAGCTAATAGGGAATGAAATCCTATGGTGGGCACTGTGAAGTCAAAAAGATCATAAAGGAGCAATAACCCGAGTAGATCAGGAGATGAAAAGGATCCTCAATAGACCAGACAGAAATGCTATCCAAGAGGCCGCATACAGTACAGCTCACAAGACGAAACGAAATAATACTAGCGTTGGCTATGTCACGAAAACTTCGGATTTAACTGTTTCAATAAAGATTTGGAAGCGATATAAAGTCGGTACCTTGGTAAATATTAGCTATTAATTCCTCAGATGGGTTCGACACTAAACTTTTCATTATATTACTCTGTTTAGACCGCGTATACTTGCCGCGAGTTTTTTCGGTTGCGAAATCGAACCAACACATAGCACATAGATAATATGCTCATTATTTAAAACATAAACATTTGGCTAAACATGTACTATACATAACGATCAACCACATAACAAATAGAGATATGAGTTCCATTAAACTCAATCAACATTCTTTATTCAACGAACGTAGTCCATAATTTGACTTTATCGTCTCATACTTATAATTGCATTTATGCTTTTTCAATCAATATGATTGAATAACAGTTAATCTAAGTAATTCACTATAACAAATAGGAACTGAAAAGACTTGCCTGGTTTTGTAGATTACCAATTACCATAACCTGGACTTATATTTATATACTGTCACTTCATTGTATCCTACAACGGTATATATAATCATGCAACATCATTTATTAGTACACAACATAGCAATACTTAGTATTAATTCTAGCTTAATCATTTCATAATCCTTCATGTTATTAAGTAAATTCCCATGTATAGGGGTAACATATCATGACCAAAAAGAAAAGAATTAAAAATAAGAAAATTTTCATTTTCAGCAATTCCCGTCGGGGCGAGAAAATTAACTACACAAAAACTCTCAGCTGGGGCGAGACTTTTATTTTTCTCCGGGGCGAGGAAATTTAGCTTAAATGAGCTCGTCGGGGCGAGCTAAACCTGAATCCCCCAGTTTCTGCAGTTCGCGAAGAACGCAGAAAAATGCCAAAAAATTCCCAATTTTCTTTCATTTTATCAAACAAATGACTATATCCCAAATGTTATAAGCTTTGTAAGGAATTAATACCCAACATGTATTACAATGATTCTAGACATTTTTAAAATAACTTAAATAACCAATCTAAAAACTTAAACCAATCCCAAATTCACACTAGTTTTACAAAACTTTATACAAATCTAGCAGCAATCAATCGCTACAGATTCGTTTCTTCAACCCAAATTTTGGTCCGTTCAACATTCCGTTGTTTTCGTTTTTCAACATAGTAATAACATGTCATTAAATTTAAGACTTTAAACATCGATTTCCATACTCAATTTGGGCCACTAGAAGTAGACCATTCAATATAACAGTAAACTAAAAATTTAATTCTTGGTATACAGTAAATCAAAAGTCTAAATTTTCTATTATTTGAATTTTGATTACTACACAATCCATTATAGATGATATGTATAACAGAAATTATTAATACATACCCAATAACATATATACTCCATTTACACAGTCAATTTGATTTTATACCAAGACACCTTAGAACACAAAACTAAGAACTTAGAAACTTATAAAACTTACCTTTAATTAGCTAGATGGCTATAATTTACTGGATTCCTTCTTCTTCTTCTTTGGAATTTTCTTCTCAAATCTCCTCTCTAATTTGTTATCACATAGAGCTTTCTCTCCCAATTTCCCTCCTCACTCTCCTACTGAATATTTTTTTTATTATCAAAATAATGCTGACCAACTTTACGTATCCTCTAATTGGGACGTGTTTCGGCGGTTTAAGAAAGTCAAAGGCCACAAGGCCCCCCCCCTCCCACTTGTTTTGGTAACTTCTTTAAAGAATTAAATCCATTTTTGTTAAGTATTATTATACTTATATGCTTCCCATGTAAAAATAAACCATTGTCACACTTTTAATTTAAATTAAACTTATTATATTAATAAATCTAATTATAATCTTACTAACAAAATTTATAATCTCCAATTAGACATATTATAAATTATAAAATTCATTTAATAAATCATTTATTTCTCTAATTTAATTATTAAATTATAATTAGAAAATATTACTCACGTTAATAAAAAATACGCACTGAATACTAAAATTGTTTATCATCGATTTAAATATTTAACACATTTTATATAAATTATTCCTACATGTAGTTCCCATCAAATATTTATTCGATAAAATATTATTAATATACGAAATTCACAATCATACGTACATTAACATGTTTAACATTTATAATGGCAACACATTTACTTTCTCATTTTATTAAAAATATCTTCATTTAAGTGAATTACTTTCATTATTCATTTTATAAATTTAATTCATAACAATTCCATTGCTCCACCGAAAACATAACAATTAAAAATTAAATTATTTCATAATATAATTTTCAACTTACTAATATTCAATAAATAATCTTTTTCGTAACAATTTCTTTCACTTCATTCAATGGGTTTAATTAACTATTAAACCTCTTTCCCCAAAATACACAAATATATAAATCTCTTCACATCAAATCACATATTTCACAATATAAAACATATAATATTTACACATATTCAAACCCAAAAACGTTTATATAATAAGAATTTTATTTGTTAAATTTCTTATTTAATAATTCATAAAAAATTCGGGTTGTCACATCCATTCCCTTCTTATAAGGATTCCGTCCTTCACGGACTCAACGAAACCTTCCCCTACTCAGTTTTCACTAAATCTCTTTCCACAGTTTATTAATCGTTGAATAACTCAACGCATCACCTTAGTGTAGGGTTTTTATTGGAACACTTAAAGTGTTATATATTCATTTAATCCTTTAACACATCTCATTGCATAAACATTACTCGTCGTAACATAAAAATATCCTGATTTAGCATCGGCATAAATATTCGAGATATCACATTCACCCCTTTCTTAAATTCACACAAATCCACATATTTCACAACATATAAACATCTATAAAATTATATATTTTGAACCCGACAAACCCTCTCGCAAATAAGAATTTTATTTATTTAAAACTCTCATTTTAATTAATTACTGAAAATTCGGGTTGTTACACATCATTCCCTCCTTAGAAGGATTACCGACCTCGGAATCAACGAAACCCTCCCTTTACTCTGGTTTTCACTAAATCTCTTTCACAATTATCGTTGCATAACTTAACGCATTACCCTTAGTGTAGGTTTTTAATTTCATCACCTTCTCTTAAAACGTGGAACACTTAGAGTGTTATATATTCTTTAACCCTTTTAACGCATTCATTGCATCATCATAACTCGTCGTTAATCATTTAATATCATGATTTAACATTCGCATAAATATTCCTGATTTAGCGGCGGTTAGCAAACCAGGACCAAGACATGAAGGTAGCGCTTAGTAAGATAAAGAACGTGCGCAACGGGAATAGACGAAGTCCAGGAGTCCTCGTTAAATACATCCAGACCTAAGGGGTGGGAAGGTGGGAGGGGGAGGCTCAAGAATAAATATTCGAGATATCACATTCACCCCTTCTTCAAAGAATTTCCGTCCTCGAATCTGTTGATTTACTAAAATTCAACATTCACGCTCCTTCCAACTATCCAAAAATGGACTTTACGTTAATCTCTACTTACTCAATCGGGTTTCTACAACCAAGTTCTTTTTCTAAGGATCTTTCTTCAGATCATTGCATTTCTTCACATCTTCCTCTTCTAAAAATTTCTCATCATTACTACATCCATCAGTTAAATTTATCTCTTCCCCTGCATTCCTGGAATTTCATTCCTTTCTTGGAATTTATTATAGTTTGTTTAACTTACTCATCACCACGTTCACATAACCTCCTTCTTAAGGAATATTCCTTCCTTCTCCACTTCCACCTTTCAAAAGAATAAGGAATTTTTCCACAATTGTTCAATAATTGGGAAGCAGTATGAATAATTCAGGAATTTAAAAGATTCATTTAAAAAAACTTTCAATTATCATGTTGAGGAGTCGTAAAAGACTTGAACCTTGTCATAGGTTAAACAAATAGTTCTACTGTAGAGACATTTAACAGTCAAAAAGATTTATGGACCATCTCTTCCTCGTACTTCCCGGTGATCAGCCCTTCGTAATATGTATTGTGCACATACATATTAACGCTATTGCGTATACCCCCATTAACAAGGTTGGTTCATCTCCAGGGACCTTAATACAAAATTCCGCACCAAGGAATAAAACTGGTTATTAGCATAAAATCTCAAAGAATTCTTGAACGTCATAAACACCTTTCAATAGGTGTCTAGCCGAATCAATTAGCATAAACCTTGTATAACAATTCGGGGAAAACATTAGTCAAAAATATTTTTAGTGCCCAACTCAATTGGCATATCTTTTCATAGCTTAAAAGACAAACCAAAATTCTTTTTATTGACGTCAATGATTACCGTTACCTGCTTAATAGTACGTTTGAGGATGCCGTCATTTTGAGGGACTTTGTCATACTACATTCATACCATAGTGGTGGGCTAACGATCCTTTCGATCACATCCAACACTAGGTTCCAGTTGCATTGATGGACTCCATCGTTCAAAATACATTTTGATAATCCCTCAAATTATTTTTGTCTAGACTAGAAATAATTAGCATAGGACATATGGAATAACAACCTCCTTTTTAAAACTTATTGGCTCAAACATTGACCCAATTATTATTTTCGAGAACTCAAAATTGCTGGAATCTTCCATCACGATGTCAATAAATTTCCGAAAATCTAAGCATAGTTTAAAGATTTAGGAATCTCCATTTTCTCCATCAACTACGATCTTTATTCCATTACTTCATTAATCAATTATTCTATCATTCTACAATATCATCAAATTGCTCTCTATACCATAACTTTTCTATACCCAAATATAGTTCATCAAACTTACACACACTTTGGAAGTTCAGGGAACTTAATCCTAGTCCAGACCCAAAATCTCCCATTCGCTTGAGGGGTTCCCACAATACGATTATGAGTCACGAGAACTTACCATAAAGTAATTGAGTTTTTTAAAAGAACCATAAACCTAATCTTAATATTCCTCTAACTATCAAATATAAATATGAGAAAAGAATCACTTTCTCGTCATATCGTATAGAGTTAGCCCGATTCCAAAATTGCAATGAATTATCAATAATAGTTGAAAGCTAAGTGGTTCTCAATACCACGCACAAATTCCCAGCCCATACAAGGAATTGTTCAAAAACTCAACCACAATATCGAATATTGGGAAAAAGCTAAGTGGTTCTCAAACCAAAGCACAAAATTCCCCGCCCATACAAGGAATTGTACAACTCAACCACTAACATGAGTCCCCTCCATTGAAATCCCACCCTAATTCCATCTTGCTCTTAACTGACTCTTTGCTTGATAACGAATTCCTTCGAATCTCATCATCCATAACTCCTCGTGAGTTTTACCTTGTACGTATTTCATAGTACCATCTCTTTATTAGCATCATGCTACAACTATTCAATCAATTAAGATCCTCTGACATTTTTACAACTTTAATAACAAATCAAAGGCCCGTGGATCTCGTTCTATCATCAACTCTTCTTTACGATTCTTTTTTATCTTATGATCAATCTCAATTCCTACGAATTTTCTTTATTCTTTTCTGTTAATCACGTTATCTTATGATTAATCAACTCAGGTGTTCCCTGTTCTTTTAGCTCTTCAAGGTTTCTTCTTTGAACCTAATCATTTTATCATAATCTTAGTCTCACATGAATTCTCTAAACTCTATTTGAGTTCATCCTGGTCATTAATAATCATTCTCATCTTATACGATATATAGTTCTATGTTATTAACATCATCTTTATTTCTGGAGTCCAAGTAACTCCTGGTTCTCCATCTTATATAACTCTTCAAGATTTTTCTTTGAATCTTCTTGTTTATCTATCTAATTCTTCCTTTAAGAATCTCGAACTTTCATTTCATATTATTCAATATTTTATTCAGAGTTTACTTCGCGTCAATTCGCATCTTCTCCTTGTAAACGTTTCTAGGACTTAACTCATCTCATGTATCCAATACCTATAACGAAAAAAGAATCAACTTTCTTAATCATAACACATCCATAATTCTATAACTCGGCTACTAACCTACGAGTCTCTAACAGTGTTTCAATTTATAGCACCTGAGTGGTTTCCTACAAATACAAACCCAAAAAAAAAATATAACAAATACTACGTTCCCGTCTCGTCTACACTGTCCCTCTTACAACAAGTTAGATCGGTTGCTAGTTTGTATCAACCTCCGCTCTCTGAAGGAATTGGTTTAGGCCCAGATACAATTACATCAACATTAAAGAATACGATTGCACACATAATTATACTTTAAACTTATTTATTCTTTAAACGTCTATCATCTTCACCTCTCTTCTCTAAGGTTATAGCCTAAAGGTACTCGTACCTAAGGTTTCTAACACCATCAAGCTCTTGATACTTCTGTAACGACCCCAAAATTACATCACAATTCAACTCTCAACATCGGTCGTTATCAATATCATTCGTCGTTCTGCACTTTTACAAACAATATCCAGTATTAAAAACTTAATACACATGCGGAATAATTAAAATTATTCTATTATAAATTGTTCTCGATACCCAAAAATTTTTAAAACCTTTACATCTAAATTATCTTCGAATCATGTTAATCTCATGATTCGCCATTGTCGAAACTTATTATAAAAGTTTATACCTCAATAACAAACTTTATAACTCAACATAAATACATTTAACAAAAAAACTTAACCATAATTCAAGTAATAACTTCAACTAAAACAAATTTAATCTTCATGCATCAATTTTGATCCCACGTCCATTTGTGGTAGCACATAACATTACCTTGTAATCTTTAATACTGCAAAAGTGGTTTATTTACAAAGAATGAGCGCGAGCTAGCTCAGGCCAAAATCTAACAGTTGTCATACTATCACATAAATACGTAAGGATAAACATGCTCATCCATATACATCATAAACATTTAGCTTAAACATGTCATACGTACTGTACATTAGTTATCAAGTAATAATTGAGTTTCCAATTAACTCAATCCACAATTTTTAACTCACAATGGACGTTGTCCATAATTGACTTTCGTCGTTTTTATACATACACACATAGAATACACCATGCCTTTTACCATTATATATTTAAAATAATTAATCATTTAATTCACATAACAAATAGGAACTGGAAAAAGAACTTGCCTTGGTTCGTAGAACTTACCAATTACCATAATTAGCCTATACTTTATCATACACTTCACGTATCCATTGATTATGCTTAGAATTATGCAACAATTGGAATAGATTTCTTTTCAATTCACCAATTTTTCCTTCACAATTCACATGTATTTCACAGATTTCCTCTCTTTTCCTCTTTGACTTGGTTTAACATACAATAATACGCCACTTAATAAAACTGACAGAACATTGGTGTCAGTTAATAACTGGACACCAACTCCCACTAAGGGGCCTCGTTTGGCTAATCATTTATTCCTTATGTTCTTAATTTATTTTAATAACTTGCTTACAGTATAGTTTTCAATGTCAACATATTTAATCAATTAAATAATCTCATTTTAAATCAATTAAACAAAGTAGAATCAATACCACATTAAATTATATAGATCATATACTTAAAAATAATTTCTCATTTATTAATAATGACAAATTATTAAATCTCGTAATTAATTATTAAATTAATTAGAAATAACATTATGTCTTATTTTAAATTAATAGCAATTTAATCAAATAAACTCAATTAAAAAACACATCAGATCAGCTACCTTTGAATGTAAAAATTCTCCACAATCAATTTAATCTAATGTAAACACATATAATTAAATTAAAATCTACCACAAAGTCATCAATATATTTATTTAAATTCAATAATTAATATCATCCGAAAAATATTATATTTTAATTCAATAAATATTTAAATTAAATTAACAAAAATCTCGTTCGTCAACAACTGCCTTCCAGTGCTCTTCTCCTGGATTCGACTCATATCCTGCTTGTTTAACACTAAAGTGCATGAGTCGACATCCGATCTAGTAAAATATCATACCGTACATGATAGATCTTATTGTTGAAGCATAAGGGAAATCTTACTCATCACGGTCTCATCCTCCGTAGAGTGTCTTTGGGGCCTGTTTCTTGGAGAGGTGTATTCCATGGCTCATCAGCCATAAGACCAATCTCTTTGGAATCTTCCATGCTAAAAGCTTCTTTAGGCATCGAGTCAATGTACTTTCCTTGGGATCAACGGAGCCTAGTCATCCTTTTAGATCTATCTCGTATAGATATTTATCCCCAAAATATAGGAATGCCTCCCCCAAGTCCTTCATCGGAGAAGTGTTTAGATAACAAAAATTTTTGATCGACTGTAGCATAATAGGGATATCATTCCCTATCAGTTAATATATCAATTCAACATATAATCACAAAAGGAATGAAACAACCGCCTCCCCACTAAACCTTCTTGTACACACATGGTTCCACGGTCCTCATTTTTTGATAAAATCAAACCTGTTTGATTATCTCAATCAAAAATGATGTTCCACCTACGAGAAGTCTTGCTTCAATCCATAAAATGGATCGTTGTAGGCTTACCAATAAGACTTTTGGTTTATTTCAAGACCGTTGAAACAAAAACCCTCCGGCTGTTATCATATATACATTCTCCTCAAGCTCTCCAATTAAGGAAGGCCATTTTCACGTCCATTTGCCAGATTTCGTAGTCATAATAAGCTGCAATTGCAAGCAAAATCGGAATTGAACTTGAGCATAGCTACAAGTGAGAACGTTTCATCATAGTCAACATCTTTGTCTTTGTTTGAAACCTTTTGCAAACCAGTCGGACCTCATAACGGTCTCTACCTTACCGTCCGCGTCCAGTCTTTCTCAATAAAAGGACCCATTTACACCCAATAGGCTTAATGCCCTCAGGTGGTGAAACCAAAGTCCATACTTCTTTTTAGTTTTTTCATACATGAAGTCCATCTTGGATTTTATGGCTTCTAGCCATTTCTCTGAGTCTTTACTCACGCAATAGCCTCTTCGTAAATCAATGGATCTTTATTCATCTATGATGCACGTACGCTCATCATCATCCTCTATGATGAAATCCTATACCTATCAGGTAATCTTTCAGTACTTCTTACAGATTTTACGGAAATAGGTTATCAAGTACCTGAGTTTGATCCGTAGTATTTTTTTGTTCTTCAGAACTTCTTCAAGATATATCTTACTCCCTCAGACCCCTTCGAGGATTAAACTGAAAGTAGTTATGCACACAAGGCCAATCATATTTGATATGATGTAGCATATACTTTGGTAACTCTTATGCATTTATTAAATAAAAGAATTGATTTTCTTAAAAGGTGCATTTTAACATTTATCTACATAGTGCAGTTATATTAAAATGTGATAAACCCATAGTTTTGAGAGCAATGCTTTTAGAAGTACATGATGGTGATCATTGCTAAATGAGATCTAAATTTCTAGATAGCTCACAAAACTAAAAATAGTTCCTAATTCGTTTGGATTACTAAAAAGGGGATTAGTGAAAAATCCGGATAGATTAGTACAATACGTTTGCTTGCTCTTAGGAAGAGGATGATTTGATCTCATAATCATTTGTGTGGAGAACCAACCTAAATCAAGTATGTAGGTGATTATTGAAGAATAAGTACATCTGAACGTGGCTCCCGCTAAGGAAATACCTAATGGAGTTTTACACTCCACCTTTCAATAGGAATATCCCTCTAGTGATAGTACTAGACAAGTGATCCTTGGACCTTGAGATCATCATAGTATCCTTGTGTATCATGAGTTATACTTTGACATGTCCCTTAAGACCTTTAGGGTATATCAAAGAGGTATGATTGGGTATAATAAGTTGTACATGAAGATAGGTGAAATGATCAACAAAGAATCTACCACCGTCTAGTAAAAGAATGTGAAATGTCCTATGTGATTCGATTAAATGACAACTCAGGTAGTCCCTTGCCCAAGGTAGAATGAAATTAGAAAGGAGTTTCTAATTTGCTATTATTTAGAGTTGTGCATTTGGGAATCCGAAAATACATATAATTAAATAGAATAAGACTTGACAGTAATTCCATGTCTTATATTTAATTTGGGAACATTGCATGGTAGAAGGATTGAATTGTAACGGTAACTATGCACTGAAAAGGTTCTTTTATGATTAATGTTGAAATCTATATTATCTAGAAAGTCATATGATTTCGCGTAAGGGGGCTTACCCTTATTGTAGAAATAAATATTAATTTATTTAAATAAATTAAATAGTTTATTTTATTTATTTAAATAAGATTAGAATTGTTCTAAGTTGATTTTTATATTCACCAACCAGTTTTTTAAAAATAAGTGGAGAATCTATAAGGGTCACACAAACAAAAGAACATATTTTAATTTTAGTTATTTATGAATAAAAAAGCTTTTTAAATTGACATAATTATAATAATAAGTTAAGTGTATTTAATTTAGTCTAATGGAGATAGAATAAATTTAAAATAGCTTAATATTTATTATTTAATATTTTGGAAATATTAAATATAAATTAATAAGAGGGAGTCTTATTATTATTATTACTATTACTATTATTTAATTCCTAATAGGGATTGAGTATTAATTAATAGAAGTAACTCTCACATGAATTCCTAATTGGATTAGGAGCATAATTAATTAAATAGAGTTTAACTTATAATAGAAAACCCTAATCCTAAATTAGTTTAGGGAAGGGTTTTCCTACATCTGTAATAAGAGAAGTCTTATCATAGAGTAGTGTTACACAATCTTGCATTATTTTTGTGGAGAGTACCTTGCAATTTCTATAGAGATAGAAACTAGGGTTTTGCCAACACCCAAGTTCCTTGAATACCTATTCTTCCTTGGTGGATCACCTCCTAGAGGCCAAACACTGGGTGGCTAACGTTGATAAAAAGGAAGGAATCTCATCGGTGGAATTCGAGGAGAACACGAAGGATCATAGGAGTTAAACCTTGTACCCGAGGAAGCTTTGATCTACGAGGGGTATAATTGTTTTAATTTTCTTTCTCTTTCGTATAATTGATAATTGAAACACAAGGATTAGATCACGGTGGATGGTTTGTATTAAAAATTTTATAATCCATTTTATCAACCGCTTCCCGCCCTATTTGTGTAATTTGATTGCATGCTTGCGTTAATGTTACAAACCTAACAGTGGTAATCAGAGCCTAATCCTTGTGTTAATTATTGATTTTGATGATCTCCCATGTTGAATTGATATGCGATACGATCGGGATTTTTATTGGGCTGAAAAAATTTTCTGAATCTCGCAATCACGGCGCGAAAACGGCCGGCGCCGCTTCCAGTTCATTCTGGAGCGCGAACCAGCACCCTAACCCAGAAAACGTTTCTGTGGGTGTAGCGCGGTCGCGCCGCTCCTAGTCTCAATTTTGGAGCGCCTTTCTGACCAGCGCCGGGTATGCCGAGTTTGAATATTTTTTTTTGTTTTTCTCAAATTAAACATAAATGGGTTTATTTAATATGATAAAAAGTTTAAAATAAAGGAATGTTCATTTTTAATATCTGGAATAGGATTTTCAGATTGCTAAAAAATTAAAAGGAGTTTAATTTGGATTTTGTTTTTGATTAAAATAAAAGAGTTTAATTTTGTTTCAAAACTGAAATATTAGCAAAAACATATTTGCCCATTAATTGATATCAATGCATATATAGAATGGTTTTTATTATTCATGAGATGAATGTAATTTCATTGATACATTTAGAGATATGTATGACAATAAATAGGGATTGATGATGGGACTATTGACCAATGTGTGATTGGAATTATTTTAGAGGATGTTTGAATGTATGGGTTTTTTATAAATGGGGTCTGCGTACCTCGTCTTCTCTAAATTTTTTTAATATAAATTCTATTCTCCTTCCTATGGGTCTTTCCCTTGATTGCTTATCAAAAACGTTTCTTCTATTTTATTGGTAAATAGTTTTTGTATTAGGGCTAGTTAGAATTAAATTTTGAAGAATTGGAGACAAAGGAGCAGGGAGCGCTAGAAGAACTCGTTTGTATTGGAGTCCGGGTTTAAATATAATAATATGCCAGGGACTAAGTAGAAAGTAGAAAGCTGAACAAGGATGAAGTCATCCTACGAGTAGACAAATGAGAGCAAAGGTTGTTGCATTAGTTGTAGGAAACTTATTGTTTAGCAACTACCCTTCGGGCAAGATCATTCAGTTTATTAAATAATTATTTATTATATTCCAACACTCATTAGAAATATTATTTCAATTTTTGTGTTGGATATCGATGGTTTTGATACTTATAAATAAAGAAAACAACAGGTTGTTATTATTTATATTAAAAATGTTTTATATGGTGTTGGTAATCCTACTGAATGGACTTTACAATACTTGACTTGCATGAAAATATACTTTCAAATTGAACAAACTAAGAAAAGAAAAAGAGATGATGTTAATTAGACCTTTATGTAGGCACTGGTAGACCATCGGTCATCATCAATGAAACAAGATTAAACCAAGTTGCATAAAGATAGACATTTAGAGCTATCTGATAACGACTCATATCCAACTTGTGAATCTTGTCTCATGGGTAAGAGTGACTAAATCTCCTTTTAGTTGGAAAAAGGAGAAAGTAGTTAACCAGAGTTGTTTAGCGTTGGGTACAACACAGACGTATGTGGACCTATGACAACGAAATGCACGAGGAGGGCAGTCTTATTTTATTACTTTCACTGATGATGCATTCTAGAATTGTGGAAATGGTGTATTTATTAATGAAATACAAATCATGAATCGTTTGATAAAGTTTAAAAAGAATTCAGAAGTGTAAGTAGAGAAGCAAACTGGTAAGGAGTATTAAGATTCTTCGATCGGATTGAGGAGGTGAATTAACTTGACCAAGTGAGTATTCTAAGTTATCTCCAAAGAAGAATATGGTATTAATCTCACAATGGAACTCCCACCAGAAGACGCCACAAGTTTTGAATGGTGTATCTGAAAGGAGAAATCGAGCATTGTATTGGACATGGTTCAGTCCATGAATATGCTTGATATCGACCTTCCAGTATCCTTCTGGGTTATGCCCTAGAAACGGCTGCATACCTGCTTAAATAAGGTACCTACCAAATCCGTACCAAAGGACCCCATATGAGATATGGACAGGGAGGAAACCTAGTCTTAAACATGTTAGAAGACTTGGGATTATCTAGCTTATGTTAAAATGGTTTTTTGAGCATGAATTAAGCTGAAGACTAGATCCGATAGAAGTGTAGATTTATGGGATACTCCGTAAAGAAAGTTTAGGATATTATTTCTATCATCCCCTACTGATCAAAAATGTGTTTGTTTGCGAAACACGTTGCCTTCTTGGAAAACGAGTTTATCCTTGAAAGGGGTCAGTGGGAGTAGGATATATCTTGAAGGAAGTTCAAGAACCACAAAATACTATGGGAATCAAAGTCAGGTACCTGACCAAGTAGATAAGAACCCACTGTAACCAGTACCGTATTCGTAAATCTGGAAGAGTACCGAAGATACCTGATAGGTATGGATTCATCAATTGGGGAGGATGATGATGAGGGTTACGCATCATAAATGATTGATATATCCATTAACTTAACGATAGAGGCTTATGAGTAGTAAAAGGACTCAGAGAAATTGGCCTAGAAGCCATGAAATCCGAGATGTGGACTCTATTGTATGAGAAAACCAAGTATGGACTTTGGTTTTCAACCCACCCTGAGGGCTATTAAAGCCTATTGGGTGTAAATGGGTCTTTAACGAAAAAGAATGGAGCGGATGGCAAGGTAGAGACCTATAAGGCCCGACTGGTTACAAAAGAGTTTCAAACAAAGACAAGGAGTTGAGTTAACTATGATGAAGACCTTCTCACTAGTAGCTATGCTCAAGTCCATTCCGGGATTTTTTGCTTGCAATTGCAACTTATTATGACTACGAGATCTGGCAAATGGACGTGGAAAAACGGCCTTTCTCAATGAGAGATCTTGAGGGATAATGTATATATGATACAGACAGAGGGTTTTATTTCAACGGTATGGAACAAACCAAGCTTAGTAAGCTACAATGATCCATTTATGGATTGAAGACAAGCTTCCTCGAAAGATGGAAACATCCGTTTTGATGAGATAATCAAAAGGTTTGATTTTATCAAAAATGAGGATGAACCTTGTGTTTATAAAGAAGGTTAGTTGGGAGCGCTATTGTTATTCCTTGTATTATATGTATGATGAATAATATTACTGATAGGGAATGATGTTTCCTATGCTACAGTCCGATCAAATATTTTGAGTTATCTAAACACTTCTCCATGAACGGACTTGGGTGAGCGCATCCTATTATTTTTGGGGATAAAGGATATATAGAGATAGATCTAAAAGGATGAAATTTAAAAAGCTTGGACACAAAGGAAAAGGTACATTGTACTCGATGCTAAAAGAAGTTTAGCATCGAAGGATTCCAAGAGAGGTCTCATGCCAATGAGCCATGGAATACATCTCCTCCACGAAACAGGACCCAAAGACACCTGAGGAGAGATGACCAGTATGGAGTAAAATTCCTTATGAGCTTCAGCAATAGGATCTATCATGTACTACGTATTGATATGTACTAGACCAGATGTCACTCATGCACTTAGTGTAACAAGCAGATTAATCAGTCGAATCTAGGAGAAGAGCACTGGAAGGCAGTGAAAAACATCCTAAAGTACTTGAGAAGAACTAAGGATGTATTTCTTGTCTACGATGGGTTTGAATTGAAACTAGATGGGCTATAAAGACTTAAGTTTTCAAACGGTCCTAAGATGACAGTAAAATCCGTTTTCCAGGGTATGTGTTTACCTTAAAACGGTGGCGCAGTGAGTTGAAAAAGTTCCAAGCAGCAAACAGTTGTTAGATTCAGTGATAGAGGCAAGAGTACATAGCTGCAAGTGAAGCTGCAAAGGAAGACTGTTCGGATGAAGAAGGTTCAATAACTGAACTTGGAGTGGTTCCTAGCATTAGAGGAGTCGTAAACCTTTATTCTGTGACAACACCGGAGGCCCTTGTTGCGCAGAGCTTAAGGAACCGCAGGTCTCATCAGAAATCCAAACACGTGTTGCGGCGGTTTCATTTGATTAGAGAGATCCATTAAAAGATGAGATGTCACCCCTGGTAGCGGTGTGGACTCTTAAGACAACATTGCAGATCCATTTACGTAAAACTTTAACACAACCAGCAGTTTGATCGTCACAAATTAGGATACCATGGGCGATTGGCTTTTAGTGCAAAGTGGGAGATTGAAAGTAGTATGCACACAAGCCAATCATATTTGATATGGATGTAGCATATACTGTTTTGTAATCTTATTCAATTTATTAATAAAAAGATTTGATTTTTCTTAAAAGACAATTTACATTATCTACAATAGTGTTGTTATATTAAATGTGATAAACCCATAGTTTTGAGCAATACTTTTAGAATCATGATGGTGAATCATGTTTAATAGAGATCTAAATTTTAGATAACTCACAAACTAAAATTGTTCCTAATCGTTGGATTACTTAAAGAAAGAGGGATCAGTGAATCCGGATATATTAGTACATACGTTGTTTTGCATCTTAGGAAGAGGATGATTGAATCTCATAATCATTTGTGTGGAGTACACTTAAAGCAAGTATGTATGTGCTTATTGGAGAATAAGATACAACATGAAACGGGTGGCTCGCTAAGGAATTACCTAATGGAGTTTTTACTCGCCCTGTCAATAGGAATTCCTTCTAGTGATAGTAGTACAAGTGAATCCTTGGACTTAGAGAATCATCATAGTATCTTCGTTGTATGATGAGTTAGACTTTGGACATGTCCCTTAAGACCTTGTAGGGTATATCAAAGGGTATGTTTGGGTATAATAAATTGTAACATGGAGATTTTTTTTAAAGGTTGAATGATCAACAAAAAAATCTACCACGTCTAGTAAAAGATTGTGAATGTCCTATGTGATTCGATAAATGAACAACTCAGTAGTCCTTGGCCAAGGCAGAATGAAATTAGAAAGGAGTTTCTAATTTGTCACATCTGCGCGATATTTTACTCGCTGTGCTATATTGGAAATTCGCTGATCACATTACATTGATAATTAACGATGTAGAATACGCACAGACTATCGAATCACTGCACCAAGAGTACCCCCCCCAACCCTACATCGCACGCCGCTACACAAGTAACGCGCACCTCCATCCGTCCTTTATATTTAATTGGACATTTATAAATGGTAGAAGGATGATATTGTACGGTAACTGTGGGACAACCCCCCAAATCCGGGTTTCCTAACCTCGATTCGGTGGTTCACGATACTCAACAACAAACATTACTTTCTAACTGGATGCGGAATAATTAATACATACATAGTTTATCGAAAATAGTAATAAAGTTCTTGCAATCATGGGTCCCCAAGTGTTCTTTAACCTTAACTTAATAAACATAGCCCTCCAATTACAATAAAGAGTTCACATAGCCACAATAAAACATTTTAAGATAAACTAGTACAATAAGCCCATAATTCAGGTCAACCTACTCTTGCCACCTTCCCTTTGAAGTAGTAGTATGCACACAAGCCCAATCATATTGATATGATGTACGCCATATACTTTGTAATCTTATTCATTTATTAATAAAGGATATTGATTTTCTTAAAAGGCATTTTATGATTATATACATACGTGTTTGTTAATATTACAATGTTGATTAAACCCATAGTTTTGAGCAAATGCTTTTAGAATTCATGATGGTGATCATGCTATATGAGATTCTAAATTCTAGATTAGCTCACCAAACTAAAATTGTTTCCTAATCATTGGATTACTAAATTGGGGGATTAGTGAATCCGGATAGATTAGTACATACGTTGCTTGCTCTTAGGAAGAGGAATGATTGGATCTCATAATCATTTGTTGTGGGAGACCCACTAAAGCAAGTATGCTAGGTGCTTATTGCGAGAATAATGTTCACTGAACGTGACTCGCTAAGGAATACCTAATGGAGTTTTACTCGCCTGTCAATACGAAGTTCCTCAAGTGATAGTAGTAGTACAAGTGGATCCCTTGGACTTGAGATCATCATTAGTATCTTGTGTATGATGGAGTTATAACTTTGACATATCCCTTAAGACCTTGTGGGTATAAATCAAAGGGTATGATAGGGTATAATTAGTTGTACATGGAGATAGGTGAATGATCCAACAAAGAATCTACCTCATCTAGTAAAAGATGTGAATGTCCTATGTGATTCGATAAATGATAACTCAGTAGTCCTTGGCCAAGGCAGAAGGAAATTAGAAAGGAGTTTCTAATTTGCATTATTTAGACGTTATGCAATTTGGGAATCCGAAAATAACATATAATTAAATAAAAATAAAGACTTGACAGTAAATCCATGTCTTATATTTAATTGGGACATTTGTATGGGTAGAAGTATTGAATTGTTACGGTGAACTATCTACTCAAAGGTTCTTTTGTGATTAATGTTGAAATCCTATATTAATCTTGGAAAGTCGTTTGATCGCCCTAAGGGGGCTTACCCTTATTGTAGAATAATATGTTATTTAATTTTAAATGAATTAAATAGTTTAATTTATTTATTTAAATAAGATTAGAATTGTTCTAATTGATTTATTCACAACCGGTTTGATTTATGGAGAACCTAAAGGAGTCACTCCGCAAAAAGGGAAAAATATTTATTTAAGAAGTAAATGGCATCTATAATTGTAATAATAAGTTAAGTGTATTTAATTTAGTCTATGGAGGGGGATAAGAATAAAATTAAAATAGGCTTAATATTTATTAATTTAATAATTTTGGAAATATTAAATATCAAATTAATAAGTGGAGTCTTATTATTCATTATTACTTTTACTATTATTTAATTCCTAATAGGGATTAGAATTAAATAATAAAAGTACTCTCCACATGGATGTCCTAATTGGATTAGGAGCATTATGTAATTAAAGGAGTTTAATTATAAATACAAACCATAAATCCTAAATAGTTTTAGGGGAAGGGTATATTCCTTACATCCTATAAATAAGAAGTGGTCTTATCAGAGATTAGTTGTTACACAACTCTTGCATTAGATTGTGAGAGAGCAATTTCTATAGAGATTTAGAAACTAGGGTTTATGGCCAAATACCCAACTTCTTGAATACTTGTTTCAGCCTTGGTGGATCACCTCTAGAGGGCCAAACACTGTGGGTGGCTTAACGTTGATCCAAAGAAAGGAATCACACCGTAGCATTCGAGGAGAAACACGATAGGACTAGGAGTTGAACTTGGTACCCCGAGGAAGCTTTTGTTCTAACGAGTGGTATAATTCTTAATTCTCTTTCTCTTTTCGTTTTATATCGTTAATTGAGGCACATAGATTGATCTTGGTGATGGTTTGGTATAAAATTTTTAAAATCTGATTTTATCGCGCTTCTATATACCGCACTATTTATAGTAATTTGATTACAATGTTTCGCGCTATATATCAAAACCGAAACACCAGAACCCTTTGTCCCCTTTTCTTCCTTTGTCCCCTTAACGTTTCTGCCTTAGCTGAAATAAAGATCATGATATAGCAGAATCCTGAAAAAATATTAATTATTTTCTTCATATTTTTAAAATTAAATGGTATTTATTTAATTGATATAAGTTTAAAAATAAACAGTTTATTTTATCTGGGAAATAGGATTTCAGATTGCTAAAAATTAAAGGAGTTTAATTTGGATTTGGTTTTTGGATTTATTAAAATAAAAGAGTTTATTTTGTTTCAAAACTAAACTATTAGCAAAAGTTTTGCCCATTAATTGATATCAATGCATATATGGAATGGATTTATTATTCCATTGAGATGAATGTTTTATTTATTGAATACATATAGAGCATATGTATGATAATAAATAGGGATTGATTTATGGACTGTTGACCAATGTTGTGATTGGTATTGTATTTTTAGTGGATGCTTGAAATGTATGGGTTTTTATAAATGGGGTCTTGCGTACCGTCGTCTTCTCTAATTTTTCTTAATGTAAATTCTTATCTCCCTCCTATGTTACTTCCCCTTGACTGACTGATTCAAGGTTTCTATTTATTTGTAAATAGTTTTTGGTTAATAGGACTAAGATTAGAATTAAATTTTTTGAAAGAATTTGGAGACAAAGGAGCAAGGAGCGCTTGAATGACACCCCGTTTGTTATTGGAGCCCGGGTTTTAATGTAATAAGTTATATTTAAATTTATTCTTGCACCCTAGGGTTTGACCTTTTTGGTTCACCTTTGGTGGCTGCTAGTGAACCAAACTTAGAAATAAAAGTCCATAATCAAGTCCGGGGGTAGAATATAGTATTCTATATGTGCATGCTTACCTATAAATATATATATTATCTATTATCCAACATGCTTCGCATAGTAAAATAATATGACGGTGTATTTTATATATATATTTGCGTGCGCGCTAAACAAGATGAGGACTAATAAATAAACAAACCCCTCAAAGTAAAAATATTAAGTCCCTCCTAAGCGTTCAAAGATATTTGGGAATATCGAACGTACCGCCTTCTAGCATGGTAAAACAATTAGAGTATTATAATATTTTGAATATGAGTTTGTTGTGATTTCACCACAAGGCAAGTATTAAATATTTAAGATGTTGCTTTAACTTCACATTTTATGCTTATTAAATAAGACTGAACGATGCTTATTTTGTTTTTGTGTCACCACAAGGACAGGTTAGTGGTTTTTTCTTATCGAATGATAGTGGAAGTGCTAGGTTGGACTTTAACTTGGATAATTTTGATTCGGAATGGTGTCACCACTTGATCAAAATAATCTAAGAAGGCACAATACAAGGAGTTACATAAGTGCAATGTAGATTAACAATAGTTTGTCTACCTATTTATTTATATATTGCTTGTTGTGTCACCACAAGGCTATATACATTTGAAATGGGAATCCTTAATCTCACTAGCAAAATCTTTAAATTAGAATTGCCCGAACTATCTAATGAGGGTTAATATAGTTTGATGAAAATAGTGGGAGAGATTACCAATTTAAAATAAAGAACCTAATTTTTTTTTTTAATTTTTGGGTAAATTAATTAAATGAATGTATGCCTAAAATGTTGTCTATTTCACATGCAGAATTTAAAATGTCACAACTCACTATCACTCGCGTATAGCATACCCTTGATGCTAACAAACTGACCAAATGTGATAGACCTCAACTCACGGATAGATAAACCGAATTACAACGGACTGGTTAAGGAATTTGGAGAATTGTTCTCACTGCTGAAAAGATTTCTTATGTCCTAAATTCACCAGTCCCTGCAAGTGTGTGGCGAGAAGGAAACAGCCTTACTGAGGAAGAGATTGCTACTTTAAGAAAGTGGCAAGATGATGCAATCCTGGCTCAATGCATCATGCTCGCATCCATGGGAGTCACGAGCTTCAGCGTCAGCATGAAAACTATGGATGCTCCTGACTATCATTCGCTTGCATCCTCAAAGAGTTTGTATGGTGAGAGCAAAAGTAGGACTGCTAGATATCAGATATCTAAGGAGCTCTTCCGGATCTCGTATGACCGATAAGGGCACTGCAGTTGGAGACTCACAATTTGTTGTGAATTTTCACATTGAATAAGTTGGACGTCAGCTTGCCTGAGTTACTTAAACATGCTGAAAACTACTGAAGGTCACTTCTCATCCAACAAGAACCAAGTCTTACTAGTGGGATGATTCTTCCAAGAAAAGGAAGAGGCCCAAGGTATCTTCTGAAAAGAAGAAAAACAAGAAGGCTAAGGGTTAAGGCAAAGAAAAAGGATAATAAGAAAACCTGATCCAGATAGCAAAGGAATTTGCTACCATTGCAATAAGCCGGGACATTGGAAGAGGAACTGCAAGGAGTATCTTGCGGGCCAAAAGAAGCTTGGAGAAGCTTCGACTTCTGATCTAGGTTTGTTCATGATTGAAATTAATTTTTCTGAAAGTCCAAAATTCTACTTGGGTATTGGATACCGGCTGTAGTTCTCACATATGTAATAATATGCAGGGACTAAGCAGAAATAGGAAGCTGAACAAGGATGAAGTCGTCCTACGAGTTGGGAATGGAGCAAAGGTTGCTGCATTGGCTGTAGGGACTTATTGTTTAAGCATTGCCTTCGGGCAAGTTCATTAGTTTAAATAATTGTTATTATGTTCCAACACTCATTAGAAACATTATTTCAATTTCTGTATTGGATATGGATGGTTTTGATATTATAATAAAGAACAACAGTTGTTCTATTTATAATAAAAATGTTTTATATGGTGTTGGCAATTTACTGAATGGACTTTACATACTTGACTTGCATGAAAATATACTTCAAATTGAACAAACTAAGAAAAGAAAAAGAGATGATGTTAATTATACCTTTATGTGGCACTGTAGACTCGGTCATATCAATGAAACAAGATTATCCAAGTTGCATAAAGATGGGCTTTTAGAGCTATCTGATTACGAATCATATCCAACTTGTGAATCTTTGTCTCATGGGTAAGATGACTAAATCCCCTTTTAGTGGAAAAGGAGAAAGAGTTACAGAGTTGTTAGCGTTGGTACACACAGAACGTATGTGGACCTATGACAACGAATGCACGAGGAGGGTATTCTTATTTTATTACTTTCACTGATGATCATTCTAGATTTGGATATGTGTATTTAATGAAATACAAATCTGAATCGTTTGAAAAGTTCAAAGAATTCAGAAGTGAAGTAAGAGAAAACAAACTGGTTAAAAGTATTAAAATTCTTCGATCGGATCGAGGAGGGGAATACTTAACCAGTGAGTTTCTCAATTGTCTCAAAGAAAATGGTATAATCTCACAATGGACTCCACCAGGGACGCCACAGTTGAATGGTGTATCTGAAAGGAGAAATCGAACATTGTTGGACATGGTTCGTTCCATGATGAGTTTTACCGACCTTCCCAATATCCTTCTGGGGTTAATGCCCTAGAATCGGCTGCATACCTACTTAACAAGGTACCTACCAAATCCGTCCCAAAGACTCCATATGAGATATGGACAGGGAGGAAACCAAATCTTAAGCATGTTAAGACTTGGGGTTGTCCAGCTTATGTCAAAAAGGTTTGAGCATGATAAGCTGAAGACTAGATCCGACAAATTGTAGATTTCGTGGGATACCCCTAAAGAAACATCAGGGTATTATTTCTATCATCCTACTGATCAAAAGGTGTTTGTAGCGAAACACGCTGCCTTCTTGGAAAAGGAGTTTATCCTCGAAGGGGTCAGTGGGAGTAAGATATATCTTGAAGAAGTTCAAGAACCACAAAATACTACGGATCAAAGTCAGGTACCTGACCAAGTAGAAGAACCTACTGTACCACTACCTATTCGTAAATCTGGAAGAGTACCGAAGATACCTGAGAGGTATGGATTCATCATAGAGGATGATGATGAGGTACGCATCATAGATGGATGATGATCCATTGACTTACGAAGAGGCTACGAGTAGTGAAGGACTCAGAGAAATGGCTAGAAGCCATGAAAATCCGAGATGGACTCCATGTATGAAAACCAAGTATGGACTTTGGTTTCACCACCTGAGGGCATTAAAGCCTATTGGGTGTAAATGGGTCTGTAAGAGAAAGACTGGAGCAGATGGCAAGGTAGAGACCTATAAGGCCCGACTGGTTGCAAAAGGTTTCAAACAAAGACAAGGAGTTGACTATGATGAAACCTTCTCACCAGTAGCTATGCTCAAGTCCATTCGGATTTTGCTTGCAATTGCAGCTTTATTATGACTACGAGATCTGGCAAATGGACGTGAAAACGGCCTTCCTCAATGGAGAGCTTGAGGAGAATGTATATATGATACAGCCAGAGGGTTTTGTTTTCAACGGTTGGAAACAAAACCAAGTCTGTAAGCTACAACGATCCATTTATGGATTGAAGCAAGCTTCTCGAAGGTGGAACATCCGTTTTGATGAGATAATCAAAAGGTTTGATTTTATCAAGAACGAGGATGAACCATGTGTGTACAAGAAGGTTTAGTGGGAGCGCCTATATCATTCCTTGTATTATATGTTGATGATATATTACTGATAGGGAATGATGTTCCTATGCTACAGTCGATCAAAATTTGGTTATCTAAACAACTTCTCCATGAAGGACTTGGGTGAGGCATCCTATATTTTGGGGATAAAGAATCTATAGAGATAGATCTAAAAGGATGCTCGGCTTGACCCAAGGAAAGTACATTGACTCGATGCTAAAGAAGTTTAGCATGGAAGATTCCAAGAGAGGTCTCATGCCGATGAGCCATGGAATACATCTCTCCAAGAAACAGGCCCCAAAGACACCTGAGGAGAGAGACCGGATGAGTAAGATTCCTTATGCTTCAGCAATAGGATCTATCATGTACGGTATGATATGTACTAGACCAGATGTCGCTCTTGCACTTTGGGTTACCAGCAGATATCAGTCGAATCCAGGAGAAGAGCACTGGAAGGCAGTGAAAAAACATCCTAAAGTACTTGAGAAGAACTAAGGATGTATTTCTTGTCTACGGTGGGTCTGAATTGAAACTAGAGGGGCTATACAGGACTCAAGTTTTCAAACGGACCAAGATGACAGTAAATCCGTTTTCAGGGTACGTGTTTACCTTAAACGGTGGCGCAGTGAGTTGGAAGAGTTCCAAGCAGCAAACAGTTGCTGATTCGGTGACAGAGGCAGAGTACATAGCTGCAAGTGAAGCTGCAAAGGAAGCTGTTTGGATGAAGAAGTTCATAACTGAACTTGGAGTGGTTCCTAGCATTAGAGGAGCCGTTCCTTTATTCTATGACAACAACGGAGCTGTTGCGCAAGCTAAGGAACCCAGGTCTTATCAAAAATCCAAACACGTGTTGCGGCGGTTTCATTTGATTAGAGAGATCATTGAAAGAGGAGATGTCACCCTGGAGCGTGTAGACTCTCAAGACAACATTGCAGATCCATTTACTAAAGCTTTAACTCAACAGCAGTTTGATCGTCACTTAGAGAAGATGGGTATTAGATACCATGGCGATTGGCTTTAGTGCAAGTGGGAGATTGAAAGTAGTATGCACACAAGCCAATCATATTTGATATGATGTAGCGTATACTTTGTAATCTTATTCATTTATTAAATAAAGGAATTGATTTTCTTAAAAGGCATTTTATATTATCTACATAGTGCTGTTATATTAAATGTGATAAACCCATAGTTTTGAGCAATGCTTTTAGAATCATGATGGTGATCATGCTAATGAGATCTAAATTCAAGATAGCTCACAAACTAAGATTGTTCCTAATCGTTGGATTACTAAATTGGGGATTAGTGAATCCGGATAGATTAGTACATAACGTTGCTTGCTCTTAGGAAGAGGATGATTGATCTCATAATCATTTGTGTGGAGACACTAAAGCAAGTATGTAGGTGCTTATTAGAGAATAAGTTCACTGGAACGTGACTCGCTAAGGAATACCTAATGGAGTTTTACTCGCCTGTCAATAGGAATTCCTCTAGTGATAGTAAGTACAAGTGATCCTTGGACTTGAGATCATCATAGTATCTTGTGTATGATGAGTTATACTTTGACATGTCCCTTAAGGACCTTGTGGGTATATCAAAGGGTATGATTGGGTATAATTAGTTGTACATGGAGATAGGTGAATGATCAACAAAGAATCTACCTCGTCTAGTAAAAGATGTGAATGTTCTATGTGATTCGATAAATGATAACTCAGTAGTCCTTGGCCAAGGCTGAATGAGATTAGAAAGGAGTTTCTAATTTTGCATTATTTAGAGTTATGCATTTGGGAATCGAAATACATATAATTAAATAAAATAAGACTTGACAGTAAATCCATGTCTTATATTTAATTGGGACATTGTATGGTAGAAGGATTGAATTGTAACGGTAACTATCTACTTAAAGGTTCTTTTGTGATTAATGTTGAAATCTATATTATCTGGAAAGTCGTTGATCGCTAAGGGGGCTTACCCTTATTGTAAAATAAATGTTATTTATTTAAATGAATTAAATAGTTTTAATTTATTTATTTAAATAAGATTAGAATTGTTCTAATTGATTTATTCACAACCGGTTTAATATGGAGAACCTAAAGGGTCACACCGCAAAAGGAAAATATTTATTTAAGAAGTAAATGGCATAATGGTAATAATAAGTTAAGTGTATTTAATTTAATCTATGGAGATAGAATAAATTAAATAGCTTAATATTTATTATTTAATATTTTGGAAATATTAAATATAAATTAATAAGAGGAGTCTTATTATTATTATTACTATTACTATTATTTAATTCCTAATAGGGATTGAGAATTAATTAATAGAAGTACTCTCCCATGAATTCCTAATTAGATTAGGAGCATTATTAATTAAAGGAGTTTAATTTATAATACAAACCCTAATCCTAAATTGTTTAGGGAAGGGTTATTCTACATCTATAAATAAGAGGGGTCTTATCATAGATTAGGGTTACACACTCTTGCATTAGATTGTGGAGAGCAATTTCTATAGAGATAGAAACTAGGGTTTTGCCAAATACCCAACTTCTTGAATACTTGTTCTTCCTTGGTGGATCACCTCTAGAGGCCAAACACTTGGGTGGCTAACGTTGATCAAAGAAAGGAATCACACCGTAGCATTCGAGGAGAACACGAAGGACTAGGAGTTGAACTTGTACCCGAGGAAGCTTTGTTCTACGAGGGTATAATTCTTATTCTCTTTCTCTTTCTTTTATATCGTTAATTGAGCACATAGATTGATCTTGGTGATGGTTTGTATAAAATTTTTAAAATCTGATTTTATCGCGCTTCCGCACTATTTATGTAATTTGATTACATGATCGCGCTATATACAAACCTAACAGTGGTATCAGAGCCTAATCTTGTGCTAATTATCGATTTTGATGATTCCATGTATGTTTGATATGCGATTGGATCGAAATTTTTGAAACAGAATAAAGAAAATTTTCTGAATCAGCGACGCGGCGCAAGCTGCGCCGCCTCCAGTTCATTCTAGAGCGCAGCTGCACCCAAACCGAGAATTAGTTTTTCTGGGGTTTCAGCGCAGCTGCGCCATTTCCCAGTTCATTCTGGGCGCAGCTGCGCCGGACAACAGAATCTGAAAAATATTTTTTTTTCCGTTAATATTAAATAAATGGTTTATTTAATTTGATATACGTTTAAAATAAAGATGTTTATTTTATCTGAAATAGGATTTCAGATTGCTAAAATTAAAGGAGTTTAATTTGGATTTGGTTTTTGATTAAAATAAAAGAGTTTATTTTGTTTCAAAAACTAAATATTAGCAAAACGTTTGCCCATTAATTGATAGCAATGCATATATGGAATGGTTTTATTATTCATGAGATGAATGTTATTTATTGATACATATAGAGATATGTATGATAATAAATAGGGATTGATTATGGATTGTTGACCAATGTATGATTGGATTTATTTTAGTGGATGCTTGAATGTATGAGTTTTTATAAATGGGGTCTGCGTACCTCGTCTTCTCTAATTTTTCTTAATGTAAATCTCCCTCCTATATACTTCCCCTTGACTGCTGATCAAGGTTTCTATTCATTGTAAATAGTTTCTGTAATAGGACTAGTTAGAATTAATTTTGAAAAATTGGAGACAAAGGAGCAAGGATCGCTTAAAGACCCGTTTGTATTGGAGCCCGGGTTTAAATGTAAATAGTTATATTTAAATTTATTCTTGCACCCTAGGTTTGACCTTTTGGTTCACTTGGTGGCTCTAGTGAACCAAACTAGAATAACAAGTCCATAATCAATCCGGGTAGAATATAGTATTCTATATGTGCATGCTTACTATATATATATATTATATATTATCCAACATGCTTCGCATGTAAAATAATATGACGCGTATTTTATATATATATGTGCATGCACGCTAAACAATATGAGACTAATAATAATTAAACCCCTCAAAGAAATCATATTAAGTCCTAAACGTTCAAAGATATTTGGAATATCGAACGTCGCCTTCTAGCATGGTAAAGCAATAGAATATTAAATGTTTAATATGAGTTTGTTGTGTCACCACAAGGCAAGTATTAAATATTTAAGATGTTGCTTTATCACATTTGATGCTTATAAATAGATTGAACGATGTTGTTTTGTTGTGTCACCACAAGGACAGTGTTTTTCTTTCTAATATATGGAGTGCTAGGTTGGACTTAACTTGGATAATTTTGATTCGGATGTCTCACCACTTGATCAAAATAATCTAAGAGGCAAAATAAAAGGAGTTACATAGTGATGTAATTGACAATAGTTGTCTACCTATTTATTTATATATCGTTTGTTGTGTCACCACATGGCTATATACATTTTGAAATGGGATCGTTAATCTCACTAGCAAATCTTTAATTAGAATTGCCGAACTATATATTAAGGGTAATCATAGTTTGATGAAAATAGTGGGAGATACCAATTTAAAATAAAAGACCTGATTTATTTTGGTAATTAATTAAATGAATGTATGCTAAAATGTTGTCTATTTCACATGCAGAATTTAAAAATGTCAAACTCACTATCACTGCGTAGCATACTTGATGCTAACAAACTAACCGGACCGAATTACACGGACTGGTTAAGGAATCTGAGAATTGTTCTCACTGCTGAAAAGATTTCTTATGTCCTAAATTCGCCAGTCCTTGCAAATGTTGTAGAAACAGCCTCTGAGGAAGAGATTGCTACTTTCAGAAAGTGGCAAGATGATGTAATCTTGCTCAATGCATCATGCTCGCATCTATGAGTAACGAGCTTCAGCGTCAGCATGAAACTATGGATGCTCCTACTATATTGCTGCATCTCAAAGAGTTGTATGGTGAGCAAAGTAGGACTGCTAGATATCAGATATCTAAGGAGCTCTTCCGATCTCGCATGACTGAGGGCACTGCTGGTTGAGACTCATGTCCTTAAGATGATCAATCTGATTTAACAACTTGGACAGCTTGGGTTCGTGATGGATGGGGAGTTAAGCCAAGATTTGATCTTGCAGTCACTCCCGAACACCTTCTCACAATTTGTTGTGAATTTTCACATGAATAAGTTGGATGTCAGCTTGCTGAGCTCCTTAACATGCTGAAAACTACTGAAGGTCACTTCTCATCCAACAAGAACCAAGTCTTATTAGTGGATGATTCTTCCAAGAAAAGGAAGAGGCCCAAGGTATCTTCTGAAAAGAAGAAAAACAAGAAGGCTAAGGGTAAGGCGAAGGGAAAGGATAAAAAGAAACCTGATCCAGATAGCAAAGGAATTTGCTACCATTGCAATAAGCTGGGACACTGGAAGAGGAACTGCAAGGAGTATCTTGCGGGCCAAAAGAAGCTTGGAGAAGCTTCAACTTCCGATCTAGGTTTGTTCATGATTGAAATTAATTTGTCTGAACGTCAAAATTCTACTTGGGTATGGATACCAGCTTGTAGTTCTCACATATGTAATAATATGCAGGGACTAAGCAGAAGTAAAGAAGCTGAACAAGGATGAAGTCGTCCTTCGAGTGGGAAATGGAGCAAAGGTTGCTGCATTGGCTGTAGGGACTTATTGTTTAGCACTGCCTTCGGGCAAGTTCATTAGTTTAAATAATTGTTATTATGTTCCAACACTCATTAGAAACATTATTTCAATTTCTGTATTGGATATGGATGGTTTTGATATTATAATAAAGAACAACAGTTGTTCTATTTATAATAAAAATATTTTATATGGTGTTGGCAATTTACTGAATGGACTTTACATACTTGACTTGCATGAAAATATACTTCAAATTAAACAAACTAAGAAAAGAAAAAGAGATGATGTTAATTATACCTTTATGTGGCACTATAGACTCGGTCATATCAATGAAACAAGATTATCCAAGTTGCATAAAGATGGGCTTTTAGAGCTATCTGATTACGAATCATATCCAACTTGTGAATCTTGTCTCATGGGTAAGATGACTAAATCTCCTTTTAGTGGAAAAGGAGAAAGAGTTACAGAGTTGTTAGCGTTGGTAACACACAGATGTTTGTGGACCTATGACAACGAATGCACGAGGAGGGTATTCTTATTTTATTACTTTCACTGATGATCATTCTAGATTTGGATATGTGTATTTAATGAAATACAAAATCTGAATCGTTTGAAAAGTTCAAAGAATTCAGAAGTGAAGTAGAGAAGCAAACTGGTAAGAGTATTAGATTCTTCGATCGGATCGAGGAGGTGAATACTTGACCAATGAGTTTCTAAGTTGTCTCAAAAAAATGGTATAATCTCACAATGGACTCCACCAGGAACGCCACAGTTGAATGGTGTATCTGAAAGGAGAAATCGAACATTGTTGGACATGGTTCGTTCCATGATGAGTTTTACCGACCTTCCAGTATCCTTCTGGGGTTATGCCCTAGAATCGGCTGCATACCTACTTAACAAGGTACCTACCAAATCCGTCCCAAAGACCCATATGAGATATGGACAGGGAGGAAACCAAATCTTAAGCATGTTAAGACTTGGGGTTGTCCAGATTATGTCAAATGGTTTGTTCATGATATGCTGAAGACTTGATCCGAAAAATGTAGATTCGTGGGATACCATAAAGAAACATCAGGGTATTATTTCTATCATCCCTACTGATCAAAAGGTGTTTGTTGCGAAACACGCTGCCTTCTTGGAAAAGGAGTTTATCCTTGAAGGGGTCAGTGGGAGTAAGATATATCTTGAAGAAGTTTAAGAACCACAAAATACTACGGATCAAAGTCAGGTACCTGACATAGTAGAAGAACCTACTGTACCACTGCCTATTCTTAAATCTGGAAGAGTACCGAAGATGCCTGAAAGGTGTGGATTCATCATAGAGGATGATGATGAGGTACGCATCATAGATGATGATGATCCATTGACTTACGAAGAGGGCTATGAGTAGTGAAGACTTAGAGAAATGGCTAGAAGCCATGAAATCCGAGATGGAACTCCATGTATGAGAACCAAGTATGAACTTTGGTTTCACCAACCTGAGGGCATTAAGCCTATTGGGTGTAAATGGGTCTTTAAGAGAAAGACTGGAGCAGATGGCAAGGTAGAGACCTATAAGGCCCGACTAGTTGCAAAAGGTTTCAAACAAAGAACAAGGAGTTGACTATGATGAAACCTTCTCACCAGTAGTTATGCCTCAAGTCCATTCGGATTTTGCTTGCAATTGCAGCTTATTATGACTACGAGATCTGGCAAATGGACGTGAAAACGGCCTTCCTTAATGGAGAGCTTGAGGAGAATGTTATATATGATACAGCCAGAGGGTTTTGTTTCAACGGTTGGAACAAACCAAGTCTGTAAGCTACAACGATCCATTTATGGATTGAAGCAAGCTTCTCGAAGATGGAACATCCGTTTTGATGAGATAATCAAAGGTTTGATTTTATCAAAAATGAGGATGGACCTTGTGTGTACAAGAAGGTTAGTGGGAGCGTTGTTTCATTCCTTGTATTAGATGTTGATGACATATTACTGATAGGGAATGATGTTCGTATGCTACAGTCGATCAAAATTTGGTTATCTAAACACTTCTCCATGAAGGACTTGGGTGAAACATCCTATATTTTGGGGATATAAGATCTATAGAGATAGATCTTAAAAGGATGCTGTGCTTGACCCAAGGAAAGTACATTAACTCGATGCTAAAGAAGTTTAGCATGGAAGATTCCAAAAGAGGTCTCATGCCGATGAGCCATGGAATACATCTCTCCAAGAAACAGGCCCCAAAGACACCTGAGGAGAGAGACCGGATGAGTAAGATTCCTTATGCTTCCGCAATAGGATCTATCATGTACGGTATGATATGTACTAGACCAGATGTCGCTCATGCACTTAGTGTAACAAGCAGATATCAGTCGAATCCAGGAGAAGAGCACTGGAAGGCAGTGAAAAACATCCTAAAAGTACTTGAGAAGAACTAAGGATGTATTTCTTGTCTACGGTGGGTCTGAATTGAAAACTAGAGGGCTATACAGACTCAAGTTTTCAAACGGACCAAGATGACAATTAAATCCGTTTCAGGGTACGTGTTTACCTTAAACGGTGGCGCAGTGAGTTGGGAAAAGTTCCAAGCAGCAAAACAGTTGCTGATTCAGTGACAGAGGCAGAGTACATAGCTGCAAGTGAAGCTGCAAAGGAAGCTGTTTGGATGAAGAAGTTCATAACTGAACTTGGAGTGGTTCCTAGCATTAGAGGAGCAGTACCTTTATTCTGTGACAATAATGGAGCTGTTGCGCAGGCTAAGGAACCCAGGTCTCATCAGAAATCGAAACACGTGTTGCGGCGGTTTCATTTGATTAGAGAGATCATTGAAAGAGGAGATGTCACCCTGGAGCGTGTAGACTCTCAAGACAACATTGCAGATCCATTTACTAAAGCTTTAACTCAACAGCAGTTTGATCGTCACTTAGAGAAGATGGGTATTAGATACCATGGCGATTGACTTTAGTGCAAGTGGGAGATTGAAAGTAGTATGCACACAAGCCAATCATATTTGATATGATGTAGCATATACTTTGTAATCTTATTCATTTATTAATAAAGGAATTGATTTTCTCAAAAGGCATTTTATATTATTTACATGGTGCTGTTATATTAAATGTGATAAACTCATAGTTTTGAGCAATGCTTTTAGAATAATGATGGTGATCATGCTAATGAGATCTAAATTCTAGATAGCTCACAAACTAAAATTGTTCCTAATCGTTGGATTACTAAATTGGGGATTAGTGAATCCGGATAGATTAGTACATACGTTGCTTGCTCTTAGGAAGATGAATGATTGATCTCATAATCATTTGTGTGGAGACACTAAAGCAAGTGTGAGGTGCTTATTGGAGAATAAGTTCACTGAACGTGGCTCGCTAAGGAATACCAAATGGAGTTTTACTCGCCTGTCAATAGGAATTCCTATAGTGATAGTTGTACAAGTGATCCTTGGACTTGAGATCATCATAGTATCTTGTGTATGATGAGTTATACTTTGACATGTCCCTTAAGACCTTTTGGGTATATCAAAGGGTATGATTGGGTATAATTAGTTGTGCATGGAGATAGGTGAATGATCAACAAAGAATCTACCTCGTCTAGTAAAAGATGTGAATGTCCCTATGTGATTCGATAAATGATAACTCAGTAGTCCTTGGCCAAGGCTGAATGAAATTAGAAAGGAGTTTCTAATTTACATTATCAGAGTTGTGCATTTGAGAATCGAAAATACATATAATTAAATAAAATAAGAGTTGACAGTATTTCCATGTCTTATATTTAATTGGGACATTGTATGGTATGAAGGATTGAATTGTACGGTAACTATTCACTGAAAGGTTCTTTTTGTGATTAATGTTGAAATCTATATTATCTGGAAAGTCGTTGATCGCTAAGGGGGCTTACCCTTATTGTAGAATAAATATTATTTATTTAAATGAATTAAATAGTTTAATTTATTTATTTAAATAAGATTAGAATTGTTCTAATTGATTTATTCACAACCGGTTTAATATGGAGAACCTAAAGGGTCACACCGCAAAAGGAAAATATTTATTTAAGAAGTAAATGGCATAATCGTAATAATAAGTTAAGTGTATTTAATTTAATCTATGGAGATAGAATAAATTAAATAGCTTAATATTTATTATTTAATATTTTGGAAATATTAAATATAAATTAATAAGAGGAGTCTTATTATTATTATTATTACTATTTACTATTATTTAATTCCTAATAGGGATTGGGAAATTAATTGATAGAAGTACTCTCTCATGAATTCCTAATTGGATTAGGAGTTCAATTAATTAAAGGAGTTTAATTAAAATAAAAACCCTAATCCTAAATAGTTTATGAGGGTTCCCTATATCTATATATAAGATGAGTCTTATCATAATTTAGGATTAGACAGTTACTCACTCTTCCATAAGAATTGGAGAGGGTGGAGAGTACTTACAATTTCTATAGAGATAGAAACTAGGGTTTGACCAACACCCATCTTCTTGAACAACTATTATTCCTTAGTGGATCACCTCTAGAGGCCAAACACTTGGGTGGTTAACGTTTATCAAAGGAAGGAAATTTAATCGGATGAAATTCAAGGAGAACGTAGCGAAGGAATTGGAGTGTGAACCTTGTACCCGAGGAAGCACGTTCCTACGAGGGTATACTTTCTTAATCTCTATCTCTTTTCGTTTAAATTGATAATTGAGCACATGGATGATCAGGTTGATGGTTTGTATGAAAATTTTAAAATCCGTTTTAATCGCGCTATAATATACAATTCCGCACTATTTATGTAAATTGATTGCATATTCCGCACTAAGGTACAAAACCAAACAGTGATATCATAAAAAGCCCCCCCCCCCCCCTAACCTTGTTGCTAATTTATCGATTATGATGATTCCATGTATGTTAGGGTAATGCGATTGGATCGATTTTCTGGGCAAAGAAAAAAAAAATTCGAACTCTGCTAGGCAAGTGCTGCCCGGGAGCGCAGCTTCCAGTTCATTCTGGAGCGCGGCCGCAGCCCGAACCCAAAAAAAATCGTTTTCTGGGGTGCAGCGCGGCCACGCCGCTCCTAGTTCATTTTGGAGCGCCGACCGCCGCCGGTCTGCATAATTTGAAATTTTTTTTATTTTGATTTTATTTTTTTCAATTAAGATAAAAGGTTTATTTTGAATTGGAATCTATTTTAAAATTAAAAGTTTTAATTCTATTTTGGAATAGGATTCCATGTTTCCTAGAATAGAGGAGTTTATTCACATATGGAATATGATTTCATTTTTCCTTAAAAATAAAGAATGTTTTATTTTGATAAGGAATAGGATTTCAACATATTTTATTTTTCCAAGCAATTTTAAGTTAAAATAAAGGAGATTTATTTTTGAACTTGAAATTGGTTATCCATGTTAATTGAAATAAAAGAGTTTATTTTGATTTGGAATTTGAGTTAAAAATAAAAGGAGTTTAATTTTATTCAAAATTGGATAAAAATAAAATAAATAAGTTTATTATGATTTAAATTTTGATTAAAATAAAAGAGTTTATTTATTGTTTTCAAAAATGAATTTCTAAGTAAACCTTATTAATTTGCCCGTTTAAATGTATATCAATGCGCAAAAATATATGGAATGGTTTTATTATTCAATGAAGGAAAAAAATTTTTTTGGGAAATGTTATTTATTTGATAACATATGGAGATATGTATGAATAAATAAATAAAGGATTGATTATGGAACTACCTGACAAATGTGTGATTCGATTTATTTTAGTGGATTCTTGAATGAATGAGTTTTTATAAATGGGGTCTGCGATACCTCGTCCTTCTCTAGTTTTTTTTCTTTGATGTAAATTCCTATCTTCCTCCTATGTTACCCTCCCTTTGACTTGGCTGATCAAAGTTTCCTATTTATTGTAAATAGTTTTGGGGGGGGTGTAATAGGTTTAGTTTAGAATTACTTGAAGACCCATTTGTAATAAGCCCGGGTTTAAATGTAATAGATTATATTTAAAATTTGGGGTTCTTGCACCCTAGGTTTGACCCTTTTGGTTTCCACTTTGGGTGGCTCTAGTGAACCAAACTAGAATAAAAGTTCCATAATCCCAAAAAAAAAAAAAATCCGGAGTAGAATATAGTATTCTATATGTGCATGTTTACTATATAATATTAATATATATTATACAACATAGCTTCCGCATGTTTAAATAATATGACGCGTATTTTATATATATATGGTGCATGCGCGCTAAACAAGAATGAGACAAATTAATAACAAACCCCTTTTAAAGAAATTATATTAAGTTCCTAAAAATCCGTTCAAAGATATTAGGAAATCATCGAAACGTCCGCCTCTAGCATGGTAAAACAATAGAGTATTAAATATATTTAACACATGAGTTTGTTGTGCAACGACACAAAGAGACAGAGGCGAGTATTAAATATTTTTTTATTTTTTTTAAGATGTTATTTTTATTCACATTTGATGCTTATACATAAGACTGAACGATGATGTTTTTTGGTTGTGGCCACACACAAGGACAGTGTTTTTTCTTTTTCGAATATATAGGAAGTGCTAGGTTTGGACTTAACTTAGATTATTTTTAGTTCCGGATGTACAACACACTTGACCATTATAATCTAGAGAGGCAAAATACCAAGGAGTTACATAGTGATGTAATTGACAATAGTTGTCTACCTATTTATTTATATAGTAAGTTTGGTTTTGTGCCAACAACACAAGACTAAATACATTTGAAATGAGATCACTTATTCTCACTAAAAAGGCAAAGCGGAAATAGCAAATCTTTTAATTAGAATTGCCAAAACTATATAATTGAGGGTAATATAGTTTGATGAAAAATAGTGGGAGATACCAATTTAAAATAAAGACCTAATTTATTTTGGTAATTATTTAATAAATGAATGTATGCTGAAATGTTGTTAAACTACAAATTCATATATAGAATTTTACAATGTCTAATTCACTATCACTGCGGAGCATATTAGATGCTAATTAACCGGACCGAATTACACGGACTAGTTAAGGAATTTGAGAATAGTTCTCAAGGCTGAAAAGCTATCTTATGTCTTTAATATGCCTATCCCTGCAATGGTTTGTAGACAATGCTTCTGAGGAAGAGATTGCTACTTTTAGAAAGTGGCAAGATGATGCACAGTTGGCTCAATGCATCATGCCTGCCATCTATGAGTAACGAGCTTCAGCGTCAGCATGAAACTATGGATGCTCCTACTCTACTCCTGCACCTTCAAAGAATTGAAGGGTGAGGAAAGTAGGACAATTAGAATATCAGTTATCTAAGGAGCTCTTCCAATCTAGAATAAACCGATGACACTACAGTATAGACAAATTTCCTCAAAATGATCAATCTGATTGAACAATTGGGACAACTGGGTTTTAATGGATGGAGAGTTGATCCAAGATTTGATCTTGCAATCACTTCCGGAACTCTTTATCACAAATTATTGTGAATTTCCACATGAACAAGCTAAATGTCAGCCTGCCTGAGTTGCTTAAACATGTTGAAAACTGTAAAGAGTCACTTTCCAACCAAGAAAGACTAAGTCCTTACTGGTAGATGATTCTTCTAGGTAGCGGAAGAGGGCCAAAGGATCTTCTTAAAAGAAGAACAATTCAAAGAAAGTAAATAGAAAGGCAAAAACAAAGGACAATAAGAACAAGACTGATGTAGATAGCAAAGGAGTTTGCTTCCACTGCAATAAGCCTGGATACTGGAAAGGAAAACTGTTAGGAGAATCTTACAGAGGGTAACCAGAAGAAGCTTAGTGAAGCTTCGATTACAGATATAGATTTTGTTCATGATTAAAATAAATCTTTCTGTAAGTCAAGGTTCTACTTGGGTATTGAATACCGGCTGTAGTTCTCACGTATGCAATCCAATGCAGAGACTAAGCAGAAGTAGAAAGCTAAACAAAGAGTAAGTAATCTTATGTGTGGAAATGGAGCAAAGGTTGCTGCATTAACCATAGGAAACTTATAGTTTAGCATTGCCTACGGGCAAGTCTATTAAGTTAATAAGTTGTTATTATGTTTCAATTTTCATTAGAAACATTAGAACTTCCGTTGTTGGACAAGGAAGGTTCTGCTATTATATTTAAGAACAATTGTTGTTCTATTTATAATGATAATATTTTGTTTGAAACTGGAAGATCACTTGATGAACTTTGTATACTTGGCTTACATGAAAAATAATTTTGGCAAATTGAACAAACTAGTAAAAGAAAAAAGGAGATGGTCATTCAAAGAGTTTGAAGGTGTGTATTTGATGAAATACAAGTCTGAATCATTTGAAAGGTTTTAAAGAATTCAAAAGTGAAATAATTTGACAAAGTATTAAGGATTCTTTGATCAGATCGAGGAAAATCCATAATGATTCTTTGACAAAGTATTAAGATTCTTTGTACCTTATTGGACATGGTGCAGTCCATAATGATTTTTACCGACATTCTAGTATCTATCTGAGGTTATACCCTTGAAACGGTTGCATATCTACAAGATAAGGTAACCTCAAAAATCCGGCCCCAAAACTCCATAAAATTATGGGTAGGGAGGATTCCTATTCTTAAGTATGTTAAGATAAGGGGTTGTCCAGCTTATGTGAAAAGGTTTCAAAGATAAGTTTGGTACAAAATCTGACAAGTGCAGATTTGTGGATATGAAAGTAGTATGCACACAAGCCAATCATATTTGATATGATGTAGCATATACTTTGTAATCTTATTCATTTATTAATAAAGAATTAATTTTCTCAAAAGGCATTTTTATATTATCTACATAGTGCTGTTATATTAAATGTGATAAACCCATAGTTTTGAGCAATGCTTTTAGAATCATGATGGTGATCATTCTAATGAGATCTAAAATCAAGATAGCTCACAAACTAAAATTGTTCCTAATCGTTGGATTACTAAATTGGGGATTAGTGAATCCGGATAGATTAGTACATACGTTGCTTGCTCTTGGGAAGAGGATGATTGATCTCATAATCATTTGTGTGGAGACACTAAAGCAAGTATGTAGATGCTTATTAGAGAATAAGTTCACTGAACGTGACTCCCTAAAGAATACCTAATGGAGTTTTACTCGCCTGTCAATAGGAATTCCTCTAGTGATAGTAGTACAAGTGATCCTTGGACTTGAGATCATCATAGTAATCTTGTGTATGATGAGTTTATACTTTGACATGTCCCTTAAGACCTTATGGGTATATCAAAGGGTATGAGTGGGTATAATTAGTTATACATGGAGATAGGTGAATGATCAACAAAGAATCTACCTCGTCTAGTAAAAGATGTGAATGTCCTATGTGATTCGATAAATGATAACTCAGTAGTCCTTGGCCAAGGCAGAATGAAATTAGAAAGGAGTTTCTAATTTGCATTAATTAGAGTTGTGCATTTGGGAATCGAAATACATATAATTAAATAAAATTAAGACTTGACAGTAATTCCATGTCTTATATTTAATTGGGACATTGTAAGTGTTGAAGGATTGAATTGTAACGGTAACTATCTACTCAAAGGTTCTTTTTGTGATTTAATGTTGAAATCTATATTATCTGGAAAGTCGTTGATCGCTAAGGGGGCTTACCCTTATTGTAGAATAAATGTTATTTATTTAAATGAATTAAATAGTTTAATTTATTTATTTATTTAAATAAGATTAGAATTTGTTCTAATATTGATTTATTCACAACCGGTTTTAATATGGAGAACCTAAAGGGTCACACCGCAAAAGGAAAATATTTATTTAAGAAGTAAATGGCATAATTGTAATAATAAGTTAAGTGTATTTAAATTTAGTCTATGGAGATAGAATAAATTAAATAGCTTAATATTTATTATTTAATATTTTGGAAATATTAAATATAATATTAATAAGAGGAGTCTTATTATTATTATTACTTTTACTATTATTTATTTCCTAATAGGGATTGGGAATTAATTAATAGAAGTACTCTCCCATGGATTCCTAATTGGATTAGGAGCATATATTAATTAAAAGAGTTTAATTATAATACAAACCCTAAATCCTAAATAGTTTAGGGAAGGGTTATTCCTACATCTATAAATAAGAAGGGTCTTATCATAGATTAGGGTTACACACTTCTTGCATTAGATTGTGGAGGAGTACTTATAATTTCTATAGAGATAGAAACTAGGGTTTTGCCAAATACCCAACTTCTTGAATACTTGTTCTTCCTTGGTGGATCACCTCTAGAGGCCAAACACTTGGGTGGCTAACGTTGATCAAAGGAAGGAATCACACCGTAGCATTCGAGGAGAACACGAAGGACTAGGAGTTGAACTTGTACCCGAGGAAGCTTAGTTCTATGAGGGTATAATTTCTTATTCTCTTTCTCTTTCGTTTATATCGTTAATTGAGCACATTGATCGATCATGGTGATGGTTTGTATAAAATTTTAAAATCCGTTTTATCGCGCTTCCGCTCTATTTATGTAATTTGATTGCATGCTCGCGTCATATACAAACCTAACAGTGGTATCAGAGCCTAATCATAGTGCTAATTATCGATCTTGATGATTCCATGTAATGAATTGATATGCGAAACGTTCGAATTTTTGGGCAAGAAAAATTTTTCTGATTCTGCATCGCGGCGCGGCCGCGCCGCTTCCAGTTCATTCTGGAGCGCGGCCGCGCCCTAACCCAGAAAAACGTTTCCTGGGGTGCAGCGCGGCCCCGCGCGCCGCTCCTAGTTCAAATTGGAGCGCGGCCGCGCCGGTGTCCAGACTTTGAAAAATTTTGTTTTTTCTCAATTAAAATAAATGGTTTATTTAATTGATAAAAGTTTAAAATAAAAGAGTTTATTTTAATCTGGAATAGGATTTCAGATTGCTAAAATTAAAGGAGTTTAATTTGGATTTGGTTTTTGATTAAAATAAAAGAGTTTATTTTGTTTCAAAACTAAATATTAGCAAAACTTTTGCCCATTAATTGATATCAATGCATATATGGAATTATTTTTATTATTCATGAGATGAATGTTATTTTAATGATACATATAGAGATATGTATGATAATAAATAGGGATTGATTATGGACTGTTAACCAATGTGTGATTGGGATTTATTTTAGTGGATGCTTGAATGTATGGGTTTTTATAAATGGGGTCTGCGCACCTCGTCTTCTCTAAATTTTTCCTAAATGTAAATTCTATCTCCCTCCTATGTACTTCCCCTTGACTGCTGATCAAGGTTTATATTTATTGTAAATAGTTTATGTAAATAGGACTAGTTAGAATTAATTTTTGAAGAATTGGAGACAAAGGAGCAAGGAGCGCTTGAAGACCCGTTTGTATTGGAGCCCGGGTTTAAATGTAATAGTTATATTTAAATTTAATTCTTGCACCCTAGGTTTGACCTTTTGGTTCAACTTGGTGGCTCTAGTGAACCAAACTAGAATAAAAGTCCCATAATCAATCCGGGTAGAATATAGTATTCTATATGTGCATGCTTATTATATATATATATATATTATATATTATCCAACATGCTTCGCATGTAAAATAATATGACGCGTATTTTATATATATATATGTGCATGCGCGCTAAACAAGATGAGACTAATAATAATAAACCCCTCAAAGGAATTATATTAAGTCCTAAGCGTTCAAAGATATTTGGAATATCGAACGTCGCCTTCTAGCATGGTAAAGCAATAGAGTATTGAATGTTTAATATGAGTTTGTTGTGTCACCACAAGGCAAGTATTAAATATTTAAGATGTTGCTTTATCACATTTGATGCTTATAAATAGACTGAACGATGCTGTTTTGTTGTGTCACCACAAGGACAGTGTTTTTCTTTCGAATATATGGAAGTGCCTAGGTTGGACTTAACTTTGGATAATTTTGATTCGGATGTGTCACCACTTGATCAAAATAATCTAAGAGGCAAAATAAAAGGAGTTACATAGTGATGTAATTGACAATAGTTGTCTACCTATTTATTTATATATCGCTTGTTGTGTCACCACAAGGTTATATACATTTGAAATGGGATCCTTAATCTCACTAGCAAATCTTTAATTAGAATTGCCGAACTATATAATGAGGGTAATATAGTTTGATGAAAATAGTGGGAGATACCAATTTAAAATAAAGACCTAATTTATTTTGGTAATTAATTAAATGAATGTATGCTAAAATGTTGTCTATTTCACATGCAGAATTTAAAAATGTCAAACTCACTATCACTGGCGTAGCATACTTGATGCTAACAAACTAACCGGACCGAAATTACACGGACTGGTTAAGGAATCTGAGAATTGTTCTCTCACTGCTGAAAAGATTTCTTATGTCCTAAATTCGCCAGTCCCTGCAAGTGTTGCAGAAACAGCCTCTGAGGAAGAGATTGCTACTTTTAGAAAGTGGCAAGATGATGCAATCTTGGCTCAATGCATCATGCTCGCATCCATGAGTAACGAGCTTCAGCGTCAGCATGAAACTATGGATGCTCCTACTATATTGCTGCACCTCAAAGAGTTGTATGGTGAGCAAAGTAGGACTGCTAGATATCAGATATCTAAGGAACTCTTCCGATCTCGTATGACCGAGGGCACTGCTGTTGAGACTCATGTCCTTAAGATGATCAATTTGATCGAACAACTTGGACAGCTTGGGTTCGTGATGGATGGGGAGTTAAGCCAAGATTTGATCTTGCAGTCACTCCCGGACACCTTCTCACAATTTGTTGTGAATTTTCACATGAATACGTTGGACGTCAGCTTGCCTGAGTTACTTAACATGCTGAAAACTGCTGAAGGTCACTTCTCATCCAACAAGAACCAAGTCTTACTAGTGGATGATTCTTCCAAGAAAAGGAAGAGGCCCAAGGTATCTTCTGAAAAGAAGAAAGACAAGAAGGCTAAGGGCAAGGCGAAGAGAAAGGATAAAAAGAAACCTGATCCAGATAGCAAAGGAATTTGCTACCATTGCAATAAGCCGGGACATTGGAAAGAGGAACTGCAAGGAGTATCTTGCGGGCCAAAAGAAGCTTGGAGAAGCTTCGACTTCAGATCTAGGTTTGTTTCATGATTGAAATTAAATTTTTCTGAAAGTCAAAATTCTACTTGGGTATTGGATACCCGGCTGTAGTTCTCACATATGTAATAATATGCAGGGACTAAGCAGAAGTAGGAAGCTGAACAAGGATGAAGTCGTCCTACGAGTTGGGAATGGAGCAAAGGTTGCTGCATGGCTGTAAGGACTTATTGTTTAGCATTGGCCTTCGGGCAAGTTCATTAGTTTAAATAATTGTTATTATGTTCCAACACTCATTAGAAACATTATTTCAATTTCTGTATTGGATAATGGATGGTTTTGATATTATAAATAAAGAACAACAGTTGTTCTATTTATAATAAAAATGTTTTATATTGGTGTTGGCAATTTACTGAATGGACTTTACATACTTGACTTGCATGAAAATATACTTCAAATTGAACAAACTAAGAAAAAGAAAAAGAGATGATGTTAATTATACCTTTATGTGGCACTGTAGACTCGGTCATATCAATGAAACAAGATTATCCAAGTTGCATAAAGATGGGCTTTTAGAGCTATCTGATTACGAATCATATCCAACTTGTGAATCTTGTCTCATGGGTAAAATGACTAAATCCCCTTTTAGTGGAAAAGGAGAAAAAGTTACAGAGTTGTTAGCGTTGGTACACACAGACGTTTGTGGACCTATGACAACGAATGCACGAGGAGGGTATTCTTATTTTATTACTTTCACTGATGATCATTCTAGATTTGGATATGTGTATTTAATGAAATACAAGTCTGAATCGTTTGAAAAGTTCAAAGAATTCAGAAGTGAAGTAAAGAAACAAACTGGTAAAAGTATTAAAATTCTTCGATCGGATCGAGGAGGGGAATACTTAACCAGTGAGTTTCTCAATTGTCTCAAAGAAAATGGTATAATCTCACAATGGACTCCACCAGGGACGCCACAGTTGAATGGTGTATCTGAAAGGAGAAATCGAACATTGTTGGACATGGTTCGTTCCATGATGAGTTTTACCGACCTTCCAATATCCTTCTGGGGTTATGCCCTAGAATCGGCTGCATACCTACTTAACAAGGTACCTACCAAATCTGTCCCAAAGACTCCATATGAGATATGGACAGAGGAGGAAACCAAATCTTAAGCATGTTAAGAACTTGGGGTTGTCCAGCTTATGTCAAAAGGTTTGAGCATGATAAGCTGAAGACTAGATCCGACAAATGTAGATTCGTGGGATAACCCTAAAGAAACATCAGGGTATTATTTCTATCATCCTACTGATCAAAAGGTGTTTGTTGCGAAAACACGCTGCCTTCTTGGAAAAGGAGTTTATCCTTGAAGGGGTTAGTGGGAGTAAGATATATCTTGAAGAAGTTCAAGAACCACAAAATTACTACGGATCAAAGTCAGGTAACCTGACCAAGTAGAAGAACCTACTGTAACCACTACCTATTCGTAAATCTGGAAGGAGTACCGAAGATACCTGAAAGGTATGGATTCATCATAGAGGATGATGATGAGGTACACATCATAGATGATGATGATCCATTGACTTACGAAGAGGCTATGAGTAGTGATGACTCAGAGAAATGGCTAGAAGCCATGAAATCCCGAGATGGACTCCATGTATGGAGAACCAAGTATGGACTTTGGTTTCACCACCTGAGGGCATTAAGCCTATTGGGTGTAAATGGGTCTTTAAGAGAAAGACTGGAGCAGATGGCAAGGTAGAGACCTATAAGGCCCCGACTGGTTGCAAAAGGTTTACAAACAAAGACAAGGAGTTGACACTATGATGAAACCTTCTCACCAGTAGCTATGCTCAAGTCCATTCGGATTTTTGCTTGCAATTGCAGCTTATTATTACTACGAGATCTGGCAAATGGACGTGAAAACGGCCTTCCTCAATGGAGAGCTTGAGGAGAATGTATATATGATACAGCCAGAGGGTTTTGTTTCAACGGTTGGAACAAACCAAGTCTGTAAGCTACAACGATCCATTTATGGATTGAAGCAAGCTTCTCGAAGGTGGAACATCCGTTTTGATGAGATAATCAAAAGGTTTGATTTTATCCATCAAGAACGAGGAATGAACCATGTGTGTACAAGAAGGTTAGTGGGAGCGCTATATCATTCCTTGTATTATATGTTGATGATATATTACTGATAGGGAATGATGTTCCTATGCTACAGTCGATCAAAATTTGGTTATCTAAAACACTTCTCCATGAAGGACTTGGGTGAGGCATCCTATATTTTGGGGATAAAGATCTATAGAGATAGATCTAAAAGGATGCTGGGCTTGACCCAAGGAAAGTACATTGACTCGATGCTAAAGAAGTTTAGCATGGAAGATTCCAAGAGAGGTTCTCATGCCGATGAGCCATGGAATACATCTCTCCACAAGAAACAGGCCCCAAAGACACCTGAGGAGAGAGACCGTATGAGTAAGATTCCTTATGCTTCGGCAATAAGGGATCTATCATGTACGGTATGATATGTACTAGACCAGATGTCGCTCATGCACTTAGTGTAACCCAGCAGATATCAGTCGAATCCAGGAGAAGAGCACTGGAAGGCAGTTAAAAAAAAATATCCTAAAGTACTTGAGAAGAACTAAGGATGTATTTCTTGTCTACGGTGGGTCTGAATTGAAACTAGAGGGCTATACAGACCTCAAGTTTTCAAACGGACCAAGATGACAGTAAAATCCGTTTTAGGGTACGTGTTTACCTTAAACGGTGGCCGCAGTGAGTTGGAAGAGTTCCAAGCAGCAAACAGTTGCTGATTCGGTGGACAGAGGCAGAGTAACATAGCTGCAAGTGAAGCTGCAAAGGAAGCTGTTTGGATGAAGAAGTTCATAACTGAACTTGGAGTGGTTCCTAGCATTAGAGGAGAAGTACCTTTATTTCTGTGACAACAACGGAGCTGTTGCGCAGCGCTAAGGAACCCAGGTCCTCATTCAGAAATCACAAACACGTGTTACGCGCGGTTTTATTTGATTAGAGAGATCATTGAAAGAGGAGATGTCACCCTGGAGCGTGTAGACTCTCAAGACAACATTGCAGATCCATTTACTAAAGCTTTAACACAACCGCAGTTTGATCGTCCACTTAGAGAAGATGGGTATTAGATACCATGGCGATTGACTTTAGTGCAAGTGGGAGATTGAAAGTAGTATGCACACAAGCCAATCATATTTGATATGATGTAGCATATACTTTGTAATCTTATTCATTTATTAATAAAGAATTGATTTTCTCAAAAGGCATTTTATATTATCTACATAGTGCTGTTATATTAAATGTTGATAAACCCATAGTTTTGAGCAATGCTTTTAGAATCATGATGGTGATCATTCTAATGAGATCTAAAATCAAGATAGCTCACAAACTAAAATTGTTCCTAATTCGTTGGATTACTAAATTGGGGATTAGTGAAATCCGGATAGATTTAGTACATACGTTGCTTGCTCTTGGGAAGAGGATGATTGATCTCATAATCATTTGTGTGGAGACACTAAAGCAAAGTATGTAGATGCTTATTAGAGAATAAGTTCACTGAACGTGACTCCCTAAAGAATACCTAATTGGAGTTTTACCTCGCCTGTCAATAGGAATTCCTCTAGTGATAGTAGTACAAGTGATCCTTGGACTTGAGATCAATCATAGTATCTTGTGTATGATTGAGTTATACTTTGACATGTCCCTTAAGACCTTATGGGTTATATCAAAGGGTATGATTGGGTATAATTAGTTATACATGGAGATAGGTGAATGATCAACAAAGAATCTAACCTCGTCTAGTAAAAGATGTGAATGTCCTATGTGATTCGATAAATGATAACTCAGTAGTCCTTGGCCAAGGCAGAATGAAATTAGAAAGGAGTTTTCTAATTTGCATTAATTAGAGTTGTGCATTTGGGAAATCGAAATACATATAATTAAATAAAATAAGACTTGACAGTAATTCCATGTCTTATATTTAATTGGGACATTGTAAGGTAGAAGGATTGAATTGTAACGGTAACTATCTACTCAAAGGTTCTTTTGTGATTAATGTTGAAATCTATATTATCTGGAAAGTCGTTGATCGCTAAGGGGGCTTACCCCTTATTGTAGAATAAATGTTATTTATTTAAATGAATTAAATAGTTTAATTTATTTATTTAAATAAGATTAGAATTGTTCTAATTGATTTATTCACAACCGGTTTAATATGGAGAACCTAAAGGGTCACACCGGCAAAAGGAAAATATTTATTTAAGAAGTAAATGGCATAATTGTAATAATAAGTTAAGTGTATTTAATTTAGTCTATGGAGATAGAATAAATTAAATAGCTTAATATTTATTATTTAATATTTTGGAAAATATTAAATATAAATTAATAAGAGGAGTCTTATTATTATTATTACTTTTTACTATTATTTTAATTCCTAATAGGGATTGGGAATTAATTAATAGAAGTACTCTCCCATGGATTCCTAATCGGATTAGGAGCATTATTAATTAAAGGAGTTTTAATTATAATACAAACCCCTAAATCCTAAATAGTTTAGGGAAGGGTTATTCCTACATCTATAAATAAGAAGGGTCTTATCATAGATTAGGGTTACACACTCTTGCATTAGATTGTGGAGAGTACTTACAATTTCCTATAGAGATAGAAACTAGGGTTTTGCCCAAATACCCAACTTCTTGAATACTTGTTCTTCCTTGGTGGATCACCTCTAGAGGCCAAACACTTGGGTGGCTGACGTTGATCAAAGGAACGGAATACACACACACCGTAGCATTCGAGGAGAACACGAAGGACTAGGAGTTGAACTTGTACCCGAGGAAGCTTAGTTCTACGAGGGTATAATTTCTTATTCTCTTTCTCTTTCGTTTATATCGTTAATTGAGCACATTGATCGATCATGGTGATGGTTTGTATAAAATTTTAAAATCCGTTTTATCGCGCTTCCGCTCTATTTATGTAATTTGATTGCATGCTCGCGTCATATACAAACCTAACAGGATATCCTAAAGAAGTTTAGGGTACTATAATCCTACATGCTACCTTCTTGGATAAATGTGTTTATCATTGAAGGAGTTAGTGGGAGGGTAATAGATCTTGAAGGAGTTCAAGAACCACAAAGCACTTTAAGTCGAACCGAGGAACCTGTAGATAGACCTATTGTACCACAACCGAATCGTAAATCTGGAAGAGTACCGAAGATACCTGGGAGGTATGGATTCATCATAAAGGATGATGATGAGGTACACGTCATAGATGATGATGATCCAGTTATATACGATGAGGCTATGAGTAGAAGACACTCAGAGAAATGGCAGATGGCCATGAAATCCGAAATGGACTCCATGTATGAGAACCAAGTATAAACTCTGGTTACTCCACAAAAGGGCATAGTGCCTAGAGTGTGAATATGGGTCTTTAAGAAAAAGATTAGGGCAAATGGAAAGGTGGAGAGCTATAAGACCAGACATGTTTATAAGGTTTTTCAAGTCAATGAGTTGATTGTGATAAAACCTTATTACCGGGTAATGCTCAAGTCCATTTAGATTTTGCTTGTGATTGCAGCTTATTACGAAATCTGGCAAAATGGATGTGGAGACACCCTTCCTCAATGAAGACTTGAGGAGAATGTATGTATGATACAGCCAGAGAAATTTGTTTCAAAGGTTGAAACAAATCGTGTTTTAAGCTATAGTGATCCATTGATGGATTGAAGCAAACTTCTCAAAGATGGAACATTTGTTTTGATGAGACAATCAAAAGAGTTTGATTTTATCAAAAACGAGAATGAACTAAGTGTGTACAAAAGGGTCAGTGGGAGCACTTTGACATTCCTAGTATTATATGTTGATATACTACTGATAAGGAATAACACACCAATGCTACAATCAGTAAAGATAAAATTGTCTAAACATTCCTCCATGAATGACTTGGGAGGAGCATCCTATAAATTGGGGATATAAATCTATATAGATAGATTTAAAAGGATGTTCGGCTTGACCCAAGGAACGTATATTCATTTGATGCTAAAGGCGTTTAGCATAGCAAACTCCAAGAGAGGTCTCATGATGATGAGCCATAGAGTGTATCTCTCTAAAATTGTCTCCAATTAAAAGAGAGATCGCATGAGTTACTATCATGTATGCAATGAATATACTAGGCTTGATGTTGATCAGTCATATTCTAGAGAAGATCACTGTAAGACAGTGATAAACATCTTTAGGTACTTAACCGGTACTAACGATGTGATCACGATTCATGGTAGGTCTGAATAAAAACTAGAGGGCTTAACAGACTTATGTTTTTCAGACTGACCAAGACGATAACAAATCCACTTTAAAGTAAATCGTTACCTTTAAAGGTTGTGCAGTGAATTGGAAAAGTTCCAAACAGCAAAGAGTTGTTGGTTTAGTGACAAAGACAAACTATATAACTGTAAATGAAGCTGCAAGTTTGATTGTTTGGATGAAAAGTTCATTACAGAACTAGGAATAGTTCCTAAGTCTCATCTTGGATTCAAACATGTATTGCGGCACTTTCATTTGATTAGTAGAATCATTGAAAGAGGAATAGTCACTATAGAGATAGTTGACTCTCAAGAACGACATTACATATCCATTTACTGAAGCTTTATCCAAACAGCAGGATGATCGTCACTTAGAGAAGAAGGGTATTAGATACCATGACGATTGGCTTTAGTGCAAGTGGGAGATTGAAAGTAGTATGCACACAAGCCAATCATATTTGATATGATGTAACATATACTTTGTAATCTTATTCGGTGGTTAAAGACATTTTACTTTATCTACATGGTGTTGTTATATTAAATGTGATAAACCCATAGTTTTGAGCAATGCTTTTAGAATCATGATGATGATCATGCTAATGAGATCTAAATTCTAGATAGCTCACAAACTAAAATCGTTCCTAATCGTTGGATTACTAAAAAGGCGATTAGTGAATCCGGATAGATTAGTACATACGGTGCTTGCTCTTATGAAGAGGATGATTGATCTCATAATCATTTGTGTGGAGACACTAAAACAAGTATGTATGTGCTTATTAGAGAATAAGTTCACTGAACGTGGCTTGCTAAGGAATACCTAATGGAGTTTTACTCGCCTGTCAATAGGAATTCCTCTAGTGATAGTAGTACAAGTGATCCTTGGACTTGAGATCATCATAGTATCTTGTGTATGATGATTTATACTTTGACATGTCCCTTAAGACCTTTAGGGTATATCAAAGGGTATGATTGGGTATAATAAGTTATATATGGAGATAGGTGAATGATCAACAAAGAATCTACCACTTCTAGTAAAATGAGTGAATGTCCTATGTGATTCGATAAATGACGACTCAGAAGTCTTTGGCCAAAGTAGAATGAAATTAGAAAGGAGTTTCTAATTTACATTATCAGAGTTGTGCATTTGAGAATCGAAATACATATAATTAAATAAAATAAGACTTGACAGTATTTCCATGTCTTATATTTAATTGGGACATTGTATGGTAGAAGGATTGAATTCTCGCCCCGCCGAGAACCTCTCTGCCAAAACTCGCTCCAGCGTGGAAATTTCTCGCCCCAGCCCATTCTTCTCTGTCCATTCTCGCCCCGGCGAGATTCTCAGGTATAAAATTCTCGCCCCGGCGAGAATCGCGGAAATCAAATTTTTAAAAACCGATCCCAAGTCAGTTTCTTCAATCCTAAACCCATTCAACTTCTTCCAACTCCTATTCCTACCTCCCCTAAACCGATCAAACCTTCTCCTCTCTAATCTCTCTTCTAAATTCATCCCTCATCCTACCCACACTTGGATTCCATCTCAAACACATGCATCAAACTCCTTTCCACAATTAAAATCCTAACACGGCTCTAAGTCCATCTCTCGTTCAAAGGAGGAATACTGTTTTCATGCACAATCTACATAAGTTATATCTTTGCATGAACGAGTCCTAGGGTTTGCACTTATTTAAAGAAGCAAGTCAACCAGTTCACCCGCTCAACATACACAAAATTTGTTCCATTGTTCCGTGCCTCTGTCAGGTATCCTACATTGGGTAGTTTTGTTGCTTCGTTGAGACAAGTTCATCTGAAATTGGTATTGGGCATTTGAATTTGGTATTTGTATTGGGTAGTTCTGATTTTTGTTGAATTTTGGTTGGACTGTCTGGGTTTCAATATATTTTACTATATTCACTTGTGCCAATTCTAGTTGGAAATTAGTAGAGTTTGAGTTTGGGGGAAGTTTTGTTCCTAATTTTGCATAGCAGAGTGTGGAGTTTTAATCTTGCTGCTTCAGAATCTACGATTATTAAGTAGTCAGTAATGGCTCCTAAAAGGCATCGGGGTGAGGGTTCATCTTCAATACCATCCAGGCAATTTGATAGAAGGAAATTTGTCAGTGCAGAGGCAGCAGACAAATATGATTCGTATACATCGGGTAAAGCTCTAACTCCCAAGCGCGGTCTCACACCTGACGAAGTGGTAGATGGTGAGATGATGTTACAGATAGTTGAGAGGGGATGGGAGACATTCACCTCCCATCCAGAACCTGCATGTATAGCCATTGTCAAAGAATTCTATGCCAATGCAGAAGACGCGGCTTCATGCGAGGTTACAATCCGGGGTAAGAAAGTTTCATTCTGAGCCTAGACGATCAATGAATATTATAACTTGAGGCCGGATGTACGCTGCAGATAGACTCAATTTCTTGCGGAGGGACCGAATTTGGAGAAGGTAGTTACTGATTTATGTAAACCGGGGACGACTTGGATTTCCAGAGGGCCACGTGCAGCAATTTCGTTCCATAGCAAGGATTTGAGTCGTTATGGTAAGGTTTGGTACGCCTTCCTCTCCGCTAAGCTGATGCCATCACAACATGTGAGTGATGTACCCAAGGAGAAAGCTTTGTTATTATATGCCATTGTGACGGGAATTGAGATTAATGTGGGAGAGGTGATTAAGGCGTCGATTCGCCGAACATTACGGAGCCTACATAGTCAGGGTGGTTTGCCACACCCTTCTCTGATTTGTGGATTATATCTTCGAGCGGGTGTTCGTTGGGGAGCTGAGGAGGCTTTGCAGCAACCATTGCTACTTTTGGACCACCGTCTAATTGCACGATATAAGGTATGGGAAGGCGGTGAGTCGCATCCCCGTGGTTTGGGGTATATCATTCATTCTCCTTCTGAACATGAGGAGCAGGAAGCTGATGAAGAGGTAGTGGGCCCTTCGGCGTCTACTTCTACAGGCAAATCCAAATTTAGCCTTCAATTTCATGAATTGCAGCGCCTTATTGATTCTCAGCATAAAACCATATTGAGGCAGAATCAACGGTTGGCGGATCGGCAAGAACATATGTTCGCTTATCATCAAGTTGTACGCAGGCGATCGCAAACATGTATTCTAATATGCAACCGTTGATGGATTATGTTCATTTTCCAGAGGCGCAGCCATTGCCAGTTTTTCCACCACCAACCCTAGATGATGATGACGAGTTTGGGCCTACTGCTGACCTCTCAGGGACGTCCTCTGTTCTTTACTTTCTTTATTTTTTCGCACAATGAGGACATTGTATCATTTGAGTTTGTGGGGGTTTAGTTTAGAATTTGCTCATCTAGTGGCAGTTTAGTTTAGTTTTATTTGTGTTGCATTTTAGGTTTAGTTGTATTGGTTTCATTTTTGATTGCATTAGTCATATAAAAAAAATTTAAAAAAAAATTCCAAAAATTTGGTAGTGTAGGATCATATAGTATTGCATTTAGTAGGGGTATTCAAGCAATGCATTAATGGAAATCATTTAGGGATGGCCGATGATGAAACTTGATCAGTTCTAATTCAGTTTAATGGGATGGATAGTGAGTACTAAATCTGGAGTTTGACTGTTTTTAGTTGTGTTTACTTGAGACCCTTGGTTTTTAATTGCTCACGAATGTGTATTGAAGTAATTAGGAGTTGGTTTTTCTTTGGTGTATTACGTGCTCGCATGAATCCATAAACTGTTATCACTTGTTGGATCGAATAAAAAAAATCAGGAAAATAAAAAGTTATTGAATAACTACTGCTTCGATGTCTGTCTAAGTGCAATTTTGGAAAAATCCTGGATGAATCTTCTGTTGTAACCCGCCAATCTGAGGAAACTCCTTACTTCTGATGGTGTTTTCGGCTGATCCCAGTTAAGCACTGCTTCAACCTTTGATGGATCCACCGAAATCCCATCCTTGTCAATCACATATCCAAGAAATTGCACTCGCTCTATCCAGAATTCACACTTTGAAAATTTAGCGTACAACTTCTCTCTTCTTAATGCTTCTAATGTCGCCTTCAAATGTTCTACATGCTTTTCTTGGGTTTTGGAATAAATTAGAATATCATTGATGAATACTACTACAAACTTGTCCAAAAATGGCTTAAACACCATGTTCATTAGGTTCATGAATGCTGCAGGAGCATTCGTTAGACCAAATGACTTCACAGAAACTCGTAGTGACCATAACGAGTCTTGAACGCTGTCTTCGATACATCTTCCTTCCTGACCTTCAATTGATGATAACCACTTCTCAAATCTATCTTCGAGAAATACTTAGCTCCTTTCAATTGATCGAACAAGTCATCGATTCTTGGCAACAGTGTATTTATTTTTAATCATGACCTTGTTTAACTCCCTATAATCAATGCAAAGTCGCATCGATCCGTCCTTCTTTTTGACAAATAACACCGGCGCTCCCCACGGCGATACGCTCGGCTGAATATACTTCTTATCTAATAATTCTTGCAGTTGTACCATTAATTCTTTCATCTCTACTGGAGCCATACGGTATGGAGCTTTCGATATCGGGGCGGTTCCTGGCACCAAATCGATTACAAACTCAACTTCCCTATCTGGCAGAAGTCCTAGAAAATTGTCTAGAAAGACGTCTACAAAGTCCCTTACGACAAGTATCTCTTCTAATTTCGGACTCTCTTTTCGAGTATCAACTATGTAGGCTAAGTATCCCACACAGCCTTGTCTTAACAACTTCCTGGCTTGCATCATCGTCAGACAACTCGCTTGCCTAGGCGACTTCCTGCCGTAAAATACAACCTTTGACGGAGTCATAAGGTTAATACGTTTCTTTTGGCAATCAATTATTGCCCCATAATTGAATAACCAATCCATTCCCAAAATAATGTCATATTCCCCAAGTTTAATTGGGATCAGATCTACAGTCATCACGTTTCCCTTAATGTCCACTCTACAATTCTTATGTACGTACCTAACATGAATTAACTCCCTATTATCAATTTCTATGTTCAAAGGGTAATCTAATTCCTCTTTAGGCAATTCTAAGTTCTTAGCAAAGTCATCAGATATAAATGAACAAGTAGCACCCGAATCAAACAATACATAAGCATCTATATTATTGATCGGAATGATACCTGACACCACATCGTGAGACTGCACGACATCTTACATGGTCATGTTGAAAGTCCTGGTGGTAGGTCGGTTTGTTGGTGTTGATCCGGTTATAGTTAACATGCTACCACCACTATTTTCTTTATTTCCTCCTGTTCCTACGCCTCCTGCTGCCTTCTTGGGGAAATCCCTAGCCAGATGATCCTTTGATCCGCAAGTGAAACAAGTGCCCTTCTTTGGATTCAGACAATTTGGTGCTATGTGGCCTTCCTGACCACAATTGTAGCAAACCCTCTTCCCCTTCAGGCATATCCCCACGTGATTCTTTTCCGCATGTAATACATGCTTCCACCTTTTTCTTCTGACCTCCCTGTTGATTTCTAGCAGATCTACCGTCATTCCACTTCCTCGTCTGATTGTGACCACCACTGTTACTACCACTTGCTTTGTTGTTCTCATTTTCACCCTTCTTCTTCTTCTTCTGCTCCTAGTTATACTTAGTCAGAGCATCATACACTCCCACCTTCTACGATAATCGCCTTTTCCAAAAAAACTCTGGCAAAAGTGTTCAATTGGAACATTAACACCTTGTTGTACAACCACGACTTCAACCTTTGTTCAAATCTCCTCGTCTTCCTCTCATCAGTATGCACCTGGTAGGTTGCGAACCTAGCCAACTCGTTAAATTTCGCAGCGTATTCCGGTACAGTCATGGTACCCTGCTTCAGCTCCAGAAATTGAATCTCCATCTGATTTCCCGAGCTAGTCGGAAAATACATCTTAAAGAACATCTCTTTAAACATATCCCATGCGATTATACCCTGACCTCCTCGAACCTTATTCGCTTGCCACCAATAGCTGGCCTCTGACTTAAGAATGAATGTTGCAAAGGTAGTCTTTTGGTCCTCACTAACCCTAGCAATGTCAAATACTTTCTCCATTTCCATCACCCAGGTTTGGGCTTCGATCGGGTTCAAGGAACCCCTAAACTTTGGCGATCCTACCGCTTTGAAATCTTTAAATAACATCACTGATGGAGCTTGCGGCTGATTCGCAAGTGCTTCAGCTAAAAGGTTCAGCAATTGCTGTACAGGATTAACATTGGCGTTGTTGTTATTATTGGTAGAGCTCTCTTGAGCTTGTTGACGTGGTTGGTGTCTCGGCGACATTTTCTGTTCAAGAATATGCGCTTATTAGATCATCACTCAATTTCATAAGTGTTCAATATTTAACTCAAACAATTCAGGTTAAACACTTAACATATAACACATTTCAAATAAACTTTAATATTTCATTCATTCAAAAGTCTTAAACATAGAAATATAGCATCACTGCTATTTACATCAGCTATCCCGAGATCAAACAATCTTCATGATTAAATAGTCATATTCCATTGTGTATAATCACGCTAGAATTTACATCACTAGCTACCATAAATATTTACACATATACTTCAATACGTCTCCTATCACGGCCTACTAAGGCGTGGAACCGCCTTTCTGCGTTCTTCCTCCATGATAAGGAACATTGTCTTGCGATCCAACATGTACCATGGCAAGTCCTCGAACTGAACTGGATAGTGGAGAACTCGATCCTGGGCCCTATCAATCGTTGTCTGAAAAGTGTAGTCTGTCTCCTCAATCTTAGCCCGCTTTTCCCATTCGCCTACTTTAGAAATTTTTGCACGTTGAGCGTTATTCATCCAAGAATCCTCTGCTCTAGCACGTTCCGCTGACTCCTCACTCAGGTCATCCTTTAATTTTTGAATCTCAAGTTTCATCTTCTCATTCTCAGCTAATAGATCTTCCCTTTGACTTTCTTCTTGAACTAACTTCCATTCTACGTCTCCAAGACGTATCCAGATCCTCAATCTTCTCATTCTTCTGGTCTATAAGAGTCTGACATCTATTTGCCATTCCCTCCAAGTCTCTGACTCTATCTTGTAATTCTATGGTACGATCATACAATGCATCGTACATCTCAACATCGACAGAGGCAAGGGGTACCTCCTCGGGATCCTCATCATCCTCCTCAGCCTCTGTGTCAACATCCTCAGAGTCCTCCTCTCCAGCCACTCGGGGCTCAACCTCCCTAGGCTTACTGAATCCTCCAATATCCGACATCCTGACAACAAAGTTTAAGTTTTAATTAATACTCGGTACTAATCGCGGCACATAGGTTGTTAACACATAAGCACATAGCTCATAAAGTCTTTTATTATCTTTAATGAATTCCTTAATTCATTCCTTAGAACTCGATAAGAGTTTATCACTACTATGTTCTTTATCTCTTAAAAGGCTACTACCCTAAGATTTCCCCACCTAAGGTTCATAACCTACATCTTGAAAGTAGTATGCACACAAGCCAAACATATTTGATATGATGTAGCATATACTTTGTAATCTTATTCGGTTGTTAAAGGCATTTTACTTTATCTACATGGTGTTGTTATATTAAATGTGATAAAACCATAGTTTTGAGAAATACTTTTAGAATCATGATGGTGATCATGCTAATGAGATCTAAATTCTAGATAGCTCACAAACTAAAATCGTTCCTAATCGTTGGATTACTAAAAAGGGGATTAGTGAATCCGGATAGATTAGTACATACGTTGCTTGCTCTTATGAAGAGGATGATTGATCTCATAATCATTTGTGTGGAGACACTAAAGCAAGTATGTAGGTGCTTATTAGAGAATAAGTTCACTGAACGTGGCTCGCTAAGGAATACCTAATGGAGTTTTACTCGCCTGTCAATAGGAATTCCTCTAGTGATAGTAGTACAAGTGATCCTTGGACTTGAGATCATCATAGTATCTTGTGTATGATGAGTTATACTTTGACATGTCCCTTAAGACCTTTGGGGTATATCAAAGGGTATGATTGGGTATAATAAGTTATATATGGAGATAGGTGAATGATCAACAAAAAATCTAGCACTTCTAGTAAAAGGAGTGAATGTCTTATGTGATTCGATAAATGACGACTCAGAAGTCTTTGGCCAAAGCTGAATGAAATTAGAAAGGAGTTTCTAATTTACATTATCAGAGTTGTGCATTTGAGAATCGAAATACATATAATTAAATAAAATAAGAGTTGACAGTATTTCCATGTCTTATATTTAATTGGGACATTGTATGGTAGAAGGATTGAATTGTACGGTAACTATTCACTGAAAGGTTCTTTTGTGATTAATGTTGAAATCTATATTATCTGGAAAGTCGTTGATCGCTAAGGGGGCTTACCCTTATTGTAGAATAAATATTATTTATTTAAATGAATTAAATAGTTTAATTTATTTATTTAAATAAGATTAGAATTGTTCTAATTGATTTATTCACAACCGGTTTAATATGGAGAACCTAAAGGGTCACACCGCAAAAGGAAAATATTTATTTAAGAAGTAAATGGCATAATCGTAATAATAAGTTAAGTGTATTTAATTTAATCTATGGAGATAGAATAAATTAAATAGCTTAATATTTATTATTTAATATTTTGGAAATATTAAATATAAATTAATAAGAGGAGTCTTATTATTATTATTATTACTATTACTATTATTTAATTCCTAATAGGGATTGGGAATTAATTGATAGAAGTACTCTCTCATGAATTCCTAATTGGATTAGGAGTTCAATTAATTAAAGGAGTTTAATTAAAATAAAAACCCTAATCCTAAATAGTTTATGAGGGTTCCCTATATCTATATATAAGATGAGTCTTATCATAATTTAGGATTAGACAGTTACTCACTCTTCCATAAGAATTGGAGAGGGTGGAGAGTACTTACAATTTCTATAGAGATAGAAACTAGGGTTTGACCAACACCCATCTTCTTGAACAACTATTATTCCTTAGTGGATCACCTCTAGAGGCCAAACACTTGGGTGGTTAACGTTGATCAAAGGAAGGAATTTAATCGGTGAAATTCAAGGAGAACGCGAAGGAATTGGAGGTGAACTTGTACCCGAGGAAGCACGGTTCTACGAGGGTATAATTTCTTAATCTCTATCTCTTTCGTTTAATTGATAATTGAGCACATGGATGATCATGGTGATGGTTTGTATGAAAATTTTAAAATCCGTTTTATCGCGCTTCCGCACTATTTATGTAATTTGATTGCATATTCGCACTATGTACAAACCAAACAGTGATATCAGAGCCTAACCTTGTGCTAATTATCGATTATGATGATTCCATGTATGTTTGGGTATGCGATTGGATCGATTTTCTGGGCAAAGAAAAAAAAATTCGAACTCTGCTACGCAGTGCGGCCGCGCAGCTTCCAGTTCATTCTGGAGCGCGGCCGCGCCCGAACCCAAAAATCGTTTCTGGGGTGCAGCGCGGCCACGCCGCTCCTAGTTCATTTTAGAGCGCGGCCGCGCCGGTCTGCAGAATTTGAAATTTTTTTATTTTGATTTTATTTATTTTCAATTAAGATAAAAGGTTTATTTTGAATTGGAATCTAATTAAAATTAAAAGTTTTATTTCTATTTTGGAATAGGATTCCATGTTTCCTAGAATAGAGGAGTTTATTCACATATGGAATATGATTTCATGTTTCCTTAAAAATAAAGATGTTTATTTTGATAAGGAATAGGATTCAACATATTTTATTTTTCCAAGCAATTTTAAGTTAAAATAAAGGAGTTTATTTTGAACTTGAAATTGGTTTCCATGTTAATTGAAATAAAAGAGTTTATTTTGATTTGGAATTTGATTAAAAATAAAGGAGTTTATTTTTATTCAAAATTGGATAAAATAAAATAAATAAGTTTATTATGATTTAAATTTTGATTAAAATAAAGCAGTTTATTTTTGTTTCAAAATTGAATTTCTAGTAAACTTTTAATTGCCCGTTAAATGATATCAATGCATATATGGAATGGTTTTATTATTCATGAGATGAATGTTATTTATTGATACATATGGAGATATGTATGATAATAAATAAGGATTGATTATGGACTACTGACAAATGTGTGATTCGATTTATTTTAGTGGATTCTTGAATGAATGGGTTTTTATAAATGGGGTCTGCGTACCTCGTCTTCTCTAGTTTTTTCTTGATGTAAATTCTATCTTCCTCCTATGTACCTCCCTTTGACTGCTGATCAAAGTTTCTATTTATTGTAAATAGTTTATGTAATAGGTTTAGTTAGAATTACTTGAAGACCCATTTGTAATGGAGCCCGGGTTTAAATGTAATAGTTATATTTAAATTTATTCTTGCACCCTAGGTTTGACCTTTTGGTTCACTTGGTGGCTCTAGTGAACCAAACTAGAATAAAAGTCCATAATCAATCCGGGTAGAATATAGTATTCTATATGTGCATGTTTACTATATATATTATATATATTATACAACATGCTTCGCATGTTAAATAATATGACGCGTATTTTATATATATATGTGCATGCGCGCTAAACAAGATGAGACAAATAATAACAAACCCCTCAAAGAAATTATATTAAGTCCTAAGCGTTCAAAGATATTAGGAATATCGAACGTCGCCTTCTAGCATGGTAAAACAATAGAGTATTAAATATTTAACATGAGTTTGTTGTGCACACACAAGGCGAGTATTAAATATTTAAGATGTTATTTTATCACATTTGATGCTTATACATAGACTGAACGATGATGTTTTGTTGTGCACACACAAGGACAGTGTTTTTCTTTCGAATATATGGAAGTGCTAGGTTGGACTTAACTTAGATTATTTTAGTTCGGATGTACACACACTTGACCATTATAATCTAAGAGGCAAAATACAAGGAGTTACATAGTGATGTAATTGACAATAGTTGTCTACCTATTTATTTATATATAGTTTGTTGTGCACACACAAGACTATATACATTTGAAATGAGATCCTTATTCTCACTAGCAAATCTTTAATTAGAATTGCCAAACTATATATTGAGGGTAATATAGTTTGATGAAAATAGTGGGAGATACCAATTTAAAATAAAGACCTAATTTATTTTGGTAATTATTTAATAAATGAATGTATGCTGAAATGTTGTTAAACTACAAATTCATATATAGAATTTTACAATGTCTAATTCACTATCACTGCGGAGCATATTAGATGCTAATTAACCGGACCGAATTACACGGACTAGTTAAGGAATTTGAGAATAGTTCTCAAGGCTGAAAAGCTATCTTATGTCTTTAATATGCCTATCCCTGCAATGGTTGTAGACAATGCTTCTGAGGAAGAGATTGTTACTTTTAGAAAGTGGCAAGATGATGCACAGTTGGCTCAATGCATCATGCCTGCATCTATGAGTAACGAGCTTCAGCGTCAGCATGAAACTATGGATGCTCCTACTCTACTCCTGCACCTTCAAAGAATTGAAGGGTGAGGAAAGTAGGACAATTAGATATCAGTTATCTAAGGAGCTCTTCCAATCTAGAATAACCGATGGCACTACAGTATAGACAAATTTCCTCAAAATGATCAATCTGATTGAACAATTGGGACAACTGGGTTTTAATGGATGGAGAGTTGATCCAAGATTTGATCTTGCAATCACTTCCGGACTCTTTATCACAAATTATTGTGAATTTCCACATGAACAAGCTAAATGTCAGCCTGCCTGAGTTGCTTAAACATGTTGAAAACTGTAAAGAGTCACTTTCCAACCAAGAAAGACTAAGTCTTACTGGTAGATGATTCTTCTAGGTAGCGGAAGAGGGCCAAAGGATCTTCTGAAAAGAAGAACAATTCAAAGAAAGTAAATAGAAAGGCAAAAACAAAGGACAATAAGAACAAGACTGATGCAGATAGCAAAGGAGTTTGCTTCCACTGCAATAAGCCTGGATACTGGAAAGGAAAACTGTTAGGAGAATCTTACAGAGGGTAACCAGAAGAAGCTTAGTGAAGCTTCGATTACAGATATAGATTTGTTCATGATTAAAATAAATCTTTCTGTAAGTCAAGGTTCTACTTAGGTATTGGATACCGGCTGTAGTTCTCACGTATGCAATCCAATGCAGAGACTAAGCAGAAGTAGAAAGCTAAACAAAGAGTAAGTAATCTTATGTGTGAAAATGGAGCAAAGGTTGCTGCATTAACCATAGGAACTTATAGTTTAGCATTGCCTACGGGCAAGTCTATTAAGTTAATAAGTTGTTATTATGTTTCAATTTTCATTAGAAACATTAGAACTTCCGTTGTTGGACAAGGAAGGTTCTGCTATTATATTTAAGAACAATTGTTGTTCTATTTATAATGATAATATTTTGTTTGAAACTGGAAGATCACTTGATGAACTTTGTATACTTGGCTTACATGAAAAATAATTTTGCAAATTGAACAAACTAGTAAAAGAAAAAAGGAGATGGTCATTCAAAGAGTTGAAGGTGTGTATTTGATGAAATACAAGTCTGAATCATTTGAAAGGTTTAAAGAATTCAAAAGCGAAATAATTTGACAAAGTATTAAGATTCTTTGATCAGATCGAGGAAAGAATACTTGTGCAATGAGTTTCTAGATCATCTCAAAATGGTATTTTCTCATAATGGAAACCTCCTGATATGTAATAATTGATTAGTATATCTAAAGGGAGAAATTGTACCTTGTTGGACATGGTGCAGTCCATAATGATTTTTACCGACATTCTAGTATCCATCTGGGGTTATACCCTAGAAACGGCTGCATATCTACAAGATAAGGTAACCTCAAAAATCCGGCCCCAAAACTCCATAAAATTATGGATAGGGAGGATTCCTATTCTTAAGTATGTTAAGATAAGGGGTTGTCCAGCTTATGTGAAAAGGTTTCAAAGATAAGTTTGGGACAAAATCTGACAAGTGCAGATTTGTGGGATATGAAAGTAGTATGCACACAAGCCAATCATATTTGATATGATGTAGCATATACTTTGTAATCTTATTCATTTATTAATAAAGAATTGATTTTCTCAAAAGGCATTTTATATTATCTACATAGTGCTGTTATATTAAATGTGATAAACCCATAGTTTTGAGCAATGCTTTTAGAATCATGATGGTGATCATGCTAATGAGATCTAAAATCAAGATAGCTCACAAACTAAAATTGTTCCTAATCGTTGGATTACTAAATTGGGGATTAGTGAATCCGGATAGATTAGTACATACGTTGCTTGCTCTTGGGAAGAGGATGATTGATCTCATAATCATTTGTGTGGAGACACTAAAGCAAGTATGTAGGTGCTTATTAGAGAATAAGTTCACTGAACGTGACTCGCTAAGGAATACCTAATGGAGTTTTACTCGCCTGTCAATAGGAATTCCTCTAGTGATAGTAGTACAAGTGATCCTTGGACTTGAGATCATCATAGTATCTTGTGTATGATGAGTTATACTTTGACATGTCCCTTAAGACCTTATGGGTATATCAAAGGGTATGATTGGGTATAATTAGTTATACATGGAGATAGGTGAATGATCAACAAAGAATCTACCTCGTCTAGTAAAAGATGTGAATGTCCTATGTGATTCGATAAATGATAACTCAGTAGTCCTTGGCAAGGCAGAATGAAATTAGAAAGGAGTTTCTAATTTGCATTAATTAGAGTTGTGCATTTGGGAATCGAAATACATATAATTAAATAAAATAAGACTTGACAGTAATTCCATGTCTTATATTTAATTGGGACATTGTAAGGTAGAAGGATTGAATTGTACGGTAACTATCTACTCAAAGGTTCTTTTGTGATTAATGTTGAAATCTATATTATCTGGAAAGTCGTTGATCGCTAAGGGGGCTTACCCTTATTGTAGAATAAATGTTATTTATTTAAATGAATTAAATAGTTTAATTTATTTATTTAAATAAGATTAGAATTGTTCTAATTGATTTATTCACAACCGGTTTAATATGGAGAACCTAAAGGGTCACAAAACCGCAAAAGGAAAATATTTATTTAAGAAGTAAATGGCATAATTGTAATAATAAGTTAAGTGTATTTAATTTAGTCTATGGAGATAGAATAAATTAAATAGCTTAATATTTATTATTTAATATTTTAGAAATATTAAATATAAATTAATAAGAGGAGTCTTATTATTATTATTACTTTTACTATTATTTATTTCCTAATAGGGATTGGGAATTAATTAATAGAAGTACTCTCCCATGGATTCCTAATTGGATTAGGAGCATTATTAATTAAAAGAGTTTAATTATAATACAAACCCTAAATCCTAAATAGTTTAGGGAAGGGTTATTCCTACATCTATAAATAAGAAGGGTCTTATCATAGATTAGGGTTACACACTCTTGCATTAGATTGTGGAGAGTACTTATAATTTCTATCGAGATAGAAACTAGGGTTTTGCCAAATACCCAACTTCTTGAATACTTGTTCTTCCTTGGTGGATCACCTCTAGAGGCCAAACACTTGGGTGGCTAACGTTGATCAAAGGAAGGAATCACACCGTAGCATTCGAGGAGAACACGAAGGACTAGGAGTTGAACTTGTACCCGAGGAAGCTTAGTTCTACGAGGGTATAATTTCTTATTCTCTTTCTCTTTCGTTTATATCGTTAATTGAGCACATTGATCGATCATGGTGATGGTTTGTATAAAATTTTAAAATCCGTTTTATCGCGCTTCCGCTCTATTTATGTAATTTGATTGCATGCTCGCGTCATATACAAACCTAACAGTGGTATCAGAGCCTAATCATGTGCTAATTATCGATCTTGATGATTACATGTATGAATTGATATGCGAAACGTTCGAATTTTTGGGCAAGAAAAATTTTTCTAATTCTGCATCGCGGCGCGGCCGCGCCGCTTCCAGTTTATTCTGGAGCGCGGCCGCGCCCTAACCCAGAAAACGTTTCCTGGGGTGCAGCGCGGCCGCGCCGCTCCTAGTTCAAATTGGAGCGCGGCCGCGCCGGTGTCCAGACTTTGAAAAATTTTGTTTTTCTCAATTAAAATAAATAGTTTATTTAATTGATAAAAGTTTAAAATAAAAGAGTTTATTTTATCTGGAATAGGATTTCAGATTGCTAAAATTAAAGGAGTTTAATTTGGATTTGGTTTTTGATTAAAATAAAAGAGTTTATTTTGTTTCAAAACTAAATATTAGCAAAACGTTTGCCCATTAATTGATATCAATGCATATATGGAATTATTTTATTATTCATGAGATAAATGTTATTTATTGATACATATAGAGATATGTATGATAATAAATAGGGATTGATTATGGACTGTTAACCAATGTGTGATTGGATTTATTTTAGTGGATGCTTGAATGTATGGGTTTTTATAAATGGGGTCTGCGTACCTCGTCTTCTCTAATTTTTCCTAAATGTAAATTCTATCTCCCTCCTATGTACTTCCCCTTGACTGCTGATCAAGGTTTATATTTATTGTAAATAGTTTATGTAATAGGACTAGTTAGAATTAATTTTTGAAGAATTGGAGACAAAGGAGCAAGGAGCGCTTGAAGACCCGTTTGTATTGGAGCCCGGGTTTAAATGTAATAGTTATATTTAAATTTAATTCTTGCACCCTAGGTTTGACCTTTTGGTTCACTTGGTGGCTCTAGTGAACCAAACTAGAATAAAAGTCCATAATCAATCCGGGTAGAATATAGTATTCTATATGTGCATGCTTATTATATATATATATATTATATATTATCCAACATGCTTCGCATGTAAAATAATATGACGCGTATTTTATATATATATATGTGCATGCGCGCTAAACAAGATGAGACTAATAATAATAAACCCCTCAAAGGAATTATATTAAGTCCTAAGCGTTCAAAGATATTTGGAATATCGAACGTCGCCTTCTAGCATGGTAAAGCAATAGAGTATTGAATGTTTAATATGAGTTTGTTGTGTCACCACAAGGCAAGTATTAAATATTTAAGATGTTGCTTTATCACATTTGATGCTTATAAATAGACTGAACGATGCTGTTTTGTTGTGTCACCACAAGGACAGTGTTTTTCTTTCGAATATATGGAAGTGCTAGGTTGGACTTAACTTGGATAATTTTGATTCGGATGTGTCACCACTTGATCAAAATAATCTAAGAGGCAAAATAAAAGGAGTTACATAGTGATGTAATTGACAATAGTTGTCTACCAATTTATTTATATATCGCTTGTTGTGTCACCACAAGGCTATATACATTTGAAATGGGATCCTTAATCTCACTAGCAAATCTTTAATTAGAATTGCCGAACTATATAATGAGGGTAATATAGTTTGATGAAAATAGTGGGAGATACCAATTTAAAATAAAGACCTAATTTATTTTGGTAATTAATTAAATGAATGTATGCTAAAATGTTGTCTATTTCACATGCAGAATTTAAAAATGTCAAACTCACTATCACTGCGTAGCATACTTGATGCTAACAAACTAACCGGACCGAATTACACGGACTGGTTAAGGAATCTGAGAATTGTTCTCACTGCTGAAAAGATTTCTTATGTCCTAAATTCGCCAGTCCCTGCAAGTGTTGCAGAAACAGCCTCTGAGGAAGAGATTGCTACTTTTAGAAAGTGGCAAGATGATGCAATCTTGGCTCAATGCATCATGCTCGCATCCATGAGTAACGAGCTTCAGCGTCAGCATGAAAACTATGGATGCTCCTACTATATTGCTGCACCTCAAAGAGTTGTATGGTGAGCAAAGTAGGACTGCTAGATATCAGATATCTAAGGAGCTCTTCCGATCTCGTATGACCGAGGGCACTGCTGTTGAGACTCATGTCCTTAAGATGATCAATTTGATCGAACAACTTGGACAGCTTGGGTTCGTGATGGATGGGGAGTTAAGCCAAGATTTGATCTTGCAGTCACTCCCGGACACCTTCTCACAATTTGTTGTGAATTTTCACATGAATAAGTTGGACGTCAGCTTGCCTGAGTTACTTAACATGCTGAAAACTGCTGAAGGTCACTTCTCATCCAACAAGAACCAAGTCTTACTAGTGGATGATTCTTCCAAGAAAAGGAAGAGGCCCAAGGTATCTTCTGAAAAGAAGAAAGACAAGAAGGCTAAGGGCAAGGCGAAGAGAAAGGATAAAAAGAAACCTGATCCAGATAGCAAAGGAATTTGCTACCATTGCAATAAGCCGGGACATTGAAAGAGGAACTGCAAGGAGTATCTTGCGGGCCAAAAGAAGCTTGGAGAAGCTTCGACTTCTGATCTAGGTTTGTTCATGATTGAAATTAATTTTTCTGAAAGTCAAAATTCTACTTGGGTATTGGATACCGGCTGTAGTTCTCACATATGTAATAATATGCAGGGACTAAGCAGAAGTAGGAAGTTGAACAAGGATGAAGTCGTCCTACGAGTTGGGAATGGAGCAAAGGTTGCTGCATTGGCTGTAGGGACTTATTGTTTAGCATTGCCTTCGGGCAAGTTCATTAGTTTAAATAATTGTTATTATGTTCCAACACTCATTAGAAACATTATTTCAATTTCTGTATTGGATATGGATGGTTTTGATATTATAATAAAGAACAACAGTTGTTCTATTTATAATAAAAATGTTTTATATGGTGTTGGCAATTTACTGAATGGACTTTACATACTTGACTTGCATGAAAATATACTTCAAATTGAACAAACTAAGAAAAGAAAAAGAGATGATGTTAATTATACCTTTATGTGGCACTGTAGACTCGGTCATATCAATGAAACAAGATTATCCAAGTTGCATAAAGATGGGCTTTTAGAGCTATCTGATTACGAATCATATCCAACTTGTGAATCTTGTCTCATGGGTAAAATGACTAAATCCCCTTTTAGTGGAAAAGGAGAAAAAGTTACAGAGTTGTTAGCGTTGGTACACACAGACGTTTGTGGACCTATGACAACGAATGCACGAGGAGGGTATTCTTATTTTATTACTTTTCACTGATGATCATTCTAGATTTTGGATATGTGTATTTAATGAAATACAAATCTGAATCGTTTGAAAAGTTCAAAGAATTCAGAAGTGAAGTAGAGAAACAAACTGGTAAAAGTATTAAAATTCTTCGATCGGATCGAGGAGGGGAATACTTAACCAGTGAGTTTCTCAATTGTCTCAAAGAAAATGGTATAATCTCACAATGGACTCCACCAGGGACGCCACAGTTGAATGGTGTATCTGAAAGGAGAAATCGAACATTGTTTGGACATGGTTCGTTCCATGATGAGTTTTTACCGACCTTCCAATATCCTTCTGGGGTTATGCCCTAGAATCGGCTGCATACCTACTTAACAAGGTACCTACCAAATCTGTCCCAAAGACTCCATATGAGATATGGACAGGGAGGAAACCAAATCTTAAGCATGTTAAGACTTGGGGTTGTCCAGCTTATGTCAAAAGGTTTGAGCATGATAAGCTGAAGACTAGATCCGACAAATGTAGATTCGTGGGATACCCTAAAGAAACATCAGGGTATTATTTCTATCATCCTACTGATCAAAAGGTGTTTGTTGCGAAACACGCTGCCTTCTTGGAAAAGGAGTTTATCCTTGAAGGGGTTAGTGGGAGTAAGATACATCTTGAAGAAGTTCAAGAACCACAAAATACTACGGATCAAAGTCAGGTACCTGACCAAGTAGAAGAACCTACTGTACCACTACCTATTCGTAAATCTGGAAGAGTACCGAAGATACCTGAAAGGTATGGATTCATCATAGAGGATGATGATGAGGTACACATCATAGATGATGATGATCCATTGACTTACGAAGAGGCTATGAGTAGTGATGACTCAGAGAAATGGCTAGAAGCCATGAAATCCGAGATGGACTCCATGTATGAGAACCAAGTATGGACTTTGGTTTCACCACCTGAGGGCATTAAGCCTATTGGGTGTAAATGGGTCTTTAAGAGAAAGACTGGAGCAGATGGCAAGGTAGAGACCTATAAGGCCCGACTGGTTGCAAAAGGTTTCAAACAAAGACAAGGAGTTGACTATGATGAAACCTTCTCACCAGTAGCTATGCTCAAGTCCATTCGGATTTTGCTTGCAATTGCAGCTTATTATTACTACGAGATCTGGCAAATGGACGTGAAAACGGCCTTCCTCAATGGAGAGCTTGAGGAGAATGTATATATGATACAGGCAGAGGGTTTTGTTTCAACGATTGGAACAAACCAAGTCTGTAAGCTACAACGATCCATTTATGGATTGAAGCAAGCTTCTCGAAGGTGGAACATCCGTTTTGATGAGATAATCAAAAGGTTTGATTTTATCAAGAACGAGGATGAACCATGTGTGTACAAGAAGGTTAGTGGGAGCGCTATATCATTCCTTGTATTATATGTTGATGATATATTACTGATAGGGAATGATGTTCCTATGCTACAGTCGATCAAAATTTGGTTATCTAAACACTTCTCTATGAAGGACTTGGGTGAGGCATCCTATATTTTGGGGATAAAGATCTATAGAGATAGATCTAAAAGGATGCTGGGCTTGACCCAAGGAAAGTACATTGACTCGATGCTAAAGAAGTTTAGCATGGAAGATTCCAAGAGAGGTCTCATGCCGATGAGCCATGGAATACATCTCTCCAAGAAACAGGCCCCAAAGACACCTGAGGAGAGAGACTGTATGAGTAAGATTCCTTATGCTTCGGCAATAGGATCTATCATGTACGGTATGATATGTACTAGACCAGATGTCGCTCATGCACTTAGTGTAACCAGCAGATATCAGTCGAATCCAGGAGAAGAGCACTGGAAGGCAGTAAAAAAATATCCTAAAGTACTTGAGAAGAACTAAGGATGTATTTCTTGTCTACGGTGGGTCTGAATTGAAACTAGAGGGCTATACAGACTCAAGTTTTCAAACGGACCAAGATGACAGTAAATCCGTTTCAGGGTACGTGTTTACCTTAAACGGTGGCGCAGTGAGTTGGAAGAGTTCCAAGCAGCAAACAGTTGCTGATTCGGTGACAGAGGCAGAGTACATAGCTGCAAGTGAAGCTGCAAAGGAAGCTGTTTGGATGAAGAAGTTCATAACTGAACTTGGAGTGGTTCCTAGCATTAGAGGAGAAGTACCTTTATTCTGTGACAACAACGGAGCTGTTGCGCAGGCTAAGGAACCCAGGTCTCATCAGAAATCCAAACACGTGTTGCGGCGGTTTCATTTGATTAGAGAGATCATTGAAAGAGGAGATGTCATCCTGGAGCGTGTAGACTCTCAAGACAACATTGCAGATCCATTTACTAAAGCTTTAACACAACAGCAGTTTGATCGTCACTTAGAGAAGATGGGTATTAGATACCATGGCGATTGGCTTTAGTGCAAGTGGGAGATTGAAAGTAGTATGCACACAAGCCAATCATATTTGATATGATGTAGCATATACTTTGTAATCTTATTCATTTATTAATAAAGAATTGATTTTCTCAAAAGGCATTTTATATTATCTACATAGTGCTGTTATATTAAATGTGATAAACCCATAGTTTTGAGCAATGCTTTTAGAATCATGATGGTGATCATGCTAATGAGATCTAAAATCAAGATAGCTCACAAACTAAAATTGTTCCTAATCGTTGAATTACTAAATTGGGGATTAGTGAATTCGGATAGATTAGTACATACGTTGCTTGCTCTTGGGAAGAGGATGATTGATCTCATAATCATTTGTGTGGAGACACTAAAGCAAGTATGTAGGTGCTTATTAGAGAATAAGTTCACTGAACGTGACTCCCTAAGGAATACCTAATGGAGTTTTACTCGCCTGTCAATAGGAATTCCTCTAGTGATAGTAGTACAAGTGATCCTTGGACTTGAGATCATCATAGTATCTTGTGTATGATGAGTTATACTTTGACATGTCCCTTAAGACCTTATGGGTATATCAAAGGGTATGATTGGGTATAATTAGTTATACATGGAGATAGGTGAATGATCAACAAAGAATCTACCTCGTCTAGTAAAAGATGTGAATGTCCTATGTGATTCGATAAATGATAACTCAGTAGTCCTTGGCCAAGGCAGAATGAAACTAGAAAGGAGTTTCCAATTTGCATTAATTAGAGTTGTGCATTTGGGAATCGAAATACATATAATTAAATAAAATAAGACTTGACAGTAATTCCATGTCTTATATTTAATTGGGACATTGTAAGGTAGAAGGATTGAATTGTACGGTAACTATCTACTCAAAGGTTCTTTTGTGATTAATGTTGAAATCTATATTATCTGGAAAGTCGTTGATCGCTAAGGGGGCTTACCCTTATTGTAGAATAAATGTTATTTATTTAAATGAATTAAATAGTTTAATTTATTTATTTAAACAAGATTAGAATTGTTCTAATTGATTTATTCACAACCGGTTTAATATGGAGAACCTAAAGGGTCACACCGCAAAAGGAAAATATTTATTTAAGAAGTAAATGGCATAATTGTAATAATAAGTTAAGTGTATTTAATTTAGTCTATGGAGATAGAATAAATTAAATAGCTTAATATTTTATTATTTAATATTTTGGAAATATTAAATATAAATTAATAAGAGGAGTCTTATTATTATTATTACTTTTACTATTATTTAATTCCTAATAGGGATTGGGAATTAATTAATAGAAGTACTCTCCCATGGATTCCTAATTGGATTAGGAGCATTATTAATTAAAGGAGTTTAATTATAATACAAACCCTAAATCCTAAATAGTTTAGGGAAGGGTTATTCCTACATCTATAAATAAGAAGGGTCTTATCATAGATTAGGGTTACACACTCTTGCATTAGATTGTGGAGAGTACTTACAATTTCTATAGAGATAGAAACTAGGGTTTTGCCAAATACCCAACTTCTTGAATACTTGTTCTTCCTTGGTGGATCACCTCTAGAGGCCAAACACTTGGGTGGCTAACGTTGATCAAAGGAAGGAATCACACCGTAGCATTCGAGGAGAACACGAAGGACTAGGAGTTGAACTTGTACCCGAGGAAGCTTAGTTCTACGAGGGTATAATTTCTTATTCTCTTTCTCTTTCGTTTATATCGTTAATTGAGCACATTGATCGATCATGGTGATGGTTTGTATAAAATTTTAAAATCCGTTTTATCGCGCTTCCGCTCTATTTATGTAATTTGATTGCATGCTCGCGTCATATACAAACCTAACAGGATATCCTAAAGAAGTTTAGGGTACTATAATCCTACATGCTACCTTCTTGGATAAATGTGTTTATCATTGAAGGAGTTAGTGGGAGGGTAATAGATCTTGAAGGAGTTCAAGAACCACAAAGCACTTTAAGTCGAACCGAGGAACCTGTAGATAGACCTATTGTACCACAACCGAATCGTAAATCTGGAAGAGTACCGAAGATACCTGGGAGGTATGGATTCATCATAAAGGATGATGATGAGGTACACGTCATAGATGATGATGATCCAATTATATACGATGAGGCTATGAGTAGAAGACACTCAGAGAAATGGCAGATGGCCATGAAATCTGAAATGGACTCCATGTATGAGAACCAAGTATAAACTCTGGTTACTCCACAAAAGGGCATAGTGCCTAGAGTGTGAATATGGGTCTTTAAGAAAAAGACTAGGGCAAATGGCAAGGTGGAGAGCTATAAGACCAGACCTGTTTATAAGGTTTTTCAAGTCAATGAGTTGATTGTGATAAAACCTTATTACCGGGTAATGCTCAAGTCCATTTAGATTTTGCTTGTGATTGCAGCTTATTACGAAATCTGGCAAAATGGATGTGGAGACACCCTTCCTCAATGAAGACTTGAGGAGAATGTATATATGATACAGCCAGAGAAATTTGTTTCAAAGGTTGAAACAAATCGTGTTTTAAGCTATAGTGATCCATTGATGGATTGAAGCAAACTTCTCAAAGATGGAACATTTATTTTGATGAGACAATCAAAAGAGTTTGATTTTATCAAAAACGAGAATGAACTAAGTGTGTACAAAAGGGTCAGTGGGAGCACTTTGACATTCCTAGTATTATATGTTGATATACTACTGATAAGGAATAACACACCAATGCTACAATCAGTAAAGATAAAATTGTCTAAACATTCCTCCATGAATGACTTGGGAGGAGCATCCTATAAATTGGGGATATAAATCTATATAGATAGATTTAAAAGGATGTTCGGCTTGACCCAAGGAACGTATATTCATTTGATGCTAAAGGCGTTTAGCATAGCAAACTCCAAGAGAGGTCTCATGATGATGAGTCATGGAGTGTATCTCTCTAAAATTGTCTCCAATTAAAAGAGAGATCGCATGAGTTACTATCATGTATGCAATGAATATACTAGGCTTGATGTTGATCAGTCATATTCTAGAGAAGATCACTGTAAGACAGTGATAAACATCTTTAGGTACTTAACCGGTACTAAAGATGTGATCACGATTCATGGTAGGTCTGAATAAAAACTAGAGGGCTTAACAGACTTAAGTTTTTCAGACTGACCAAGACGATAACAAATCCACTTTAAAGTAAATCGTTACCTTGAAAGGTTGTGCAGTGAATTGGAAAAGTTCCAAACAGCAAAGAGTTGTTGGTTTAGTGACAAAGACAAACTATATAACTGTAAATGAAGCTGCAAGTTTGATTGTTTGGATGAAAAGTTCATTACAGAACTAGGAATAGTTCCTAAGTCTCATCTTGGATTCAAACATGTATTGCGGCACTTTCATTTGATTAGTAGAATCATTGAAAGAGGAATAGTCACTATAGAGATAGTTGACTCTCAAGAACGACATTACATATCCATTTACTGAAGCTTTATCCAAACAGCAGGATGATCGTCACTTAGAGAAGAAGGGTATTAGATACCATGACGATTGGCTTTAGTGCAAGTGGGAGATTGAAAGTAGTATGCACACAAGCCAATCATATTTGATATGATGTAACATATACTTTGTAATCTTATTCGGTTGTTAAAGACATTTTACTTTATCTACATGCTGTTGTTATATTAAATGTGATAAACCCATAGTTTTGAGCAATGCTTTTAGAATCATGATGATGATCATGCTAATGAGATCTAAATTCTAGATAGCTCACAAACTAAAATCGTTCCTAATCGTTGGATTACTAAAAAGGCGATTAGTGAATCCGGATAGATTAGTACATACGGTGCTTGCTCTTATGAAGAGGATGATTGATCTCATAATCATTTGTGTGGAGACACTAAAACAAGTATGTAGGTGCTTATTAGAGAATAAGTTCACTGAACGTGGCTTGCTAAGGAATACCTAATGGAGTTTTACTCGCCTGTCAATAGGAATTCCTCTAGTGATAGTAGTACAAGTGATCCTTGGACTTGAGATCATCATAGTATCTTGTGTATGATGATTTATACTTTGACATGTCCCTTAAGACCTTTAGGGTATATCTAAGGGTATGATTGGGTATAATAAGTTATATATGGAGATAGGTGAATGATCAACAAAAAATCTACCACTTCTAGTAAAATGAGTGAATGTCCTATGTGATTCGATAAATGACGACTCAAAAGTCTTTGGCCAAAGTAGAATGAAATTAGAAAGGAGTTTCTAATTTACATTATCAGAGTTGTGCATTTGAGAATCGAAATACATATAATTAAATAAAATAAGACTTGACAGTATTTCCATGTCTTATATTTAATTGGGACATTGTATGGTAGAAGGATTGAATTGTACGGTAACTATTCACTAAAAGGTTCTTTTGTGATTAATGTTGAAATCTATATTATCTGGAAAGTCGTTGATCGCTAAGGGGGCTTACCCTTATTGTAGAATAAATATTATTTATTTAAATGAATTAAATAGTTTAATTTATATATTTAAATAAGATTAAAATTGTTCTAATTGATTTATTCACAACCGGTTTAATATGGAGAACCTAAAGGGTCACACCACAAAAGAAAAATATTTATTTAAGAAGTAAATGACATAATCGTAATAATAAGTTAAGTGTATTTAATTTAATCTATGGAGATAGAATAAATTAAATAGCTTAATATTTATTATTTAATATTTTAGAAATATTAAATATAAATTAATAAAAGGAGTCTTATTATTATTATTATTATTACTATTATTTAATTTCTAATAGGGATTGGGAATTAATTAATAGAAGTACTCTCTCATGAATTTCTAATTGGATTAGGAGTTCAATTAATTAAAGCAGTTTAATTAAAATAAAAACCATAATCCTAAATAGTTTAGGAGGGTTCCCTATATCTATAAATAAGAGGAGTCTTATCATGATTTAGGGTTAGACAGTTACTCACTCTTCCATAAGAATTGGAGAGGGTGGAGAGTACTTACAATTTCTATAGAGATATAAACTAGGGTTTGGCCAACACCCATCTTCTTGAACAACTATTATTCCTTGGTGGATCACCTCTAGAGGGAAAACACTTGGGTGGCTAACGTTGATCAAAGGAAGGAATTTAATCGGTGAAATTCAAGGAGAACGCGAAGGAATTGGAGGTGAACTTGTACCCGAGGAAGCACGGTTCTACGAAGGTATAATTTCTTAATCTCTATCTCTTTCGTTTAATTAATAATTGAGCACATGGATGATCATTGTGATGGTTTGTATGAAAATTTTAAAATCCGTTTTATCGCGCTTCCGCACTATTTATGTAATTTGATTGCATATTCGCACTATGTACAAACCTAACACATCTCTGATACCAACCTGTGACACCCCCAAATCCGGGTACTTCGTTTCTACAGGATTGGGTGTTCACTATCCAAATACATCACATCACATCTAACTACCCATTCAAATATGAATGAAAACTCTTAATTAAAATAGAAATCTCCCATTAAAGGGTTACAACATCTTTAACAAATAAATCCCAGGTCATCTAACCTTAATAAAATATCAATGCAGAATCATAACTTAAGTTTATTACATAAACATCATTTAAATAAATATAGCAAGTCTTCGTCACTTGTTTGCTTTGCCTTTGCCCTTACTAGTGGATGACTCATCAACTCTTTCAACTTTGGCTGCAATGTTATTATGCAAGGGTGAGCAATAATTGCCCAGTAAGTAACATAATAATAATAATAATAATAATAACATGCGAATAATCAAATGGATATCGGACAATCGAATTCTCGACTTTTGAATCAAGACTAGAATACAAGAATCCAAAGAGCATCTGAGGGTCACAAGACCACGAACTATGTCCCAGGTTATCAAGTATTTCTAATTTAAACCTTTAACAGTCGTAAGACTATATGGACCTTACTTCTCGTACTTAGGGGGATCAGCCCTTTGTACCATGTATGTGTAGAAACCCAAATTTTGCGCTCCGTATACTAACCGTGACAGGAGGGCAAAATCGTCAATTGAACCGGCTTACGGGAGCGAAGGAATGGGCACAAGTGCGAACACTCGACGCCACCACAACGATTTGCAAATCAAAACCGACGTGACAGCAGGGTCGTCCGAAATGAGCATGCCCGAATGATGTGGCAGGTCTCCCAGTGATTCCCGGACTGCAAAATACAAGCCTGTCGGCGAAAACCGACGTCACGACATAAGAATCGAGGTATAGCACAAAATTCGAGAAAATCAACCCACCCAGCCGCGGATTGATCTGCGGCCAAACGATTAAAATAATGGTGGTGCGCACGGGACTCGAAACCAGGAAACCAGCTGAGTGCGATGGGGGGTGGGCCAGCCAGCCGCAGATCAATCTGCGGCCAGGCCGCAGATCAATCTGCGGCCAGGCCGCAGATCAATCTGTGGCTGCCCTAGGCCAGCTTATTTCAGCTCAGTTTCTTCATTTCATCCAGGGGGTTCAGCAGCGGGAGAGGAAGAAAAAAGGAGGGGCAGCAGCTCGGGAAGAAGAGCAAAATCAGCAACAATTAAGAGAGAAAAGAGAGAAAATAGTGAGGAATTGTATCCATTTTGTGAGACTATATATCATATATTTCTACTCTATTCAATACATAAATTCATACATATTGTGGGGATTATTTGCAAGGTGAAAAATCCTTTGTTGTAGCATTTTGTTATACCATTTTTGCCAAGCTTTTTGTCATCCGAATTATCTTGAATGTAGTTGTTCTTGAATATTGATGTGAATCCATGGATTGAGGGCTATTAGTGAGGGTTCCAAATGGAATGAATTCCTCCTAATGGCCCAATGATGTCCATTTGGTGAATTTTTAGCTCGTTGTAATGATGTATTGTGCATAGATTGTTTAGATTGCTATTTTTAGGATCTTATGGGTGTGTAGCGATTTTGGATGTGAGCCTAGGAGCGCGACCCCGTGGTCCAAATCCGATGATGGACATCTTTTGATATATGTAGTAGGAGCGATGTAGTCTTCATTGTAAATATGTAATCGTCGGGCCTTAAAACGACGCCAAGGCGAGAATCGTGTTTAAGGCCCCGTAATAGTGAAGTGTGTGATTGTGGGCGTTGGGGTTATTTGGATGGCTTACATGCCCATGAATAGCCCCAATGCATTTTAATGCTTGATTTGATTTACGACCTAAAATTGATTTCGAAGCTAAACAATGAAGACTTTCATAAAATCAATCAAATTAGGTTATTAGAATCACGAGGCTTAAAATTGAAAGTGCAAATGAATGTTGATTCCTCTTTAACGAGAAGGCAAAGAAAAATCATTTTCCAAAACATCACACAAATTGATTTTGTAAATAAATGGCGTTTTATTAAACCGTTGTGCATAGGGTTAAAGAGATTCTAGAAGTTGCCCATTGTTTGAGTTACGAAAGCAACGTATAGGTCTCGATTCCTATTTTGACGAAGGTTTAAAACTCTTGTTTTGCCAAAACAACACCTAATGAAAACCTTATAGTTTTGACAATTAAAATCAAACCTTCCTAATAATAAATAAAGCTTTCTCGTATAAACCGAAAAGACATTCTGAAGCGTTCTCAAATTAAAGCACGACTTTCCCTAAAAAAAGCCAAATGATTCTTTCATACAAACTCACCATAACATTCACACGGACACACACACACACACGCGCATACACACGCATTTCATGAATTAAAGGATAGGAAAGCATCAAGATTGCGGTAACCGTATTTCACGGAAGTCGGGGGGTGCCTAACACCTTCCCCTCGCTTAAGCAAGCCCCCGAACTCTATGAATCTCGATTCGCAGACCAATTAATTCGGAGTCACACATGAGCCAGCGATTTATAAAATGAAACTCGGATGAGTTGGTACATCCATTTCAAATATACCAACTGGCGACTCTGGTTAATTGGCTCATCATAAAAAACGATCTTTCAAAACCCCGTCGACATCAATGCCGATCTTTTCCAAAAATCATCTAATAAAAGGCTAAAATCGGAAAGAGACGAAAACCGGTGTCGACAGCTGGCGACTCTGCTGGGGACCATTAGAGGGCTTAAGCCGCTTTCAAATCTTGATGCTATCCTATCCTTTAAAAATCATGAATATGTGTGTGTATGCGATATTTTGATCTTTTGTACTTTTGTTGTGTGAATGTGTGTTTTGCCCAATGAATGAATGATTGAATGGAATTGTTTTACTTTAAAAGTAATCATTTGCATGCGGTGAGAACGATGAATGTATGTTGAGAGAGTACCTCCTCCTGAGGCGAACCTGTCGGTTGCTTATTACTGGACTCGAAGGGGCTACTCTCGGAGATGGCTCAGGAAATGCACCACCCATATCCGCTCCAATCGAAAGGATTCAGACGAGTAGATTGCGAAGATTTGGGGACCTTCATGCCGAAAAGCCCGCGAGAGTAACCCTAGGGTAGGTCAGCCTCTGATAAACCTAACGAAAGGGAAGCTTCTTCATGCCCTTTTATCATTCAGTCAAATAAATAAATGTCATGTAAATGGCATACAACTGTCATACCGACATCATCGTAATAAATATGTCCTGTATCATGTGATTACATCACCTGCACATACAAAGAGAATAACTGACATGGTTTTGCAGGAGGGCAATTCATACCACGTACCAAGGTTTTCTAAAACTCCCAAATCCTATCCTGTCATCAAAAAAACTGACTTTGTTTTGCAGGATAAGATTAGAGAACCGAAAAAAAAAATAAAAAAAAAATGAATAATAATCAGGCATCAGTGTTGACATGCATCTGCCAACTTGTAACTGGCACAGTATTAAACCACGACCCTTGTTTATTTTGTGAGATTGCCCTAGGACCCAACTGAGAGACCGTAAAGTCCATACTGCATCAATCCAAATGGCAGAAGCCGGTAGCCATGAAATTACGGTTCTGCCACTCCAACAATACGACCGAATACGAGGGATGCATCCTGGGACTGAGATTAGCCCTGGGAATTACGGTACAGACTTGTCCGGCCTATGAGGATCAGATTGGAGAGATCTCCCATAGTGACGCCATCCCTGAATGGGCTTGGTATCAAAACATTAAAGAGTCCCTTCGAGACAGCTCCTCTCCCGAAAATGCAAGTCTGACCGGGGAAAGAGAATCCAAAGATGGGCAGTGAAATTCTTCCTAAGCTACGGGACTGCTGAGATATCTGGAAAGCCGAAGAAGCCCATAGATTAATGAGCGAAGTACATGGTGATATGTGCGGAGCCATATGAGCAGAACATTTTGGCAAAAGAAAATCATGTGAACGGGTCACTACTGGCTAACCAAGAAAATTGCCTGAGATACTCATGTCAAGAAATGCCATCAATGCCAGATCCATGCCAATGCGATCCATGCATCTTCTGATGAGCTCCATTGCTTGACCTCACCGTGGCCAGTTGGACCGTGCAACAGGTGATATCCAGGAAGGGGTAAATCCAGGATGATAGCAGTAAATCCCGGCTAGTAGAAGATCAATGGGTGTTAAACTTCTGAGTTTTATTTCAAATCCCTGCACGCTCATGTCATGTTGTCATGTTATCCAAAAAGAAGATCATGTGCTGAAATGTTTTATATATATGACAAGCATTTTTGTTTTATGTCAGGTACCCGATTTGAGGCATTCTAGCCTGACAAGCAAATGGCCAAATTTGAAGGAGGATCACGATTTTTGTATAGAGCTAGATTTCGATCTGATGGGGATTGGGCAGGATGAGACAGATATCGACAATACGCCTGACGAGATCAAAGGCTGGGTCGAAGGTAAACCCGAACCCGGCTTAGACCAAACCTTCGCCATCAAACCTCAGAACCCCTGAAGGTCACAAAGAACCCAGAGTAGGGGCAAAAAAAAAAAAAAATCTCAGAAATCAAAAATCAAAAATCCGCCAAACCTTTCAACAAGTCAAAGGGCCGGATCTTTTGTCAGCCCAGCGAGATGCCAATGCAACCAGTACGAGGAAGATCACAAGAAAAGCAACTTAACACTGGGGCATTTGTCAACTACCCAGGAAATGATGACGTGCAATTTGGCACCCATGCAACAATCCCATCAACATGCACCATCATCATCAAATGCTACCTCATGTCAATATTCAACGGTATGATCATCTGGCATTTGTCAAGCATAGTTTTCTCGGGATACAAGGACCCGCGTGAGGGGGGATTTTATTTGACTTCAACGGAATCGGACTCACTTTGACAAGCAAACCGTGGAGCACGATCGTGAGTATGATTAGACGAAGAAGGCTATTCAACCTTTTGATCGGGTACAAAGCCTTAATTCAAAGCAACGTTTGCAGCAGAATCGACCTCATGTGACAGCCTTCACTTTGCATTTGCACAAGCTTTCAGTTGTGGGGTATAAAACTATGACGACGTTGATGGCCATTAACACGTAGTCAGACAGTCAATAATTATCAATATCAAAGAGTCAGACGATAAATGATTATCAAGCTAATGTCTCGAATCGTGGCCTGGGTTATTCGAGTAATTAAGCCCGAGGGGTGTCTCTACACCTAGTGCCCTAAAGCCATCTGGTTTGGGAGTCGCTGGCCCAACACTCGTTACATGGGTAACTCAGAGCCTACGAAAATGAGCATTACAGTAGAGGAGGCCCGAGCCGATTCGAATCGTGGCATGGGTTACTCGAGTAATTAAGCCTGAGGGGTGTCTCTGCATCTGGTGCCCTAAAAGCCGTCTGGTTCGGGAGTCACCGGCCTAACACTCGCTACATGGGTAACTCAAGCCTAAGAAAACGAATCTTGCGCAAGGTCAAGCAAAGAATGAATGGGACAGACCACCAGCTTGTCTCGAACCGTGGCCTTTGTTACTCGAGTAAATAAACCCGAAGGGGTGTCTGTACACCTAATGCCCCAAAATCGTCTGGTTCGGGAGTCATTGGTCCAAAACTCGTTAAATGGGTAACTTTGAAAAGCCTAAGAAAATGAGACAAGTGAAGTGGACTAATAAAAAAGAAAAGATAAAAAACTCTCGGCCTTAAACAATGAGTCATGGAAGAGAAACCCCTACTGAGTGCTGCATCGCACAGTGCATTTGTCATATGATGTCGATCCTGCTAAGAACGTTGTCGAGAATGGAGACAGAATACCTTTGACGAGGGAAGGAAGCTCTTTTGAATTCGACCTTACTCATATACAGTGACCATGAATGCTTGAAGGTGTTCTTACGATTTCATAGCTCGTTAAATAGAAAATCATCAACTCACGAGGGATTGAAAAAAAAAATAAAAAATAAAAAATAAAAGAATAAAAAAAAATAAAAAAAATTCCAATCTAGTACATTCACAGTTCACAACTTGCTAGATTGTGCGATCAACAGATATTCAATTTCATGTGCTTTAACTGCATTTTTGTCGAGATTATAATATCTTTGTGTTGAACTAACACTAACGGCCCGAGCCTTCAAGTTTTGGCATTTGTTAGTCATCTGATATGCAGGATCTTGCAGAGCTGTGGATAACTCAACACGGTCGGCATCGCGAGTTTTCGATAGAAATTCTTGGTAACAACACGCGCCAAGGCTGGGGCATTTAAGAATCGTGAAATGGAAGGAAGCTGAGGTTGCACAGAACTTCTCGTCATTGGGCCTCTCCCCAATCCTGACTATCACTGCCTCGACATCCAATTGATCCACGTACATGAGCATATACAGGGATGATATAATGCTGGACAGCAGCATATCGGCCGTCAAGAATGATCAAAAGGCCAAAGAGCCCAACATAGCTGTCGGTCATCGCAGAGAGCGAAACAGACTGCCTCAACTCGATGAAATGAAGACGACTGAGAACAGACAGGGTACTAGACCATGGTTGAAGTCTAGAAACTACACTTCACGACGAGGCGTGATCCAGTCAAATCTTGGCAAACAACGACGATTGTCGAAACGTATCATTTGACTGAACAGGGGTCATTTCTATCTAAAACATATGTTGTGCACATGCATCTGTCCATAACATATCTGCCAGATCATGCATAACATCTTTTTCATGCATGCAGGTACGATCAAAATGAAAATCTTCAGGAAAGTACAAGCACGTCGCTTTCAACCTCACAAATGATCAGAGTGATGGCTTTTGTGGCATGGTACGTGGACGATGTTGGTGGGAGATCCAGGACATGAAGCCGATCACAAATCCCATATCAAAAAAAAAAAAAAAAAAAAAGGTCACTCAAAACCAATCAAGACCCCTGGGAAGGGCTGGTATCCAAACAATCAGTGATCCCTGGGAAGGGCTGGTATCCAAACAAGAAGTGAACCTGGGAAGGCATCCGAGCAAACCACAACTAGATGGTGAGCAACCCTGGGAAGGGCTGATATCCACAAAAAGAAAAAAGACAAAAAACAACAAACCCTGGGAAGGGCTGAGATCCACGCGAACCACAACAAGATGGTGAGCACCCATGGGAAGGGCTGATATCCACAAAAAGAAAAAAGACAAAAAACAACAAACCCTGGGAAGGGCTGAGATCCACGCGAACCACAACAAGATGGTGAGCTCCCCTGGGAAGGGCTGATATCCACAAAAAGAAAAAAGACAAAAAAACAACAAACCCTGGGAAGGGCTGAGATCCACGCGAACCACAACAAGATGGTGAGCACCCCTGGAAGGGCTGATATCCACAAAAAGAAAAAAGACAAAACACAACAAACCCTGGGAAGGGCTGAGATCCACGCGAACCACAACAAGATGGTGAGCACCCCTGGGAAGGGCTGATATCCACAAAAAGAAAAAAGACAAAAAACAACAAACCCTGGGAAGGGCTGAGATCCACGCGAACCACAACAAGATGGTGAGCACCCCTGGGAAGGGCTGATATTCACAAAAAGAAAAAAGACAAAAAACAACAAACCTTGGGAAGGGCTGAGATCCACGCGAACCACAACAAGATGGTGAGCACCCCTAGGAAGGGCTGATATCCACAAAAAGAAAAAGATAAAAAACAACAAACCCTGGGAAGGGCTGAGATCCAAGATAACCAACCGGCGACGATAACCGGGGGTTACGACATGGGTGACCGGCGACGATACCCGGCCCCGACAAAACAATCGACCGACGACGATAACCGGCGATTACGAGATGGATGTCCGGCGACGAAAACCGGCTCCGACAAGATAACCAACCGGCGACGATAACCGGGGGTTACGAGATGGGTGTCCGGCGACGAAAACCGGCCCCGACAAAGACAATCGACCGGCGACGATAATCGGCGATTACGAGATGGATGTCCGGCGACGAAAACCGGCTCCGACGAGATAACCAACCGGCGACGATAACCGGGTGTTACGAGATGGGTGTCCGGCGACGAAAACCAACCCCGACAAGACAATCGACCGGCGACGATAACCGGCGATTACGAGATGGATGTCCAGCGACGAAAACCGGCTCCGACAAGATAACCAACCGGCGACGATAACCGGGGGTTACGAGATGGGTGACCGGCGACGAAAACCGGCCCCGACAAGACAATCGATCGGCGACGATAACCGGCGATTACGAGATGGATGTCCGGCGATGAAAACCGGCTCCGGCAAGATAACCAACCGGCGACGATAACCGGGGGTTACGAGATGGGTGACCGGCGACGATACCCGGCCCCGACAAGGCGATCAACCGACGACGATAACCGGCGATCAACGAATCCCTGGGAAGGGCTGGTATCCAAACAATCAACAACCCCTGGGAAGGGCTGAGATCCAAGCAAACCCCGACAAACGGTGACACCTGCGGAACCGTATCAAAAGACTGTACAGGGGTCATTTTTCATCAAATTTACATTTTAAATGTTGTGTCACATGCATTGAATAGATGATATTTCTGTACGTGATCCATGCAGGTTAGGTGTCAAGGTCCTAGCCTATCAGAGTCAAAAGCGATGGTTGCCAAGAGCGATGTACGAGGACGAACTCCAAGGGTGTCCTTCAAAGCTAGTCAGGAGAATAACTTCCTTTGATGACAATGGGATGGAATAAGATGATTACGAGAGGGGTGACCGGATATGAGACCCGGCATTCACAGGACAATCGACCGGATACGAGACCCGGCGATTACGAGACGAGCGACAGGTTAGGGATTGATGCATTGACACCTTTACGAATATGTTGTATGCCTTACATCTTGCGTTGCATCATAAGTTGTATGTGTTGCATCATGTGTGCACTGTCATTCTTATGCACTGTCATTCATGCATCATGTGTCTACTTCTTTATCATGTTCATTTCATTTAACATTTCATAAACATGATAAAGAGGGGCAGCTGTAGACACCCAAATTTTGCGCTTCGTACACTAACCGTGACAGGAGGGCAAAATCGTCAATTGAACCGGCTTACGGGAGCGAAGGAATGGGCACAAGTGCGAACACTCGACGCCACCGCAACGATTTGCAAATCAAAACCGACGTGACAGCAGGGTCGTCCGAAATGAGCATGCCCGAATGATGTGGCACGTCTCCCAGTGATTCCCGGACTGCAAAATACAAGCCTGTCGGCGAAAACCGACGTCACGACATAAGAATAGAGTTATAGCACGAAATTCGAGAAAATTAACCCACCCAGCCGCGGATTGATCTGCGGCCAAACGATTAAAATAATGGTGGTGCGCACGGGACTCGAAACCAGGAAACCAGCTGAGTGCGATGGGGGGTGGGCCAGCCAGCCGCAGATCAATCTGCGGCCAGGACGCAGATTAATCTGCGGCTGCCCTAGGCCAGCTTATTTCAGCTCAGTTTCTTCATTTCATCTAGGGGGTTCAGCAGCGGGAGAGGAAGAAAAAAGGAGGGGCAGCAGCTCGGGAAGAAGAGCAAAATCAGCAACAATTAAGAGAGAAAAGAGAGAAAATAGTGAGGAATTGTATCCATTTTGTGAGACTATATATCATATATATCTACTCTATTCAATACATAAATTCATACATATTGTGGGGATTATTTGCAAGGTGAAAAATCCTTTGTTGTAGCATTTTGTTATACCATTTTTGCCAAGCTTTTTGTCATCCGAATTATCTTGAATGTAGTTGTTCTTGAATATTGATGTGAATCCATGGATTGAGGGCTATTAGTGAGGGTTCCAAATGGAATGAATTCCTCCTAATGACCCGATGATGTCCATTTGGTGAATTTTTAGCTCGTTGTAATGATGTATTGTGCATAGATTGTTTAGATTGCTATTTTTAGGATCTTGTGGGTGTGTAGCGATTTTGGATGTGAGCCTAGGAGCGCGACCCCGTGGTCCAAATCCGATGATGGACATCTTTTGATATATGTAGTAGGAGCGATGTGGGTCTTCATTGTAAATATGTAATCGTCGGGCCTTAGAACGACGCCAAGGCGAGAATCGTGTTTAAGGCCCCGTAATAGTGAAGTGTGTGATTGTGGGCGTTGGGGTTATTTGGATGGCTTACATGCCCATGAATAGCCCCAATGCATTTTAATGCTTGATTTGATTTACGACCTAAAATTGATTTCGAAGCTAAACAATGAAGACTTTCATAAAATCAATCAAATTAGGTTATTAGAATCACGAGGCTTGAAATTGAAAGTGCAAATGAATGTTGATTCCTCTTTAACGAGAAGGCAAAGAAAAATCGTTTTCCAAAACATCACACAAATTGATTTTGTAAATAAATGGCGTTTTATTAAACCGTTGTGCATAGGGTTAAAGAGATTCTAGAAGTTGCCCATTGTTTGAGTTACGAAAGCAACGTATAGGTCTCGATTCCTAGTTTGACGAAGGTTTAAAACTCTTGTTTTGCCAAAACAACACCTAATGAAAACCTTGTAGTTTTGACAATTAAAATCAAACCTTTCTAATAAAAAATAAAGCTTTCTCGTATAAACCGAAAAGACATTCTGAAGCGTTCTCAAATTAAAGCACGACTTTCCCTAAAAAAATCCAAATGATTCTTTCATACAAACTCACCATAACATTCACACGGACACACACACACACACACGCGCATACACACGCATTTCATGAATTAAAGGATAGGAAAGCATCAAGATTGCGGTAACCGTGTTTCACGGAAGTCGGGGGGTGCCTAACACCTTCCCCTCGCTTAAGCAAGCCCCCGAACTCTATGAATCTCGATTCGCAGACCAATTAATTCGGAGTCACACATGAGCCAGCGATTTATAAAATGAAACTTGGATGAGTTGGTACATCCATTTCAAATATACCAACTGGCGACTCTGGTTAATTGGCTCATCATAAAAAACGATCTTTCAAAACCTCGTCGACATCAATGCCGATCTTTTCCAAAAATCATCTAATAAAAGGCTAAAATCGGAAAGAGACGAAAACCGGCGTCGACAGTATGTGCACAACATCTAAACGCTAACGCGTAAAATAATCCTCTATATAAGGGTTGTTCATCTCAGTTTGACATCAGAGTCCGCACCAAAAGAAGTTTGGTTTGGATTTACTTCAATAACGTTTCTAAAATTTAGAACACTCATCAACTATGGACTAGTCGAATCAATAAGGGTTCGCTAGACAATCAAGGTTCAATAAAAATGTAATTGATACTCGAGAATCAAAGACTGAATCTCACAAAAGATACAATTAAATAAACTATGTATAACTGAAGCATTACAAAGAGGAAATTAAAACATCTCATTTGAATCAATGAAATTGAATGAAATAGAATTAAGAACTTGCTCAAGTAAGTAATAGCATTATGAAGCTTGCATGATAAAATAATGAAGTTTAGGAACTTGCGTAATTCAAATCAAGGTAGTGTTAGGAAGCTTGCTTTCAACTAAATAAAAGATCAAGGGTAGAAAACTTGCTCAGTGTAAGAGTGAAGTTCTGAAAACTTGCGTAAAAGTAATAAGTAAGGATAAGATACTTGCCTCGTGCGTAAACTATAAATTAAAATTCACGTTCTTTAATCAACTTATACATTCCGTTTATAAAGCAGTAACAATAATTAGTTATAGTATTATAAACACTTCAGGATTCATTCTCATCCAATTTCATTTTAATATCTCGATTGTCACTAGATAATTAATAGGCATTTGCTTATCATCCATCATAGTATCTTATTATTCATTTAATATATTAGTCTAAGCTTTAAACATGCACATGGTGACATAACATGAGTATAAAGAAAGAATAAAAATTTTCATTTCCTGTTCCACCGCCGGGACGGTGGTTTCCTTCACAAATTTTCTGCCGGGGCGAGGCTACCGCTGGGGCAGTGGGATTTAGTTCAATTTGGGCGCCGAGGCGAGACATCGCCAGGGCGGCAACTTTAGTTCATTTACACCGCCGGAGCGGTGACACTGCCGGGGCGGCGATCCTAGAGTAATTCCACCGCCGAGGCGGTGGACTCAAAACCAGACTTCTGCTGTTCGCGAAGAACACATAAAATACCAAATTTGGGGAAAGTTTTTCACAATTCACTGATTCAATTACTACCCATACATCATATGTGCTATAAAATGAAAACCCACTACATACGAAATGATTTTAACATCACAGACAACCTAAACAACCAATATAAAGGCTAAAAATTCACCGTTTATACTTTATTATCATGTTTTGATACAATTAACGTAATTAATCACTGTGACTTCGTTTTCTTAACCAATTCAATCCGTTTAACTTATGTTTTCTTCGTTTTTACATGTATAAACATAATCAATTATCAATTTAACCGATTAACATGCAAAACAAGCATCAATTTCATAAATTTAAGCCATATTCGTATATAACTACTCTGTAATTTCAGAACTTCCAATTAAAGGCATAATCTCATGAATTAATTCAATTAAGCAATTTATAAACATTATACAATAGATTATATATGCATTTAAACAATTATAAACAACTTACAATCAATTCTCACATAAGATTCAATTATCATATAACTTACAAAATACTTTCATGGGAGAATTTAAAAACGTAATTAAAGTTTAGATTTAAGAAATTACCTTCAATTAATAGTTTAGAATGCTAGAAAATGATGAGGAATTCTACAATTCTCCAAATTTGCTCTTCAATTCCAAATTCTTTTCTCTCAATTTTCTCTCTGAGTTCCCTCTGTGTTCCTCAGACTTAACTCAGAAAATAGTAATAATAATAATAATATGCACTAATAAACTGGATAACTAGCACCAACTCCCACTAAGGCCTCGTTTGGCTAATCATTTATTCCTCTTTTCTAATTTATTTTAATAACTTGCTTACAATATAGTTTAATGTCATATATTTAATCAATTAAATAATCTCATTTAAATCAATTAAATAAAATATAATAATACCATATTAAATCACATAGTCACATAATTAAAATTCTCATTTATTGATTATGACAAATTATTAAATCTCTAATTAATTATTAAATTAATTAGAAATAACATTATACTTATTTAAATAATACATTTAATCAAATAAACTCAATTAAATACATACTTTGAATATAAAAATTCCCCACATCAATTAAACTAATGTAACACATATAATTAAATTAATCTACCGCAAATTCATTAATTAATTATTTAATTCAATAATTAAATCATCGAAAAAATATTTATTTAATTCAATAAATATTTAAATTAAATTACAAAATCCTCGTTTGTCACATCTTTTCCCCTTAAAAGGATTCTGTCCCCAGAATCACGACTCAATTAATTCGTCCCGTTACATTCTCCCCCCTTACAAAGATTCTGTTCCCCAGAATCGCTACACATAGACTAAGCAAATAGCTGTGGATAATTTCTCATCATCTGATCTTCGAGTTCCCACGTAGCTTCTTTAGCATTGTGGTTCCTCTAGTTCACCTTAACAGAAGGTATAATTTTATTTCGTAGCACTTGCTTTTTCCTGTCTACTATCTGAACAGGCTCTTCTTCGTAAAATAAATCTTTTTCAACTTGTAGGGGTTCATATTCTATAACATGCTTGTAGTCGGGTTTGTATGGTCGTAACACCTAGACATGAAAAACATTATGTATGTGTTCTAACGCCGGAGGTAAAGCTACCTCATATGCGACCGCACCCACTCTTCGTAACACTTCAAAGGGTCCAATGAACCTCGGGCTCAGTTTTCCCTTCTTACCAAAATAAATCTTCCCTTTCTAGGGAGATACTTTCTAGAAAACATAGCTACCAGACTCAAACTCTCGATTCTTACGATGTTGATCGGCATATTTCTTCTGCCTATCCTGAGCTGCTATCAATCTTGCCCTGATCACTTTAACGATTTCTGCAGTCTGTTGTACTAGTTTTGGTCTTAGCAATTGACATTCGCCAACTTCATCCAAGCATAAAGGAGTTCTGCACTTTCTGCCATACAACGCTTCGTAAGGCGGCATGCCAATACTCGCGTGGTAACTGTTATTGTAAGAAAATTCCACCAACGATAGATGATCATCCCAATTTCCTTTGAAATCCATGATGCAAGCTCTCAACATATCCTCCAATGTTTGAATCGTTCTTTCACTCTGTCCGTCGGTCTGTGGATGATATGTCATACTCATACGTAACTGCGTTCCCATGAATTCTTGTAGTCGTTTCCAGAAGTTTGATGTGAAGCGCAGATCCTATCTGAGACAATAGATATTGGAACACCGTGCCTCGAAACAATCTCCTCTACATATAACTTCACTAACTAATATAAGTTGAATCTGATCTTGATGGGTAAGAAATGTGCTGATTTCGTTAGTCGATCTATGATAACCCATACTGCGTCGAAACCTTTCTGAGTCGTCGGAAGACCTACTACGAAATCCATGGTGATGTGCTCCCATTTCCATTATGGGATTTCTAGCGGTTGTAATAATCCACTTGGCCTCTGATGTTCTGCTTTAACTTTCTGACATGTCAAATACTTGGCTACACAATCGGCAACATCCCTTTTCATATTCGGCGACCAGAAATGCTGTCGGAGATCTTGGTACATCTTCGTACTTCTCGGATGAATCGAATATCTTGAATTATGAGCCTCGCTCAAAATTTCCTCCTTAACCTCTGGTACTAGCGGAACCCAAATTCTTCCCTCGAATCTTAATACTCCCTCGTTATCCACTTTGAATTTCAATTCATCACCTCCAGATATTCTTTTCCTGATTTTCTCACATTCTTCATCCTAAATTTGTGCTTCCTTAACCTTATCCGCCAAGGTTGGCCCGGTTCCCAAATGAAATAATTTTTCGTTAGACTCTTCCGGACATTTTATCTCCAATTCTAGTTTCGCCATTGCTGTAATTAGCTTCTCCTGAGCGGTAATCATAGACAATTTCTCCCGACCCTTTCTGCTTAAGGCGTCGGCCACAACGTTCGCTTTACCCGGATGGTATAAAATTTCGCAGTCGTAATCCTTTATCAATTCCAACCATCTCCTCTGACACATGTTCATATCCTTCTGTGTAAAAATATATTTCAGACTCTTGTGGTCTGTATATATTTCACACTTCTCCCCGTAAAGATAGTGCCTCCATATCTTCAAAGCAAACACTACCGCGGCCATTTCCAAATCATGGGTAGGATACCCTTTCTCATAGTCCTTTAATTGTCGTGACGCATACACAATGACCTTACCGTTCTGCATAAGCACACAACCTAGTCCTTTATGCGACGCATCACTGTACACCACAAAATTTCTTGTGCTATCCGGTAGAGACAACACAAGCATTGTACTCAACCTCTTCTTTAATTCTTTGAAACTTTCCTCACACTTCTCTGTCCAAATGAAATTCACCGTTTTCCTAGTCAAATTCGTTAACGGAGTCGCAATTTTAGAAAAATCCTGGATGAATCTTCTATAGTAACCCGCCAATCCGAGGAAACTCCGTACTTCTGATGGTGTTTTCAGCTGATCCCAGTTAAGCACTACTTTAACCTTTAATGGATCCACCGAAATCCCATCCTTGTCAATCACATGTCCAAGAAATTGCACTCGCTCTATCCAGAATTCACACTTTGAAAATTTAGCGTACAATTTCTCTCTTCTTAATGCTTCCAATGTCGCCTTCCAATGTTTTACAAGTTCTTCTTTGGTTTTGGAATAAATTAGAATATCATCGATGAATACTACTACAAACTTGTCCAAAAACGGCTTAAACACCCTATTTATTAGGTCCATGAATGCTGCAAGAGCATTCGTTAGACCAAATGACATCACCAGAAACTCGTAGTGACCATAACGAGTCCTGAACGCTGTCTTCGGTACATCTTTCTTCCTGACCTACAATTGATGATAACCACTTCTCAAATCTATCTTCGAGAAATACTTAGCTCCTTTTAATTGATCGAACAAGTCGTCGATTCTTGGCAACGGGTATTTATTCTTAATCATGACCTTGTTCAACTCCCTTTAATCAATGCAAAGTCGCATCGATCCGTCCTTCTTTTTGACAAATAACACCGATGCTCCCTACGACGATACGCTCGGCTGAATATACTTCTTATCTAATAATTCTTGCAGTTGTACCATTAATTCTTTCATCTCTACTGGAGCCATACGGTATGGAGCTTTCGATATCGGGGCAGTTCTTGGCACCAAATCGATTACAAACTCAACTTCCCTATCTGGCGGAAGTCCTGGCAAATCGTCTCGAAAGACGTCTACAAAGTTCCTTACGACAGGTATCTCTTCTAATTTCGGACACTCTTTTCGAGTATAAACTATGTAGGCTAAGTATCCCACATAGCCTTATCTTAACAACTTCTTGGCCTGTATCATCGTCACATAACTCGCTTGCCTAGGCGACTTACTGCCGTAAAATACTACCTTTGACGGAGTAATAAGGTTAATACGTTTCTTTTGGCAATTAATTATCGCCCCATAATAGAATAACCAATCCATTCCCAAAATAACATCAAATTCCCCAAGTTTGATTGGGATCAGATCTACAGTTATCACGTTTCCTTTAATGTCCACTCTACAGTTCTTGTGTATGTACCTAACATGAATTAACTCCCTATTTGCAATTTCTATGTTCAAAGGATAATCTAATTCCTCCTTAGGCAATTCTAAGTTCTTAGCAAAGTCATCGGATATAAATGAACAAGTAGCACCCAAATCAAACAATACGTTAACATCTATATTATTGATCGGAATAATACCTGACACCACATCGCGAGACTGCACGACATCTTGCACGGTCATGTTGAAAGTCTTGGCGGTAGGTCGGTTTGTTGGTGCTAATCCGGTTATAGTTAACATGCTACCACCACTGTTTCCCTTATTTCCTCATGTTCTTGCGCCTCCTGCTGCCTTCTTGGGGCAATCCTAGCCAGATGATCCTTCGATCCGCAAGTGAAACAAGCGCCCTTCTTTGGATTTGGACAATTTGGTGCTATGTGTCCTTCTTGACCATAATTGTAGCAAACCCTCTTCCCTTTCAGGCATATCCCCACATGATTCTTTTCGCATGTAATACACGCTTCCACCTTATTCTTCGGTCCTCCCTGTTGATTTCCAGCAGATCCACCGTCATTCTACTTCCTCTTCTGATGGTGACCACCACTGTTACTACCACTTGCTTTGTTGTTCTCATTTTCACCCTTCTTCTTCTTCTGCTCCTAGTTATACTTAGTCAGAGCATCACTCCCACCTTCTGCGATAATCGCCTTTTCCAAAACTTCGGCAAAAGTGTTCAATTGGAACATTGACACCTTGTTGTACAACCACGACTTTAACCCTTGTTCATTCCATTTCGCGAAGTAGAAAATATTTTCTCGCCGGGGCGAGAATCTCAGGCTTAAATTTCTCGCCGGGGCGAGAACCTCTCTGTCCAACTTCGTCGGGGCGAGGATTTTACAAAGGAATTTCTCGCCGGGGCGAGAATGCGCGGAAAGGAAAAAATATTTTAATTCAGTTCTTTTTGGAAATCGATTTGGAATTGGATTCTTTCTATTGATTTGATTCAGAAACTATAAAGGAGACATAGAGAGATGGAAATAGAGAACATACATAGATAGATATATAGATATAGAGATAGATACATTCATAGTTACACAGTTACGCAAGGATTGAGACACAGAGCTGAACTTGGGGAGATTGGAGACTAGAGAAAGTATCGCAAGGAATTCAGATTAGAGACTTGTAGATTGAAGAACTTCTACTGAGTTTTTCTTATCCTCTATCTTAGATTTGTAATTTAATTTTGATGACTTATTTGGGATTCATGATTTCTATTTTCAGTATGAACTAAATTTGCAATTAAGGCTACAATTGAATCTTTTATGTTTATGGATTAATTATCTATTTGATTCCAATTATTATCTAATATTGAGTTGTCTATCATATTTTGTGTTTATTGAGTAATTGATTGATCATCAATTAGCGGGATACTTTAGATGATTTCGGGAGATGAAATCTAGGGTTAGATCTGAATGTGATAGCATGTATTCTTAATTATTTACATGGGATGAATAATTGGGGTTGTGAAGTGAATAGGGATATCTCTTTGCTGCATGTAACTATTGGGAATTGGTGCTTAATGAATTTAATTCTTTAGTTTTGCATAGGAATATCGCAGAATTAATTGAGTTAGATAAATTTATTTGATCACTTGGAAAAGGGCTTATGAATAACTTTGAATTCCTGTTAACAACTCTGTTGAAGTTAATAATTGGATGAATTGGATAATTAGTTTGTATTATATAATTGGAGATGTTGTAGTCTTAAGCCTTTAAAAATCTAAATTTCAACCTTTGTGTTAGTTCTTATTCTTAGTTTTGATTTAAATAGTTTAATCATTATTCAAATTGTGATTGTTTAAATAAAATTGAATTGATATAGTACTAGTAGTTGGAAATTATTGAACAGAGATTCCCTGTGGGTTCGACACTCTATCTTATCACTTTATTACTTGTTGATCGTGTATACTTGCACGTAATTGTTGATTGTAAAATCTGACAACAAGTTTTTGGCGTCCAGAATTTCAGGATTCAGTCTATCCATATGAAGAATTGAGTTTGGGGGAGACCTTGGCGAGGTTTATTACAGCTATGGACAAAAGAATGAGTGATCAATATCAGTTGTTTAACTTAGTGGATTTAAATATAAAAAGCCAAGCAGTGTCGATTCGAAATCTTGAGAACCAGATGGGACAGCTTATCAACGCAGTCAACAGTAGCTATCATTGTGTATGGCCCAGTGACGTGGTTCTCGAGGCTAATGGATTGCCCGTGCCAAAGCTGCAACCGGATGTGCTAATTGATGATGATTTTGATATGGAGGAGAACAGTGGGGATCAGGAAGATACAACCGAAGAAAATCTAGCCGTGAGTTCCGACGCTGATGTACTGATTTTGTTAGTGCCCCATGTACCTTCTTCACCAAACCACCACGATCCGGGTAGTTTTGCAATCCCCTGCCTAATTGGTAGTCATATCGTCGGCAAAGCTCTATTTGACATCGGAGCTAACATGAATCTGGAGCCATGGTGGGATGAGAAAGGGGTCTATAAGAAGTTAGTTGATGATCCAGTTGTGTTCAAAAAGTTTCAATTCAATATTCCGTTCACAAACACAATGGAGCATAAGCCTGGCTATTTGAAGGTTATAAAGGAGATTCTACAGGAAAACAGCATGCTAGGTGATTTTGAATCAATGGCCCTTACAGAAGCAAAGTCCTCAGACGTTTCATTATTACTAATGGATGGAGAGTTCCTCAATTTTCGAAGGGGCATTGGATAGAAAAGGAAGAAGTCAGGCTGAAAGACTATAATTCAAGCGCTTGATGGGAGGCAACCCAATCATTTTAGTATCTTTAGCTATTTTAGTTTTTTGTATTTTTGCATTTAGTTAGGATAGTAGTAGTTAGTTTCTAAGATTTTCAGTGCTTTGCTAGTCTCTCATGCTTTTAAAAAGGTTGTGTTAATCCATGCTATGCTATGTTGCTTTGAACAGGTAAAAGGTTTTGGGATTGCACCAATTGAAGAAAAGGGGAACAAAGCAAAAATTTCAGAAAAGAGGTTTCTCGCCCCGGCGAGAAAAATGCACTAGAGATCCTCGCCCCGGCGAGAACCTCTCTGCCAAAACTCGCCCCAACGTGAAAATTTCTCGCCCCAGCCCATTCTTCTCTTTCCAGTCTCGCCCCGGCGACATCCCAAGGCAAAAATGTTCGCCCCGGCGAGATTAGTTTGTAGACACCCAAATTTTGCACTTCGTATACTAACCCTGACAGGAGGGCAAATTCGTCCATTGAGCCGGCCTACGAGGGCGAAGGATGGGCGCAAGTATGAACACTCGACGCCACCGCGACAATTTACAACCGAAACCGACGTGATAACAAGGCTGTCCGAAATGAGCATTCCTGAATGATGTGGCACGTCTCCCAGTAATTCCCGGACTGCAAAATACGAGCCTGTCGGCGAGAACCGACGTCACGACATGAGAATCGAGGCATGGCACAAAAATCGAGAAGGTCAAGCCAGCCAGCCGCGGATTGATCTGCGGCCAATGAGTGCGCCTTTTGAAAACACGGAACTCGAAACACGGAAACCGAAAATCAGCTGAGTGGAGGGGTGGCGGCCAGCCAGCCGCAGATCAATCTGCGGCCAGCCGCAGATCCATCTGCGGCTGGCTCTGGCCAGCCTATTTCAGCTCATCGCTCACTCAGCCTACAGGAGGTGAGCAGCGACGGAAGAAGAAAAGAAAAGGGGAAGAACAGCAGCAAAACTGCAGAAAATTAGGAGAGAAAAGAGAGGAAAAAGTGAGGAATTGTGTTTCTTTTGTGAGAATATATCCAAGATAATTTCTACTCTATTCATATACTCAAGTCTACACAGATTTGGGTGATATTTGCAAGGTGAAAAAACCATTTATATAGCAGTTTTTGTGTATCATTTTGTTAAGCTTCTTGTCAATTGGGTTATGTGAAATGTAATTTTTCATGTATATTGTTGTGGATACATGGATTAGGGATCATTAGTGAGGGTTCCCACGGAACGAAATGCTTCCTAATGACCCGAGGATGTCGATTTAGTGAACCATTTTAGCTTGTTATGATGATTTATTGTGCCTAGTTTGTTTAGATTGCCATTTTAGGATATTGTGGTTGTTTAGCCATTTTGGATGTGAGCCTAGGAACGCGACCCCGTGGTCCAAATCCGATGATGGACATCTTTTGATGTAGGTAGTAGGAATGATGTAGTTTTCATTGTAAATATGTAATCGTCGGGCCTTAAAACGACGCCAAGGCGAGAATCGTGTTTAAGGCCCCGTCATAGTGAAAAATATGTGATTGTGGGCGTTCGGGGTTATTTTGATGGCTTACATGCCCGTGAATAACCTCCTACGCATTATAATGTCTTATTTGAATTGCAACACCAAAAATTGATTTCAAAGCTAAAACGATAAAGATTTTCATAAAATCAATCAAATTAGGTTATTAGCATCACGAGGATAAGAAATTGGAAGTGCTAATGAATGTCGATTCCCACTTAACGAGAAGGCTAAAGAAAATCGTTTCAAACATCACAAGAAATGGTTTTGTGAAATAAATGACGTTTTGATAAACCAATGTGCATAGGGTTAAAGAGATCCTAGAAATTGCCCGTCATTCTGTGAAAGCAACGTATAGGTCTCGATTCCTATTTTGATGAAGGTTTAAAAACTCTTGTTTTGCCAAAACGACACCTAATGAAAACCTTGCAGTTTTGACAATTAAAATCAAACCTTTCTAATAAAGAATAAAGCTTTCTCGTAGAAGCCAAAGGACATTCTAAAGCACTCTCAAAGCACGACTCTTTCATACAAACTCATCACAACATTCACATAGGCACACACATACACACGCGCGCACGCATACACATTTTAAGAATTAAAAGGATAGGAAAAGCATCAAGATTGCGGTAACCGTGTTTCACGGAAGTCGGGGGGTGCCTAACACCTTCCCCTCGCTTAAGCAAGCCCCCGAACTCTACGAATCTCGGTTCGCAGACCAATTAACTCGGAGTCACATATGAGCCATCGATTTACAAAAAACGAAATTCGGATGAGTTGGTACATCCATTTCAAATATAACAACTGGCGACTCTGATTAATTGGCTCATCAAAAAAATGATATTTCAAAACCCCGTCGACATTAATGCCGACCTTTTCCAAAAGAATCATCTAATTAAAAAGGCTAAAAATTGGAAAGGGTGACAATCACCAAAGGAGCGACATTTCCCGGCGTCGACAGCTGGCGACTCTGCTGGGGACATTAGAGGGCTTAAGCCGCGTTCAAATCTTGATGCTATCCTATCCTTTAAAAATTCATGAATGTGTATTTGCATGCGATATTGTGATCTGTTTTGCTTGTTGTTGTGTGAATGTGTGTTTTGTCCAGTGAATGAATGATTAAATGGAATTGTTTTACTTTAAAGTAATCATTTGCATACGGTGAGGACGATGAATGTGAATGTATGTTAAGAGTGTACCTCCTCTTGAGGCGAACCCGTCGGTTGCTTATTACTGGACTCGAAGGGGCTGCTCCCCGGAGATGGCTCAGGAAACGCACCACCCAAATCCGATCCAATCGAAAGGACTCAGACGAGTAGATTGCGAAGATTTGGGGACCTTCATGCCGAAAAGCCCGCGAGAGTAACCCTAGGGTAGGTCAGCCTCTGATTAACCCAACGCAAGGAAAGTCTCTTCATGCTTTTTTACGTTCATGCGTATAAATGTCATAGTCCCATTTCATATCTTTATACCTCCCGTTTGTGTCAAAAAAAAAAGTACTGACCTCCATGTTTTGCAGGGAATAGCTGGGGAAGCATAATAATTCATGTCTATCATTTATTATTGCAATAAGGGACTACTAACATTCTGTTTTACAGGGAAAGATTAAAGAACCCAAAAGCACAAAAGTTACCGCTTTAGCATGCATCCACATCTTTCATTTCTCAAAGATTAAACTCCAAACCATTTTTCTGCAGGATTGCTCCTCAAACGCGTTTGCAGTCTAAAAGGGCCCAGGACTCTACATCTGAAATGGCTGATCTTCCACCTACTAATCCTGGTTCCATATCTCGTGAGGAATTTGATGATTTTAAGAAACAGATGTTGGAAATGGCCATGATGCTGAAGGAACAATTGCTACCTAGACAGGATCCACCTAAAGAGGATCCACCCCAACCTAAGGGCGAGCCAGTCGTCCCAAAGGTCATTCCTATACCTAACAGGACAGTAATCACGATTCCAGAGGAGGGAGATACTGATGACCTTCGAAGGAAAATGAAGCAGATGGAAGAGACCATCCAATCTTTAAAAGGCATAGGTTCCCTAGGCAGGGTTAATTATTCAGATCTGTGTGTCTTCCCCGGAACCAGATATCCGGAGAAGTTTAAAATCCCCGAATTTGAGAAATACAATGGGAAGGGGGATCCTTATACACATATAAAAATATACATTGGGGAGCTTGGATCTTATGCAGAAGACGAGGGTCTAAGGATGCAACTGTTCCAAAAGAGCCTGACGGGAGAAGCGAGAATCTGGTATGCCCGTCTTGATAATGCCCGGATCCATAATTGGGAGGAGTTGGCCCATACCTTCTTAGCACAATATAGCTTCCAGGCACAAATGGCCCCTGATAGATATCAAATGACGAAGATCAAGAAGCAAACAAAAGAATCTTTCAGGGATTATGCACAGCGATGGAGGGGTATGGCTGCACAGGTGAATCCCCCAATGAGCGGGTCGGAGATGGTGATGACCTTCGTGGATATTCAGGAGGCACCTTATTATGAGCGGGTTATATCGGGGATTGGAAGACCTTTTGCCGAGATGATAAAACACGGAGAAATGGTGGACATGGGGTTGAAGTCTGGCAAGATTCGGGATTTCACGGCTTTGGAGACAGCTGCGGAACAAATCCAGAGTGGAAACTATAGCAGTACTTCCCGTAGGGTCCAAAAGAAAAAGGAGGAAGATGTTTCCCTCATCCTGCAAGGATCATCTAGAAAGATGGAGAACAATCCTCCAGTACAGATACAGAGAGTGGGGCCATCCCGACAGCCTAACTTCACTGATCAAAGGACGGACGGGCGAAGAAGGTTCGAGACCATAAGAAATCGAGTATTCACCCCGCTCGGGGATCCTCTGGAGCGGATTTTGGCGGTGTTGATAGCCCAGAAGAAAATAGTCGATTTGGCACCCCCCAAGTGACCCGAAAGGAAGAAGATTTGACCCAAGTAAGCAATGCACATACCACTCAGGTTCCCCTGGTCATGATACGCAGGAATGTTGGACGCTGAAGCACAAAATTCAGGACTTGATTGATAGTGGGGAAATCGTGGTGGAACAGCCAGGGTCACCCAAATGTTAAAGTCAATCCTCTACCTAAGCATGATGGGGAAGGGGTAAATCCAGGAGTATGGCAGTGAATCCCGGCCAGTAGAGGATCAATGGGTTTTAAAATTCTGAGTTTTATTTCAAATCCCTGCACGCTCATGTCATTTTGTCATGTTATCCAAAAAGAAGATCATGTGTTGAAATGTTTTATAAATATGACAAGCATTTATTGTTTTATGGCAGTACCCCGATTTGAGGCATTCTAGCTAGACAAACAATAGGCCAAATTTGAAGGAGGATCACGATTTTGGTATAGAGCTAAATTTCGATCTGATGGCGATTGAGCAGGACGAGACAGATATCGACAATACGCCTGACGAGATCAAAGTATGGGTCGAAGATAAACCCAAACCCGACTTAGACCAAACCATCGCCATAAAACATCAGAACCCCTAACGATCACGAAGAACCCGGAGTAGGGGCAAAAAAAAAAAATCTCAAAAATCAAAAATCAAAAATCCCCCAAACCTTTCAACAAGTCAAAGGACCGGATCTTTTGTCAGCCCAGCAAGATACCGATGCAACCAGTACGAGGGAGATCACAAGAAAAGCAACTTAACACGGGGGCATTTTTTAACTACCCAGGAAATGATGACGTGCAAATTGGCACCCATGCAACAATCCCATCAACATGCACCATCATCATCCAGTGCTACGATCATCTCGCATTTGTCAAGCATAGTTTTCCCGGGATACGATGACCCGCGTGAAAGGGGATTTTATTTGACTTGATAGGAATCGGATTAGTTCTGACAAGCAACCGTGGAGCACGATCGTGAGTATGATTAGACAAAGAAAGCTATTCAACCTTTTGATCGGGTACAAAGCCTTAATTCAAAGCAACGTTTGCGACAGAATCGACCTCATGTGCCAGTCTTCACTCTGCATTTGCACGAACTTTCAGTTATGGGGTATAAAACTATGACGACGTTGATGGAAATTAACACGTGGTCAGACAGTCAATAATTATCAAGCTAATATCAAGAAGTCAGACGATAAATGATTATCAAGCTAATGTCTCGAATCGTGGCCTGGGTTATTCGAGTAATTAAGCCTGAGGGGTGTCTCTACACCTGGTGCCCTAAAGCCATCTGGTTTGGGAGTCGCTGGCCCAACACTCGTTACATGGGTAAGTCAGAGCCTAAGAAAACGAGCATTACAGTAGAGGAGGCCCGAGCAGATTCGAATCGTGGCATGGGCTACTCGAGTAATTAAGCCTAAGGGGTGTCTCTGCATCTGGTGCCCTAAAGCCATCTGGTTTGGGAGTCACCGGCCTAACACTCGCTACATGGGTAACTCAAGCCTAACAAAACGAATCTTGTGCAAGGTCAAGCAAAGAATGAATGGTACAGACCACCAGCTTGTCTCGAACCGTGGCCTTTGTTACTCGAGTAAATAAACCCGAAGGGGTGTCTGTACACCTAATGCCCCAAAACCGTCTGGTTTGGGAGTCATTGGTCCAAAACTCGTTAAATGGGTAACTTTGAATAGCCTAAGAAAACGAGACAAGTGAAGTGAGCTAATAAAGAGAAAAGATAATATGAAAAGCTCTCGGCCTTAAACAAGAAGTTATGGAAGAGAAACCCCTACTGAATGCTGCATCGCATAGTGCATTTGTCATATGACGTCAATCCTGCTAAGAACGTTGTCGAGAATGGAGATAGAATACCTTTGACGATGGAAGGTAGTTCTTTTGAATTCGACCTTACTCACGTACAATGACCATGAATGCTTGAAGGTGTTCTTACGATTTCATAACTCGTTAAATAAAAAATCATCAACTCGCGAGGGATTGAAAATAACTTCCAATCTAGTACATTCACGGTTCACAACTCGCTAGATTGTGCGATCAACAGATATTCAATTTTGTGTGTTGTAACTGCATTTACTCTTTTGTCGAGATTATAATATCTTTGTGTTGAACTAACACCAACGCCCCGAGCCTTCAAGTTTTGGCATTTGTTGGTCATCTAATATGCAGGATCTTGCAGAGCGGTGGATAACTCAGCACGGTCAACATCACGAGTTTTCGATAGAAATTCTTGGTAACAACACGGGCCAAGGCAGGGGCAGTTAAGAATCGTGAAATGGAAGGAAGCTGAGGCTGCACAGAACTTCTCGGCATTGGGCCTCTCCCCAATCCTGACTATCATTGCCTCGACATCCAAATGATCCACGTGCATGAGCATATACAAGGATGATATGATGCGGGACAACGGCATATCGGCCAGCAGAAATGATCGAAAGGCCAAGGAGCCCAACATAGCTGTCGATCATCATAGAGAGCGAAACAGACTGCCTGAACTCGATGAAATGAAGACGACCAAGAACAGGCAGAGTACCAAACCAATGTTGAAGTCTAGAAACTACACTTCACGACGAGGCGTGATCCAATCAAACATTGGCAAACAATGATGACGGTCGAATCGGATCATTTGACTGAACAGGGGTCATTTCTATCTAAACATATGTTGTGCACATGCATCTGTCCATAACATATCTGCCAGATCATGCATAACATCTTTTGCATGCATACATGTACGATCAAAATGAAAATCTTCAGGGAAAAGTACAAGCACGTCGCTTTCAACCTCACAAATGATCAGACCGTGATGGCTTTTGCGGCATGGTACGTGGACGATGTTGGTGGGAGATCCAGGAGAAAAGCCGATCACACATCCCATTTCAAAAAAAATCACTCAAAACAATCAACGAACCCTAGGAAGGGCTGAGATCTAAACAATCAACGAACCCTGGGAAGGGCTGAGATCCAAACAATCAACGAACCCCTGGGAAGGGATGATATCAAAACAATCAATGAACCCCTGGGACGGGCTGATATCCAAATAATCAACGAACCCCTGGGAAGGGCTTGTATCCAAACAATCAAACGACCCCTGGGAAGGGCTGAGATCCAAACAATCAACGAACCCTGGGAAGGGCTGAGATCCAAACAATCAACGAACCCTGGGAAGGGCTGAGATCCAAACAATCAACGAACCCTGAGAAGGGCTGAGATCCAAACAATCAACGAACCTTGGGAAGGGCTGAGATCCAAACAATCAACGACCCCTGGGAAGGGCTGAGATCCAAACAATCAACGAACCCTGGGAAGGGCTGAGATCCAAACAATCAACGAACCCTGGGAAGGGCTGAGATCCAAACAATCAACGAACCCTGGGAAGGGCTGAGATCCAAACAATCAACGAACCGTGGGAAGGGCTGAGATCCAAATAATGAACGAACCCTGGGAAGGGCTGAGATCCAAACAATCAACGAACCCTGGGAAGGGCTGAGATCCAAACAATCAACAACCTTGGGAAGGGCTGAGATCCAAACAATCAACGAACCCTGGGAAGGGCTGAGATCCAAACAATCAACGAACCCTGGGAAGGGCTGAGATCCAAACAATCAACGAACCCTGGGAAGGGCTGAGATCCAAAAAATCAACGAACCCTGGGAAGGGCTGAGATCTAAACAATCAACGAACCCTGGGAAGGGCTGAGATCCAAACAATCAACGAACCCCTGGGAAGGGATGATATCCAAATAATCAACGAACCCCTGGAACGGGCTGATATCCAAACAATCAACGAACCCCTGGGAAGGGCTGGTATCCAAACAATCAAACGACCCCTGGGAAGGGCTGAGATCCAAACAATCAACGAACCGTGGGAAGGGCTGAGATCCAAATAATGAACGAACCCTGGGAAGGGCTGAGATCCAAACAATCAACGAACCCTGGGAAGGGCTGAGATCCAAACAATCAACAACCTTGGGAAGGGCTGAGATCCAAACAATCAACGAACCCTGGGAAGGGCTGAGATCCAAACAATCAACGAACCCTGGGAAGGGCTGAGATCCAAACAATCAACGAACCCTGGGAAGGGCTGAGATCCAAACAATCAACGAACCCTGGGAAGGGCTGAGATCCAAACAATCAACGAACCCTGGGAAGGGCTGAGATCCAAACAATCAACGAACCGTGGGAAGGGCTGAGATCCAAATAATGAACGAACCCTGGGAAGGGCTGAGATCCAAACAATCAACGAACCCTGGGAAGGGCTGAGATCCAAACAATCAACAACCTTGGGAAGGGCTGAGATCCAAACAATCAACGAACCCTGGGAAGGGCTGAGATCCAAACAATCAACGAACCCTGGGAAGGGCTGAGATCCAAACAATCAACGAACCCTGGGAAGGGCTGAGATCCAAAAAATCAACGAACCCTGGAAAGGGCTGAGATCTAAACAATCAACGAACCCTGGGAAGGGCTGAGATCCAAACAATCAACGAACCCCTGGGAAGGGATGATATCCAAATAATCAACGAACCCCTGGAACGGGCTGATATCCAAACAATCAACGAACCCCTGGGAAGGGCTGGTATCCAAACAATCAAACGACCCCTGGGAAGGGCTGAGATCCAAACAATCAACGAACCCTGGGAAGGGCTGAGATCCAAACAATCAACAACCTTGGGAAGGGCTGAGATCCAAACAATCAATGAACCCTGGGAAGGGCTGAGATCCAAACAATCAACGAACCCTGGGAAGGGCTGAGATCCAAACAATCAACGAACCCTAGGAAGGGCTGAGATCCAAAAAATCAACGAACCCTGGGAAGGGCTGAGATCTAAACAATCAACGAACCCTGGGAAGGGCTGAGATCCAAACAATCAACGAACCCTGGGAAGGGCTGAGATCCAAACAATCAACGAACCTTGGGAAGGGCTGAGATCCAAACAATCAACGAACCCTGAGAAGGGCTGATATCCAAACAATCAACGAACCCTGGGAAGGGCTGAGATCCAAACAATCAACGACCCCTGGGAAGGGCTGAGATCCAAACAATCAACGAACCCTGGGAAGGGCTGAGATCCAAACAATCAACGAAACCTAGGAAGGGCTAAGATCCAAACAATCAACGAACCCTGGGAAGGGCTGAGATCCAAACAATCAACGAACCCTGGGAAGGGCTGAGATCCAAACAATCAACAAACTGTGGGAAGGGTTGAGATCCAAACAATGAACGAACCCTAGGAAGGGCTGAGATCCAAACAATCAACGAACCCTGGGAAGGGCTGAGATCGAAATAATCAACGAACCCTGGGAAGGGCTGAGATCCAAACAATCAACGAACCCTGGGAAGGGCTGAGATCCAAACAATCAACGAACCCTGGGAAGGGCTGAGATCCAAACAATCAAGGAACCCTGGGAAGGGCTGAGATCCAAATAATCAACGAACCCTTGGAAGGGCTGAGATCCAAACAATCAACGAACCCTAGGAAGGACTGAGATCCAAACAATCAACGAACCCTGGGAAGGGCTGAGATCCAAAGAATCAACGAACCTTGGGAAGGGCTGAGATCCAAACAATCAACAACCCTGGGAAGGGCTGAGATCCAAACAATCAACGAACCCTGGGAAGGGCTGAGATCCAAACAATCAACGAACCCTGGGAAGGGCTGAGATCTAAACAATCAACGAACCCTGGGAAGGGCTGAGATCCAAACAATCAACGAACCCTGGGAAGGGCTGAGATCCAAACAATCAATGAACCGTGGGAAGGGCTGAGATCCAAACAATGAACGACCCCTGGGAAGGGCTGAGATCCAAACAATCAACGAACCCTGGGAAGGGCTGAGATCCAAACAATCAACAACGCTGGGAAGGGCTGAGATCAAAATAATCAACGAACCCTGGGAAGGGCTGAGATCCAAAGAATCAACGAACCCTGGGAAGGGCTGAGATCCAAACAATCAACGAACCCTGGGAAGGGCTGAGATCCAAACAATCAAGGATCCCTGGGAAGGGCTGAGATCCAAACAATCAACGAACCCTGGGAAGGACTGAGATCCAAACAATCAACGAACCCTGGGAAGGGCTGAGATCCAAACAATCAACGAACCCTGGGAAGGGCTGAGATCCAAACAATCAACAACCCTGGGAAGGGTTGAGATCCAAACAATCAACGAACCCTGGGAAGGGCTGAGATCGAAACAATCAACGAACCCTGGGAAGGGCTGAGATCCAAACAATCAACAACCCTTGGGAAGGGCTGAGATCCAAACAATCAACGAACCCTGGGAAGGGCTGAGATCCAAACAATCAACGACCCCTGGGAAGGGCTGGTATCCAAACAAGAAGTGAACTTGGGAAGGCATCTAAGCAAACCACAACAGGGTGAGTGAACTTGGGAAGGCATCCAAGCAAATCACAACAAGGTGGTGAGCACCCCGGGAAGACATCCAAGAAAACCATAACAAGGTGGTGAGTGAACCTGGGAAGGCATCCAAGCAAATCAAAACAAGGTGGTGAGCACCCTGGGAAGGCATCCAAGCAAACCACAACAAGGTGGTGAGTGAACTTGGGAAGGCATCCAAGCAAATCACAATAAGGTGGTGTGAGAACCTGGGAAGGCATCCAAACGAACCACAACAAGGTGGTGAACAACCCCTGGGAAGGGCCAATATCCCAAAAAAGTGAGCGATCCCTGGGAAGGGCTGAGATCCAAGCAAACCCCGACAAATGATGACATCTGTAGAACAGTATCAAAAGACTGTACAGAGGTCTTTTTCATCAAAATTACATTTTAAATGTTGTGTCACATGCATTGAATGGATGATAATTCTGTACGTGATCCATGCAGGTTAGGTGTCAAGGTCCTGGCCTATCAGAGTCAAAAGCAATGGCTGCCAAGAACGATGTACGAGGACGAACTCCAAGGATGCCTTTCAAGCTAGTCAGGAGAATAGCTTCCTTTGATGACAATTCGATGGAATAAGGTGATTACGAGACGAGCGACCGGATACGAGACCCCGCACTCACAGGACAATCGACCGGAGACGAGACCCGGTGGTTACGAGACGAGCGATCGGATACGAGACCCGACACTTGTTAGGTTTGTACATAGCGCGAATATGCGTTCTCCTTGAATTTCACCAATGAGATTCCTTCCTTTGATCAACATTAGCCACCCAAGTGTTTGGCCTCTAGAGGTGATCCACCAAGGAATAATAGTTATTCAAGAAGATGGGTGTTGGCAAAACCCTAGTTTCTATCTCTATAGAAATTACAAGTACTCTCTCTCTCCAATTCTCATGGAAGAGTGTGTAAATTGTCTAACAATCTAATTGTTTGACTGTCTAACCCCAAATCATAATAAGACTCCTCTTATTTATAGATATAGGGAACCCTCCTAAACTCTTTAGGATTAGGGTTTTTATTTTAATTAAACTCCTTTAATTAATTGAACTCCTAATCCAATTAGGAATTCATGAGAGAGTACTTCTATTAATTAATTCCCAATCCCTATTAGGAATTAAATAATAGTACTAGTAATAATAATAATAAGATTCCTCTTATTAATTTATATTTAATATTTCCAAAATATTAAATAATAAATATTAAGCTATTTAATTTATTCTATCTCCATAGATTAAATTAAATACACTTAACTTATTATTACGATTATGCCATTTACTTCTTAAATAAATATTTTTCTTTTTGCGGTGTGACCCTTTAGGTTCTCCATATTAAACCGGTTGTGAATAAATCAATTAGAACAATTCTAATCTTATTTAAATAAATAAATAAAACTATTTAATTCATTTAAATAAATAATATTTATTCTACAATAAGGGTAAGCCCCCTTAGTGATTAACGACTTTCCAGATAATATAGATTTCAACATTAATCACAAAAGAACCTTTCAGTGAATAGTTACCATACAATTCAATCCTTCTACCATACAATGTCCCAATTAAATATAAGACATGGAATTACTGTCAAGTCTTATTTTATTTAATTATATGTATTTCGATTCTCAAATGCACAACTCTGATAATGTAAATTAGAAACTCCTTTCTAATTTCATTCTGCTTTGGCCAAAGACTTCTGAGTCGTCATTTATCGAATCACATAGGACATTCTCTCCTTTTACTAGAAGTGGTAGATTCTTTGTTGATCATTCACCTATCTCCATGTATAACTTATTATACCCAATCATACCCTTTGATATACCCTCAGGGTCTTAAGGGACATGTCAAAGTATAACTCATCATACACAAGATACTATGATGATCTCAAGTCCAAGGATGACTTGTACTACTATCACTAGAGGAATTACTATTGACAGGCGAGTAAAACTCCATTAGGTATCCTTTAGCGAGCCACGTTCAGTGAACTTATTCTCTAATAAGCACCTACATACTTGCTTTAGTGTCTCCACACAAATGATTATGAGATCAATCATCCTCTTCATAAGAGCAAGCAACGTATGTACTAATCTATCCGGATTCACTAATCCCCTTTTTAGTAATCCATCGATTAGGAACGATTTTAGTTTTTGAGCTATCTAGAATTTAGATCTCATTAGCATGATCACCATCATGATTCTAAAAGCATTGCTCAAAACTATGGGTTTATCACATTTAATATAACAGCACTATGTAGATAATGTAAAATGCCTTTTACAAATGAATAAGATTACAAAGTATATGCTACATCATATCTAATATGATTGGCTTGTGTGCATACTACTTTCAATCTCCCACTTGCACTAAAGCCAATCGTCATGGTATCTAATACCCTTCTTCTCTAAGTGACGATCATCCTGCTGTTTGGATTAGCTTCAGTAGATGGATATGCAATGTTGTTCTTGAGAGTCCACTATCTCTATAGTGACTTATCCTCTTTCAATGATTCCACTAATCAAATGAAAGTGCCGCAACACATGTTTGACTCCAAGATGAGACTTAGGAACTATTCCTAGTTCTGTGATGAACTTTTCATCCAAACAATCAACTTGCAGCTTCATTTACAGCTATATACTTTGTTTTCGTCACTAAACCAACAACTCTTTGCTGTTTGGAACCTTTCCAATTCACTGCACCACCTTTTAAGGTAACGATTTACCTTAAAGTGGATTTGTTATCGTCTTGGTCAGTCTGAAAAACTTGAGTCTGTTTAGTCCTCTAGTTTTAATTCAGACCTACCATGAATCATAATCACATCTTCAGTACCGGTTAAGTACTTAAAGATGTTTATCACTGTCTTACAGTGATCATCTCCAGAATATGACTGATCAACATCAGGCCTTGTATATTCACTGCATACATGATAGTAACTCATGCGATCTCTCTTTTAATTGGAGACAATTTTAGAGAGATACACTCCATGGCTCATCATCATGAGACCTCTCTTGGAGTTTGCCATGCAAAACGCCTTTAGCATCAAATGAATATACGTTCCTTGGGTTAAGCCGAACATCCTTTTAAATCTATCTATATAGATTTATATCCCCAATTTATAGGATGCTCCTCCCAAGTCATTCATGGAGGAATGTTTAGACAATTTTTATCTTTACTGATTGTAGCATTGGTGTGTTATTCCTTATCAGTAGTATATCAATATATAATACTAGGAATGTCACAGTGCTCCCACTGACCCTTTTGTACACACTAGGTTCATTCCCGTTTTTGATAAAATCAAACTCGTTTGATTGTCTCATCAAAATGAATGTTCCATCTTTGAGAAGCTTGCTTCAATCCATCAATGGATCATTGTAGCTTAAAACACGATTTGCTTCAACCTTTGAAACAAATTCCTCTGGCTGTATCAAACATACATTCTCCTCAAGTCTTTATTGAGGAAGGACGTCTCCACATCCATTTTGCCAGATTTCGTAATAAGCTGCAATCGCAAGTAAAATCCAAATGGACTTGAGCATTACCCGGTAATAAGGTTTTATCATAGTCAACTCCTTGACTTGAAAAACCTTTTAAACAGGTCTGGTCTTATAGGTCTCCACCTTGCCATTTGCCCCAGTCTTTCTCTTAAAAGACCCATATACACACTCTAGGCACTAAGCCCTTATGTGGAGTAACCAGAGTCTATACTTGGTTCTCATACATGGAGTCCATTTCAGATTTCATGGCCATCTACCATTTCTCTGAGTATCTTATACTCATAGCCTTATCGTATATAACTGGATCATCATCCTCTATGATGCGTACCTCATCATCATCTTCTATGATGAATCCATACCTCTCAGGTATCTTCGGTACTCTTCCAGATTTACGATTCGGTTGTGGTACAATAGGTCTATCTACAGGTTCCTCGGTTCGACTTAAAGTGCTTTGTGGTTCTTGAACTCCTTCAAGATCTATTACCCTCCCACTAGCTTCTTCAATGATAAACACCTTTATCTAAGAAGGAAGCGTGTAGGATTATAGTAATAATAATACCCTAAACTTCTTTAGGATATCCCACAAATTGCACTTGTCAGATTTTTGTCCCAAACTTATCTTTGAAACCTTTTCACATAAGCTGGACAACCCTTTATCTTAACATACTTAAGACTAGGAATCCTCCCTATCCATAACCTTTATGGAGTCTTGGGGCCGGATTTTTTTTTTTTGAGGTTACCTTATTTAGTAGATATGCAGCCATTTCTAGGGTATAACCCCAGATGGATACTAGAATGTCGGTAAAAATCATTATGGACTGCACCATGTCCAACAAGATACAATTTCTCCTTTTAGATACATCAATCAACTATTGCATATCAGGAGGTGTCCATTATGAGAAAATACCATTTTGAGATGATCTAGAAACTCATTGCACAAGTATTCTTTCTTCGATCTGATCAAAGAATCTTAATACTCTGTCAATATGTTTCACTTCTGAATTCTTTGAGCATTTCAAATGATTCAGACTTGTATTTCATCAAATACACATATTCAACTCTTTGAATTACCATCTCCTTTTCTTTTATTAGTTTGTTCAATTTGCAAAATAATTTTTTTTCATGTAAGTCAAGTATACAAAGTCTATCAAGTAATCTTCCAGTTTCAAACAAAACATTATGATTATAAATAGAACAACAATTGTTCTTAAATATAATACCAGAACCTTCCTTGTCCAACAACGGAAGTAATAATGTTTCTAAAGAGAACTGGAACATAATAACAACTTATTAACTTAATAGACTTGCCCGTAGGCAATGCTAAACTATAAGTTCCTATGGTTAATGTAGCAACCTTTGCTCCATTCTCACACATAAGATTACTAACTCTTTGTTTAGCTTTCTACTTCTGCTTAGTTTCTGCATTGGATTGCATACGTGAGAACTACAGCCGGTATCCAATACCCAAGTAGAACCTTGACTTACAGAAAAATTTATTTTTAATCATGAACAAACCTGTATTTGTAACCGAAGCTTCACTAAGCTTCTTCTGGTTACCCTCTGTAAAATTCTCCTTATAGTTTTCCTTTCCAGTATCCAGGCTTATTGCAGTGGAAGCAAACTCCTTTGCTATCTGCATCAGTCTTGTTCTTATTGTCCTTTGTTTTTGCCTTTCCATTTACCTTCTTTGAATTGTTCTTCTTTTAAGAAGATCCTTTGGCCCTCTTCCGCTTCCTGGAAGATTCATCTACCAGTAAGACTTGGTCTTTCTTGGTTGGAAAGTGACTCTTTACAGTTTTCAACATGTTTAAGCAACTCTGGCAGGCTGACATATAGCTTGTTCATGTGGAAATTCACAACAATTTGTGAGAAAGAGTCCGAAGTGATTGCAAGATCAAATCTTGGATCAACTCTCCATCCATTAAAAACCAGTTGTCCCAATTATTCAATCAGATTGATCATTTTGAGGACATTTGTCTATACTGTAGTGTCATCGGTTATTCTAGATCGGGAGAGCTCCTTAGATATCTGATATCTAATAGTCCTACTTTCCTCACCCTTCAACTCCTTGAAGGTGCAGGAGTATAGTAGGAGCATCCATAGTTTCATGCTAACGCTGAAGCTCGTTACTCATGGATGCGAGCATGATGCATTGAGCCAACTGTGCATCATCTTGCCACTTTCTAAAAGTAGCAATCTCTTCCTCTGAGGCATTGTCTGCAACCATTGCACGGATAGGCATATTAAGGACATAAGATAGCTTTTCAGCCTTGAGAACTATTCTCAAAATTCTTTAACCAGTCCTTTTAATACGGTCCGATTAATTAGCATCTAATATGCTCCGCAGTGATAGTGAATTAGACATTGTAAAATTCTATAAATGAATTTGTAATTTAACAACATTTTAGCATACATTCATTTTATTAATTAATTACCAAAATAAATTAGGTCTTTATTTTAAATTGGTATCTCCCACTATTTTCATCAAACTATATTACCCTCAATATACAGTTCGGCAAATCTAATTAAAGATTTGCTAGTGAGAATAAGGATCCCATTTCAAATGTATATAGCCTTGTGTGACACAACAAACGATATATAAATAAATAGGTAGACAACTATTGTCAATTACATCACTATGTAACTCCTTTTAATTTGCCTCTTAGATTATTTTGATCAAGTGTGACACATCCGAATCAAAATTATCCAAGTTAAGTCCAACCTAGCACTTCCATATATTCGAAAGAAAAACACTGTCCTTGTGTGACACAACAAAACAGCATCGTTCAGTCTATGTATAAGCATCAAATGTGATAAAGCAACATCTTAAATATTTAATATTTGCCTTGTGTGACACAACAAACTCATATTAAATATTTTAATACTTTATTGCTTTACCATGCTAGAAGGCGACGTTCGATATTCCAAATATCTTTGAACGCTTAGGACTTAATATTATTGCTTTGAGGGGTTTGTTATTATTTGTCTCATCTTGTTTAGCGCGCATGCACATATATATATAAAATACGCGTCTTATTATTTAACATGCGAAGCATGTTGTATAATATATAATATATACATAGCAAGCATGCACATATAGAATACTATATTCTACCCGGATTGATTATGGACTTTTATTCTAGTTTGGTTCACTAGAGCCACCAAGTGAACCAAAAGGTCAAACCTAGGGTGCAAGAACAAAATTTAAATATAACTATTACATTTAAACCCGGGCTCCACTACAAACGGGTCTTCAAGCGCTCCTTACTCCTTTGTCTCCAATTCTTCAAGTAATTCTAACTAAACCTATTACATAAACTATTTACAATAAATAGAAACCTTGATCAGCAGTCAAGGGGAAGTACATAGGAGGGAGATAGAATTTACATTAAGAAAAAATTAGAGAAGACGAGGTACGCAGACCCCATTTATAAAAACCCATTCATTCAAGCATCCACTAAAATAAATCCAATCACACATTGGTCAGTAGTCCATAATCAATCCCTATTTATTATCATACATATCTCCATATGTATCAATAAATAACATTCATCTCATGAATAATAAAACCATTCCATATATGTAGTGATATCATTTAATGGGCAATTAAAAGTTTACTAGAAATCCAATTTTGAAACAAAAATAAACTCCTTTATTTTAATCAAAATTCAAATATTAATAAACTTATTTATTTTATTTTATCCAATTTTGAATAAAAATAAACTCCTTTATTTTTAATCAAATTCCAAATCAAAATAAAACACCTTTATTTTAATTAATATGGAAACTAATTTCAAGTTTAAAATAAACACCTTTATTTTTAACTTAAAATTGTTGGAAAATAAAATATGTTGAATCCTATTCCTTATCAAAATAAACATCTTTATTTTTAAGGAAACATGGAATCCTATTCCATATGTGAATAAACTCCTTTATTCTAGGAAACATGGAATCCTATTCCAAAATAGAATAAACTCCTTTATTCTAGTTAACGTAGAATCCAATTCTAAGTTCAAATAAAACTTTTAATTTTAATTATATTTCAATTCAAAATAAACCTTTTATCTTAATTGAAAATAAATAAAATCAAAATTAAAAATGAAAATATTTTCAAATCCTGCAGACCGGCGCGGCCGCGCTCCAAAATGAACTAGGAGCGGCGCGGCCGCGCTGCACCCCAGAAACGTTTTCTGGGTTCAGGCGCGGCCGCGCTCCAATGAGATTCCTTCCTTTGATCAACATTAGCCACCCAAGTGTTTGGCCTCTAGAGGTGATCCACCAAGGAATAATAGTTATTCAAGAAGATGGGTGTTGGCAAAACCCTAGTTTCTATCTCTATAGAAATTACAAGTACTCTCTCTCTCCAATTCTCATGGAAGAGTGTGTAAATTGTCTAACAATCTAATTGTCTGACTGTCTAACCCCAAATCATAATAAGACTCCTCTTATTTATAGATATAGGGAACCCTCCTAAACTCTTTAGGATTAGGGTTTTTATTTTAATTAAACTCCTTTAATTAATTGAACTCCTAATCCAATTAGGAATTCATGAGAGAATACTTCTATTAATTAATTCCCAATCCCTATTAGGAATTAAATAATAGTAATAGTAATAATAATAATAAGATTCCTCTTATTAATTTATATTTAATATTTCCAAAATATTAAATAATAAATATTAAGCTATTTAATTTATTCTATCTCCATAGATTAAATTAAATACACTTAACTTATTATTACGATTATGCCATTTACTTCTTAAATAAATATTTTTCTTTTTGCGGTGTGACCCTTTAGGTTCTCCATATTAAACCGATTGTGAATAAATCAATTAGAACAATTCTAATCTTATTTAAATAAATAAATAAAACTATTTAATTCATTTAAATAAATAATATTTATTCTACAATAAGGGTAAGCCCCCTTAGCGATCAACGACTTTCCAGATAATATAGATTTCAACATTAATCACAAAAGAACCTTTCAGTGAATAGTTACCGTACAATTAAATCCTTCTACCATACAATGTCCCAATTAAATATAAGACATGGAATTACTGTCAAGTCTTATTTTATTTAATTATATGTATTTCGATTCTCAAATGCACAACTCTGATAATGTAAATTAGAAACTCCTTTCTAATTTCATTCTGCTTTGGCCAAAGACTTCTGAGTCGTCATTTATCGAATCACATAGGACATTCTCTCCTTTTACTAGAAGTGGTAGATTCTTTGTTGATCATTCACCTATCTCCATGTATAACTTATTATACCCAATCATACCCTTTGATATACCCTCAGGGTCTTAAGGGACATGTCAAAGTATAACTCATCATACACAAGATACTATGATGATCTCAAGTCCAAGGATCACTTGTACTACTATCACTAGAGGAATTCCTATTGACAGGCGAGTAAAACTCCATTAGGTATCCTTTAGCGAGCCACGTTCAGTGAACTTATTCTCTAATAAGCACCTACATACTTGCTTTAGTGTCTCCACACAAATGATTATGAGATCAATCATCCTCTTCATAAGAGCAAGCAACGTATGTACTAATCTATCCGGATTCACTAATCCCCTTTTTAGTAATCCATCGATTAGGAACGATTTTAGTTTTTGAGCTATCTAGAATTTAGATCTCATTAGCATGATCACCATCATGATTCTAAAAGCATTGCTCAAAACTATGGGTTTATCACATTTAATATAACAGCACTATGTAGATAATGTAAAATGCCTTTTACAAACGAATAAGATTACAAAGTATATGCTACATCATATCTAATATGATTGGCTTGTGTGCATACTACTTTCAACACTCACAGGATAATCGACCGGAGAGGAGACCCGGCGGTTACGAGACGAGCGACCGGATACGAGACCCGGCACTCACAGGACAATCGACCGGAGACGAGACCCGGCGATTACGAGACAAGCGACCGGATACGAGACCCGACACTCACAAGACAATCAATCGGATACGAGAGCCGGTGATCACGAGACGAGCGACCGGATACGAGACCCGGCGCAAACGAGACGATCGATTGGAAGACGAAACCCGACGACTAGCAGTGCGGTCGGGGATTGATGCATTGACACCTTTACAAATGTTTTGCATGCCTTACATCTTGTGCTGCATCATAAGTTGCATGTGTTGCATCATGTATGTATTGTCATTCTTGTGAACTGCCATTCATGCATCGGATGTCTATTTCTTTATCCTGTTCATTTCATTTAACATTTCATAAACATGATAAAGAGGGGCAGCTGTAGACACCCAAATTTTGCACTTCGTATACTAACCCTGACAGGAGGGCAAATTCGTCCATTAAGCCGGCCTACGAGAGCAAAGGATGGGCGCAAGTACGAACACTCGACGCCACCGCGACGATTTACAACCGAAACCGACGTGACAACAAGGCTGTCCGAAATGAGCATTCCCGAATGATGTGGCACGTCTCCCAGTAATTCCCGGACTGCAAAATACGAGCCTATCGGCGAGAACCGACGTCACGACACAAGAATCGAGGCATGGCATGAAAATCGAGAAGGTCAAGCCAGCCAGCCGCGGATTGATCTGCGGCCAATGAGTGCGCCTTTTGAAAACACGGAACTCGAAACACGGAAACCGAAAATCAGCTGAGTGGAGGGGTGGCGGCCAGCCAGCCGCAGATCCATCTGCGGCTGGCTCTAGCCAGCCTATTTCAGCTCATCCCTCACTCAGCATACAGGAGGTGAGCAGCGGCGGAAGAAGAAAAGAAAAGGGGAAGAACAGCAGCAAAACTACAAAAAATTAGGAGAGAAAAGAGAGGAAAAAGTGAGGAATTGTGTTTCTTTTGTGAGAATATATCCAAGATAATTTCTACTCTATTCATATACTCAAGTCTACACAGATTTTGGTGATATTTGCAAGGTGAAAAAACCATTTATATAGCAGTTTTTGTGTATCATTTTGTTAAGCTTCTTGTCAATTGGGTTATGTGAAATGTAATTTTTCTTGTATATTGTTGTGGATACATGGATTAGGGATCATTAGTGAGGGTTCCCACGAAACGAAATGCTTCCTAATGACCCGAGGATGTCCATTTAGTGAACCATTTTAGCTTGTTATGATGATTTATTGTGCCTAGTTTGTTTAGATTGCCATTTTAGGATATTGTGGTTGTTTAGCCATTTTGGATGTGAGCCTAGGAACGTGGCCCCGTGGTCCAAATCCGATGATGGACATCTTTTGATGTAGGTAGTAGGAATGATGTAGTTTTCATTGTAAATATGTAATCGTCGGGCCTTAAAACGACGCCAAGGCGAGAATCGTGTTTAAGGCCCCGTCATAGTGAAAAATATGTGATTGTGGGCATTCGGGGTTATTTTGATGGCTTACATGCCCGTGAATAACCTCCTACGCATTATAATGTCTTATTTAAATTGCAACACCAAAAATTGATTTCAAAGCTAAAACGATAAAGATTTTCATAAAATCAATCAAATTAGAAGTGCTAATGAATGTCGATTCCCACTTAACGAGAAGGCTAAAGAAAATCGTTTCAAACATCACAAGAAATGGTTTTGTGAAATAAATGACGTTTTGATAAACCAATGTGCATAGGGTTAAAGAGATCCTAGAAATTGCCCGTCATTCTGTGAAAGCAACGTATAGGTCTTGATTCCTATTTTTACGAAGGTTTAAAAACTCTTGTTTTGCCAAAACGACACCTAATGAAAACCTTAGAGTTTTGACAATTAAAATCAAACCTTTCTAATAAAGAATAAAGATTTCTCGTAGAAGCCGAAGGACATTCTAAAGCACTCTCAAAGCACGACTCTTTCATACAAACTCATCACAACATTCACATAGGCACACACACACACACACGCGCACGCATACACATTTTAAGAATTAAAAGGATAGGAAAAGCATCAAGATTGCGGTAACCGTGTTTCACGGAAGTCGGGGGGTGCCTAACACCTTCCCCTCGCTTAAGCAAGCCCCCGAACTCTACGAATATCGGTTCACAGACCAATTAACTCGGAGTCACATATGAGCCAACGATTTATAAAAAACGAAATTTGGATGAGTTGGTACATCCATTTCAAATATACCAACTGACGACTCTGATTAATTGGCTAATCAAGAAAATGATATTTCAAAACCCCGTCGACATTAATGCCGACCTTTTCCAAAAGAATCATCTAATTAAAAAGGCTAAAAATTGGAAAGGGTGACAATCACCAAAGGAGCGACATTTCCCGGCGTCGACACAGTTTAAAAAAAAAACTTTTAATTTGAAATCCCTCACCAACCTTTAACGAAATCTCTAATCCGACTTCTTCCATTCGAAATCAATCAAAGATGTTCGTGAGGATGAATCCGAGTGCAGTTCCAGTTCCAGTTTCCCGAGCCTCAGTCGTTGCCAGTTTTTCTATCATCCAGACTCTAATGATGTCGATCACGTTTGACCAGTCAGGGAAGTCCTCCGTTTTAATTTCTTTATTTTGCAAACAATGAGGACATTGTTCATTATGAGTTTGGGGGTGGATTTGTTGTCATTATATATAGTCATGTCATACTGCATTACATAATTGTTTAGTTCACGTACTATGCATTGCATATTGTAGGAATAGTTTTAAAAAAAGTAAAAATTTTAAAATCACAAAAATATTTTCTTTTGCAGATTAATTTATTGCATTTTCTTATAGATTTAGGGTCATATAGAATTGCATTTAGGTTTAGTTTGAGCAATAAATTGATGTAGAATATTTAAGGAAGGCCAATGATGAAAATTGTGATCAGTTAGTTAATTAGTTTAGCAAGACGGATTAGGAGTGCTAAATTATGAATTTTGACTATTCTTGATTTTGTCAAGCTTAAGACCCTTTTAATTCTTTTATGCACATATCCATTTGGTTGAGCTAGTTTTACTTTGAGGAAGTTTATATGTTAAATGCTCATAGAAGATATTTCTGAACTCTATATCTTGTTTGATCATAACTTAAAGTGTAATATGAGGAAGAATATAATTTGGGAGAAATCTTGGTTAATTTGAAAAACAAATTGAAAATTTTGAACCTTCCCCAATTGAAAAAATGGATCATGTGGTGGGTTGAGATGGAGCGTAAAACGCACTCACTCATAAACACATGCAGCGAGATGGAGCGTAAAACGTACTCGTTCAATTGAAGGTGAGAAGGAGCGTAAAACGCACTCACTTAAAAAAAAGAGAATGAAAAGAGAAAATAATTATTTGAATTTGTGGGGCAGGGTTTTAAAAGGAGCTTAAATATTTTAAATAACCTTGTGATCTTCTAGTGATGTTTTTCTATATTTGCTTTGAGTTGTGGAAGATAAGCATATAGAGTTTTTGTTGTTATACTAACCTTTTTGATATCTTTGATGATGCATTTGGTTTCATGAGCTTCTTTGAGTGTTTTTTTTTCGCTAGTTTGATACATTTGGATTCACACACACACGAAAGGGTTGAAAGTAAGATGATATTGGTGATAAGTTGATTTCTTGATGGTGCATAAATTTGAATTCTTGCTCAATTGTTAGTTACTGATCTTTGAGGTCTGATATTTATAATCTATATTGATTGATTGCTCTGTCGTAATACATCATGCATCTGCATTCATTTAGATAGGTTTGTTTATTTTTGTTTTTCTTGTGTTTTTGCTTGAGGACAAGCAAAGATTAGCTACCATAAATATTTACACATATACTTCAATACGTCTCCTATCACGGCCTACTAAGGCGTCGAACCGCTTTCCTGCGTTCTTCCTCCATGATACGGAACATCGTCCTGCGATCCAATATGTACCATGGCAAGTCCTCGAGCTGAACTGGATAGTGGAGAACTCGATCCTGGGCCCTATCAATCGTTGTCTGAAAAGTGTAGTCTGTCTCCTCAATCTTAGCCTGCTTTGCCCATTCGCCTTCTTTAGAAATTTTTGCACGTCGAGCAGCATTCATCCAAGCATCCTCTGCTCTAGTACGTTCCGCTGACTCCTCACTCAGGTCATCCTTCAATTTTTGAATCTCAAGTTTCATCTTCTCATTCTCTGCTAAGAGATCTTCCCTTTGACTTTCTACTGAACTAACTTCCATTCTATGTCTCCAAGACGTATATCCAGATCCTCAATCTTCTCATTTTTCTGGATTATAAGAGTCTGACGTCTATTTGCCAGTCCCTCCAAGTCTCTGACTCTATCTTGCAATTCTATGGTACGATCATACAATGCATCGTACATCTCAACATCGACAGAGGCAAGGGGTACCTCCTTGGGATCCTCATCATCCTCCTCAGCCTCTGTCTCAACATCCTCAGAGTCCTCCTCTGAATTAAGCTCAGGCTCATGCTCCTGACCCATAACAGTGATCAATGGAGATGGCTCCCTCTGTATCAATTGCTCCCGGATAACATGGATATCACGGGGCTCCTCCTCTCCAGCCACTCGGGGCTCAACCTCCCTAGGCTGACTGAATCCTCCAACATCCGACATCCTGACAACAAAGTTTAAGTTTTAATTAATACTCAGTACTAATCGTGGCACATAGGTTGTTAACACATAAGCACATAGCATATAAAGTCTTTTATTATCTTTAATGAATTCCTTAATTCATTCCTTAGAACTCGATAAGAGTTTATTACCTGTTGCCTCTTTTTAAGTCTTAAATAAAAGAGCTCTAACTCACGCAAGTATACGTGGTCAACAAGTAATACAGAGGAAGTAAAGTATCGTCCCACAGAGACAGGACTAAATTAATTCACTATACATCAGTTCTATCACTATACTCATTTGCCTAAACTATTGACTTACTTTTGGTGCCGAAGTTATTTCTATATTAATTAATAACTAAATATGCAAAGACTAACGAAATATATCAAGCTTGGAATTAATGGGATCCTAACTTCATTTAATAGTTCATCTAATTACCACTATCATGCTAGTAAGTTCACATATCACAGAAAAGTAGCCAAGGACACTAAAATAGACATAACCATTTGTCAATGCATTATGACCTACTTACATAATATCCATACTCGATAGACACCATGTAATCATCACTATAACCAAAATCACTATATTTCTATGTGAAATTGCAATTATATTGAGTTTTAGCACAAGTCCTTATTTTAACTCTTACGGTGAAACAGTATATTTCTATCTGATTCACAAAATATTAAGCTAACCAATTAAGCCTCATATTCGCAAGCTATCATGATTACAATCCATACTTATATGTTATTTTTCAATTCCATATAAGTACTAAAATCGAATGATGATCAAGCATTCATACGTGCAAAACAATCATGATAAAAATTCCTTATGATATATAAAACAAGCTAACAATCAAGACTGTAATTAAACTACATATTAAAATCCGTTAGAATCCCATAATGGAGATTAGTTCATGTCTGAACCAAAAGCCATTATGGGATCAAATCTACACATGGAAAAATAAACAATCAATTGAATAAAGAAGAAGTAGATTGATCAAACCCAATTGTGAATAAAATTCCAAAGTAAGCTTAAACCCACATCAAAATCCAATGCTTGAACAAAAGTAATCCACGCACCAATCTCCTCTCTAGAAAAGTAGAATAATAAAATTACTAAAAGTCTCCAAGTTCATTCTTAGGGTTTCCTTCTCACTATTTGATCAATATGGACTAGAATCCTCTTCAGAATTGGCTTCCTTTTTCTCCTTCAGCTGAACTTTAGCACCCAAAAATGTGCACTTACGCCGCTGGCGCTAGCCCTAGCACTGCTGGCGCTAACCCTTGCCCAGGAATTTACAAAAATGCCACTAGGTGTATTTTAAGCTCCAAATTTACCCTTTTGCCCCTCCAGCTCCAACCTACAATAAATAAACACAAAAACAAATAAAATAATACTAAAAATACTTAAAGACCACAATAATTAAGCCTAACAATACCTGATTCGTAGGTATAAAACCCACTCATCAAATACCCCCAAACTTAACCAATTGCTTGTCCTCAAGCAATGCAATGATGCAAATGCAAACTCACTATCATGCCTACGAATCAAACAATCAACCAACATAGTATCCAACACCAGGCCTCAAAGATATCATAAATACTTAAGTAGAATCTCTAACCAATGCAAAGTTTCTAACTTTAACCAATTAGTTAAGTTACACCTGTCATCACCCATGTTATGCGTGTGTGTATATCAACCATTTCAATCAATTACAATTCAAATCCATCACATAATTGACTTCTTAGAAGAAAACTTTAAATTGCAACCCAAATCAACCCGTGAACACAACCAATTCAACTGATTCAAGCAATCACTAAGCAAAAGGGTATCACGAAGGTTATTTAACATATTTAAATCCTTTTTAAACCCTTCCCCAAGAATTCAAACAGTTTTTTTTCCTTTTTAATGAGTACATTTTATGCTCCATCTCATTTTCTTTTGAACGAGTGCGTTTTACGCTCCATCTCGTGCCATGTGTTTATGAGTGAGTGCGTTTTACGCTTCATCTCAACCCACCACACGATCCATTCTTCAATTGGGAAAGGTTCAAAATTTTCAAATTTCTCTTCTTCCCTCTTTTTTTTTTCTTCACACCCCAAAATTCCCCCAAACTTAGATTATTGCCTGTGTTTTATTAAATGGATGTTTCACCGATATTATCAAGTTTAAACCCCAAATCTTCCACCAGAAGAAAATTATGCAATAATTTGAATTAAACTAATCAAAACAATTGATTGTGTGCTTTCCTTATTAACAAAAGTTTCTGACAGGTTAAACTTCACTACCTAATCAAAGTCATCACTAAGCACTAGTTTTTAATTCTTCTCAAATTAAAACCATGAAACCAGTCTTATCATTGGCCACATTAGATACTATATCAATTCCTGCTTAATTCATGAAACTAAATGCACAACACAACCTAAAACACAATGCAACTACCATGCAACAAGTCTGAACTCAAGAAAACAAAACAAACTAAATGCATGAAACCAAACAAAAAAAAACTACCTACCCCCCAAACTTAACAAAATAATGCCCTCATTGAAAAAGAATAAAACATGAAGAACAGAGGACTCCCCTGATGAAGAACACTACTCATCATCACTGCCATCGACAGCGTCATCATCATCCTCATCATCCGCATCAGAAGGCGAGTCAGGGGGTGGGTAAATAGAAAGAGGAGGAGCTGGTGGAAACTGGAATGGTCCTGCCAAAGGATTCAACCGTCCAAACATATCTGCCAAGGCTGTCGAGCAGTTAACATTATACGCATAAATCTCCGCCTGGCGCTGAGCAAGTCGACTCTGTTGTCGAGTCATCCGATCAAAACCCCTCTGAATCGATCCTGCCACTAAGTCTATCCGGCGAGTATGGTGCCGAAGATCCTGTCGGATAGTCTCAACTATAGTAGGGGCGGGAACCGGATCCTCAACAGGCGGTGGCTGTTCCTGTGCCTGCTCCTGTGGCTGCTGCTGTGGTAGGATGAAACCTAAACCCCGCGGATGCGACTCACCTCCACCCCATACTCTATACCGTCCCATTGCAGCATAATCAATCGGAGGCAATGGGACCTGCATAATTTCATCTTTATCCCACTTGACTCCAGCTCGACGGCACAAATCTGTGATCAATGAAGGGTGAGGCAGTCCACCTGTGGTACTACCCTCAAGCGTGTGTATTATAGATTCATGAATTATCTCCCCTATATCCACTGTCTTCCCTTGAGCAATGCAAAACAATAACGCCGCCCGCAGATTAATGACATCGCTCATATGGCGGCACGACATCAACTTAGCACAGATAAAAGCATGCCACGCTTTTCCATATCTACTCAATTTGGCTGAGGGAAAGTACACAGCTTCTTGTTGGTCAGACAGCTTCCATTCAGTCCCTGGTTCACAGAGGGCTTCTATAATCTCAGAATAATCTAAATCCTCTTCCAAGTATTTCGTATAGCCATCCCTGTGAATTTTCTGCAACCCATAATACGCATTAATACTTTTACGACCCACATTTATTTCCTGACCCCAAACCATAACCAGATTCCCATTAGCTTCTTTAGCATTAGCATAAAACTCCTTCACAATATTCACGGCAGCTGGTTCGGGTTGTGCAGTAAATACCATCCAATTGCGGTTGCGTATCATTTGAGCTAACTCCCCATCTACCCGCTCAATAGGTAGCAAGCCCCGCTCAGGAATTAGAGATTTCCCGGAAGACCAATTTTTAAACCTATCACTTGCTTCGGGGCTAACAAATTTCTTCTTATCATACTTGACCACAGCTGATGAACCTGAACTTTCTCCTCTATGTCTTTTGGGAGCCATTTATAACCAATTAAACACAAATCAAGACCCAAAAGAACTCAAAATTTAGTTGGGGCAATCTGTCGAACACTTGGTATGCACACTTTAAAAAGCCTTAAACAATGTTTCCCCCAAACTTATGAATAACCCAATTAAGCACAATAAAATCTCCCACAACTTGCAAGCATAAAGATAGACAATTGAAACTTAAACCCCAATCTCCAGTGAGCCAACACAAACTCAATTGGGTTACAAGCACAACCAAAGAATTATCTCCAACTACTAGCAATTAAACTCTCTAGCCAACAATTTCAAGTACTAATTAATCAATAATGTAAAGCTTACTTGAAATTGGAATTACCCATGTGAGAACCTTTAATCCTTCTTGGCTATGGAAGTTCTTTGGTAGCAGTTGTTGAAAGCCGACGGTAGTTGGGAGTATGGGTGATTGATTGTTAATGTTTGATTGGTGGAAAATAGCTTCTATGCAGCAACAATGGAGAAAAGTTGGCTAGAGGCGGCTTGAATGAGGTAGAAGAAGAAGCAAAATTGGCTTTGTAGTACAAAAATTGCAATAACCCTGACCTATGGTTTCAGACTTTATTATTTTTTTTCAAAATTCCCTGCCTAGCGCTTCTAGCGCTATAGAATGACTTGATTGAGCGCTAATAGCGCTATGCTGCAGTGTGTTGTAGCGTGGTGTAGCGCCGCTGGCGCTATGTTGGGCGCTAACAACGCTATTATGCAGACTTTGTTGGCTTGGGGCAGCGCCTTTGGCGCTTGCTCCATGCGTTGGTGAGCGCTTCTGGCGCTGGATGTGTGCTGAACCGGGCATGATGTAGCGCTACTGGCGCTTGGCTGGGCAAAGTGTGGGCGCCTCTGGAGCTATGGTACAGTAGCTCATGGTGAGGTGGAGCGCCTCTGGCGCTATGGGTATGCTAGGTTGGGCGCTAATAGCGCTTATAAGCACACTTAGTCAATTTTTTTTTATACCAAAGTTTAAAGAAAATAAATTACGAAACAAAAGAAGAACAGAAGATTAAAATGCTGGGTTGCCTCCCAGATAGCGCTAAGTTATAGTCAATTAGCTTGACTATCTTTGAAGCTCATGTTGCAGATAAGATTAAGGTGACTTTCTGTCTGTTCACCTCATCCCCAAAGTAATGCTTCAGCCTCTGTCCATTCACCTTGAACGATTGATCCAGAAATTTGTCGTATACTTCAATCGCGCCATGTGGAAAGACCGTCTTCACTGTGAATGGTCCTGACCATCTTGATTTCAGTTTCCCGGGAAAAAGGTTAAGTCTGGAATTGAAAAGTAAAACCCTTTGTCCCGGTTCGAATGTTCTCTCAATGATCTTACGATCATGCCATTTCTTCACCTTCTCCTTATACAGCTTCGAGTTTTCATAAGCCCGTAGTCTAAATTCGTCCAACTCATTGATTTGGAGTAAACTCTTCTCCCCTGCAGCTGTCGAATCAAAGTTCAACTTCTGAATTGCCCAATATGCTTTGTGTTCTAGCTCCATCGGAAGATGACAAGCTTTTCCATATACCAGCTGAAACGGTGACATACCCAACGGAGTTTTGTACGCAGTCCTATATGCCCACACAGCGTCATCTAGCTTTAAGGACCAATCCTTCCTCGTCGGATTCACAATTTTTTCGAGGATTCTTTTTACTTCTCGATTGGATACTTCCGCTTGGCCGTTTGTCTGGGGGTGATAAGTTGTAGCAATACGATGATTTACCCCATACTTAGCCAGCAACGCTGTGAACTGCCTGTTGCAGAAGTGACTACCTTCATCACTGATAATAGCCCTAGGAGTCTCAAATCTAGTGAAAATACTGCGATGCAAAAACTTTAGGACTACCTTGGCATCATTTGCCGGGAGTGCTGCCACTTCTACCCATTTAGACACATAGTCAACTGCTAATAAGATGTAGAGATTACCGCATGAAGACACAAAAGGCCCCATGAAATCAATCCCCCAAACGTCGAAAACTTCTACTTCAAGGATGGTATTCAAAGGCATTTCATTCCTCTTTGAAATATTACCAACTCTCTGACATCTATCACACAGCTGAACAAAACTGTAAGCGTCTTTAAAGATCGTCGGCCAGTATAATCCTGCTTGATGTACTCTAGCCGCTGTTCTCTCTCCACCATAATGAAAGTAGTATGCACACAAGCCAATCATATTTGATATGATGTAGCGTATACTTTGTAATCTTATTCATTTATTAATAAAGGAATTGATTTTCTTAAAAGGCATTTTATATTATCTACATAGTGCTGTTATATTAAATGTGATAAACCCATAGTTTTGAGCAATGCTTTTAGAATCATGATGGTGATCATGCTAATGAGATCTAAATTCAAGATAGCTCACAAACTAAAATTGTTCCTAATCGTTGGATTACTAAATTGGGGATTAGTGAATCCGGATAGATTAGTACATACGTTGCTTGCTCTTAGGAAGAGGATGATTGATCTCATAATCATTTGTGTGGAGACACTAAAGCAAGTATGTAGGTGCTTATTAGAGAATAAGTTCACTGAACGTGACTCGCTAAGGAATACCTAATGGAGTTTTACTCGCCTGTCAATAGGAATTCCTCTAGTGATAGTAGTACAAGTGATCCTTGGACTTGAGATCATCATAGTATCTTGTGTATGATGAGTTATACTTTGACATGTCCCTTAAGACCTTGTGGGTATATCAAAGGGTATGATTGGGTATAATTAGTTGTACATGGAGATAGGTGAATGATCAACAAAGAATCTACCTCGTCTAGTAAAAGATGTGAATGTCCTATGTGATTCGATAAATGATAACTCAGTAGTCCTTGGCCAAGGCAGAATGAGATTAGAAAGGAGTTTCTAATTTGCATTATTTAGAGTTATGCATTTGGGAATCGAAATACATATAATTAAATAAAATAAGACTTGACAGTAAATCCATGTCTTATATTTAATTGGGACATTGTATGGTAGAAGGATTGAATTGTACGGTAACTATCTACTTAAAGGTTCTTTTGTGATTAATGTTGAAATCTATATTATCTGGAAAGTCGTTGATCGCTAAGGGGGCTTACCCTTATTGTAAAATAAATGTTATTTATTTAAATGAATTAAATAGTTTAATTTATTTATTTAAATAAGATTAGAATTGTTCTAATTGATTTATTCACAACCGGTTTAATATGGAGAACCTAAAGGGTCACACCGCAAAAGGAAAATATTTATTTAAGAAGTAAATGGCATAATGATAATAATAAGTTAAGTGTATTTAATTTAATCTATGGAGATAGAATAAATTAAATAGCTTAATATTTATTATTTAATATTTTGGAAATATTAAATATAAATTAATAAGAGGAGTCTTATTATTATTATTACTATTACTATTATTTAATTCCTAATAGGGATTGAGAATTAATTAATAGAAGTACTCTCCCATGAATTCCTAATTAGATTAGGAGCATTATTAATTAAAGGAGTTTAATTATAATACAAACCCTAATCCTAAATTGTTTAGGGAAGGGTTATTCCTACATCTATAAATAAGAGGGGTCTTATCATAGATTAGCGTTACACACTCTTGCATTAGATTGTGGAGAGCAATTTCTATAGAGATAGAAACTAGGGTTTTGCCAAATACCCAACTTCTTGAATACTTGTTCTTCCTTGGTGGATCACCTCTAGAGGCCAAACACTTGGGTGGCTGACGTTGATCAAAGGAAGGAATCACACCGTAGCATTCGAGGAGAACACGAAGGACTAGGAGTTGAACTTGTACCCGATGAAGCTTCGTTCTACGAGGGTATAATTCTTATTCTCTTTCTCTTTCGTTTATATCGTTAATTGAGCACATAGATTGATCTTGGTGATGGTTTGTATAAAATTTTAAAATCTGATTTTATCGCGCTTCCGCACTATTTATGTAATTTGATTGCATGTTCGCGTTATATACAAACCTAACAGTGGTATCAGAGCCTAATCTTGTGCTAATTATCGATTTTGATGATTCCATGTATGCTTGATATGTGATTGGATCGAAATTTTTGGGCAGAATAAAATTTTTTCTGAATCAGCGACACGGCGCAGCTGCGCCGCCTCCAGTTCATTCTGGAGCGCAGCTGCGCCGAAACCCAGAATCGTTTTTTTTCTGGGGAGCAGCGCAGCTGCGCCGTTGCCCAGTTCAATCTGGGCGCAGCTGCGCCGGTAAGCAGAATCTGAAAAAAATATTTTTTCTTCAATTAAAATAAATAGTTTATTTAATTGATATAAGTTTAAAATAAAGAGTTTATTTTATCTGGAATAGGATTTCAGATTGCTAAAATTAAAGGAGTTTAATTTGGATTTGGTTTTTGATTAAAATAAAAGAGTTTATTTTGTTTCAAAACTAAATATTAGCAAAACGTTTGCCCATTAATTGATATCAATGCAGATATGGAATGGATTTATTATTCATGAGATGAATGTTATTTATTGATACATATAGAGATATGTATGATAATAAATAGGGATTGATTATGGACGATTGACCAATGTGTGATTGGATTTATTTTAGTGGATGCTTGAATGTATGGGTTTTTATAAATGGGGTCTGCGTACCTCGTCTTCTCTAATTTTTCTTAATGTAAATTCTATCTCCCTCCTATGTACTTTCCCCTTGACTGCTGATCAAGGTTTCTATTTATTGTAAATAGCTTTTGTAATAGGACTAGTTAGAATTAATTTTTGAAGAATTGGAGACAAAGGAGCAAGGAGCGCTTGAAGACCCGTTTGTAATGGAGCCCGGGTTTAAATGTAATAGTTATATTTAAATTTATTCTTGCACCCTAGGTTTGACCTTTTGGTTCACTTGGTGGCTCTAGTGAACCAAACTAGAATAAAAGTCCATAATCAATCCGGGTAGAATATAGTATTCTATATGTGCATGCTTATTATTATATATATATTATATATTATCCAACATGCTTCGCATGTAAAATAATATGACGCGTATTTTATATATATATGTGCATGCGCGCTAAACAAGATGAGACTAATAATAATAAACCCCTCAAAGAAATTATATTAAGTCCTAAGCGTTCAAAGATATTTGGAATATCGAACGTCGCCTTCTAGCATGGTAAAGCAATAGAGTATTAAATGTTTAATATGAGTTTGTTGTGTCACCACAAGGCAAGTATTAAATATTTAAGATGTTGCTTTATCACATTTGATGCTTATAAATAGACTGAACGATGCTGTTTTGTTGTGTCACCACAAGGACAGTGTTTTTCTTTCGAATATATGGAAGTGCTAGGTTGGACTTAACTTGGATAATTTTGATTCGGATGTGTCACCACTTGATCAAAATAATCTAAGAGGCAAAATAAAAGGAGTTACATAGTGATGTAATTGACAATAGTTGTCTACCTATTTAATTATATATCGCTTGTTGTGTCACCACAAGGCTATATACATTTGAAATGGGATCCTTAATCTCACTAGCAAATCTTTAATTAGAATTGCCGAACTATATAATGAGGGTAATATAGTTTGATGAAAATAGTGGGAGATACCAATTTAAAATAAAGACCTAATTTATTTTGGTAATTAATTAAATGAATGTATGCTAAAATGTTGTCTATTTCACATGCAGAATTTAAAAATGTCAAACTCACTATCACTGCGTAGCATACTTGATGCTAACAAACTGACCGGAAACCAACCGAATTACACGGACTGGTTAAGGAATCTGAGAATTGTTCTCACTGCTGAAAAGATTTCTTATGTCCTAAATTTGCCAGTCCCTGCAAGTGTTGCAGAAACAGCCTCTGAGGAAGAGATTGCTACTTTTAGAAAGTGGCAAGATGATGCAATCTTGGCTCAATGCATCATGCTCGCATCCATGAGTAACGAGCTTCAGCGTCAGCATGAAACTATGGATGCTCCTACTATATTGTTGCACCTCAAAGAGTTGTATGGTGAGCAAAGTAGGACTGCTAGATATCAGATATCTAAGGAGCTCTTCCGATCTCGTATGACCGAGGGCACTGCTGTTGAGACTCATGTCCTTAAGATGATCAATTTGATTGAACAACTTGGACAGCTAGGGTTTGTGATGGATGGGGAGTTAAGCCAAGATTTGATCTTGCAGTCACTCCCAGACACCTTCTCACAATTTGTTGTGAATTTTCACATGAATAAGTTGGACGTCAGCTTGCCTGAGTTACTTAACATGCTGAAAACTGCTGAAGGTCACTTCTCATCCAACAAGAACCAAGTCTTACTAGTGGATGATTGTTCCAAGAAAAGGAAGAGGCCCAAGGTATCTTCTGAAAAGAAGAAAAACAAGAAGGCTAAGGGTAAGGCAAAGAAAAAGGATAATAAGAAACCTGATCCAGATAGCAAAGGAATTTGCTACCATTGCAATAAGCCGGGACATTGGAAGAGGAACTGCAAGGAGTATCTTGCGGGCCAAAAGAAGCTTGGAGAAGCTTCGACTTCTGATCTAGGTTTGTTCATGATTGAAATTAATTTTTCTGAAAGTCAAAATTCTACTTGGGTATTGGATACCGGCTGTAGTTCTCACATATGTAATAATATGCAGGGACTAAGCAGAAGTAGGAAGCTGAACAAGGATGAAGTCGTCCTACGAGTTGGGAATGGAGCAAAGGTTGCTGCATTGGCTGTAAGGACTTATTGTTTAGCATTGCCTTCGGGCAAGTTCATTAGTTTAAATAACTGTTATTATGTTCCAACACTCATTAGAAACATTATTTCAATTTCTGTATTGGATATGGATGGTTTTGATATTATAATAAAGAACAACAGTTGTTCTATTTATAATAAAAATGTTTTATATGGTGTTGGCAATTTACTGAATGGACTTTACATACTTGACTTGCATGGAAATATACTTCAAATTGAACAAACTAAGAAAAGAAAAAGAGATGATGTTAATTATACCTTTATGTGGCACTGTAGACTCGGTCATATCAATGAAACAAGATTATCCAAGTTGCATAAAGATGGGCTTTTAGAGCTATCTGATTACGAATCATATCCAACTTGTGAATCTTGTCTCATGGGTAAGATGACTAAATCCCCTTTTAGTGGAAAAGGAGAAAGAGTTACAGAGTTGTTAGCGTTGGTACACACAGACGTATGTGGACCTATGACAACGAATGCACGAGGAGGGTATTCTTATTTTATTACTTTCACTGATGATCATTCTAGATTTGGATATGTGTATTTAATGAAATACAAATCTGAATCGTTTGAAAAGTTCAAAGAATTCAGAAGTGAAGTAGAGAAACAAACTGGTAAAAGTATTAAAATTCTTCGATCGGATCGAGGAGGGGAATACTTAACCAGTGAGTTTCTCAATTGTCTCAAAGAAAAAGGTATAATCTCACAATGGACTCCACCAGGGACGCCACAGTTGAATGGTGTATCTGAAAGGAGAAATCGAACATTGTTGGACATGGTTCGTTCCATGATGAGTTTTACCGACCTTCCAATATCCTTCTGGGGTTATGCCCTAGAATCGGCTGCATACCTACTTAACAAGGTACCTACCAAATCCGTCCCAAAGACTCCATATGAGATATGGACAGGGACGAAACCAAATCTTAAGCATGTTAAGACTTGGGGTTTGTCCAGCTTATGTCAAAAGGTTTGAGCATGATAAGCTGAAGACTAGATCCGACAAATGTAGATTCGTGGGATACCCTAAAGAAACATCAGGGTATTATTTCTATCATCCTACTGATCAAAAGGTGTTTGTTGCGAAACACGCTGCCTTCTTGGAAAAGGAGTTTATCCTCGAAGGGGTCAGTGGGAGTAAGATATATCTTGAAGAAGTTCAAGAACCACAAAATACTACGGATCAAAGTCAGGTACCTGACCAAGTAGAAGAACCTACTGTACCACTACCTATTCGTAAATCTGGAAGAGTACCGAAGATACCTGAGAGGTATGGATTCATCATAGAGGATGATGATGAGGTACGCATCATAGATGATGATGATCCATTGACTTACGAAGAGGCTACGAGTAGTGAAGACTCAGAGAAATGGCTAGAAGAAGCCATGAAATCCGAGATGGACTCCATGTATGAAAACCAAGTATGGACTTTGGTTTCACCACCTGAGGGCATTAAGCCTATTGGGTGTAAATGGGTCTTTAAGAGAAAGACTGGAGCAGATGGCAAGGTAGAGACCTATAAGGCCCGACTGGTTGCAAAAGGTTTCAAACAAAGACAAGGAGTTGACTATGATGAAACCTTCTCACCAGTAGCTATGCTCAAGTCCATTCGGATTTTGCTTGCAATTGCAGCTTATTATGACTACGAGATCTGGCAAATGGACGTGGAAAACGGCCTTCCTCAATGGAGAGCTTGAGGAGAATGTATATATGATACAGCCAGAGGGTTTTTGTTTCAACGGTTGGAACAAACCAAGTCTGTAAGCTACAACGATCCATTTATGGATTGAAGCAAGCTTCTCGAAGGTGGAACATCCGTTTTGATGAGATAATCAAAAGGTTTGATTTTATCAAGAACGAGGATGAACCATGTGTGTACAAGAAGGTTAGTGGGAGCGCTATATCATTCCTTGTATTATATGTTGATGATATATTACTGATAGGGAATGATGTTCCTATGCTACAGTCGATCAAAATTTGGTTATCTAAACACTTCTCCATGAAGGACTTGGGTGAGGCATCCTATATTTTGGGGATAAAGATCTATAGAGATAGATCTAAAAGGATGCTCGGCTTGACCCAAGGAAAGTACATTGACTCGATGCTAAAGAAGTTTAGCATGGAAGATTCCAAGAGAGGTCTCATGCCGATGAGCCATGCAATACATCTCTCCAAGAAACAGGCCCCAAAGACACCTGAGGAGAGAGACCAGATGAGTAAGATTCCTTATGCTTCAGCAATAGGATCTATCATGTACGGTATGATATGTACTAGACCAGATGTCGCTCATGCACTTAGTGTAACCAGCAGATATCAGTCGAATCCAGGAGAAGAGCACTGGAAGGCAGTGAAAAACATCCTAAAGTACTTGAGAAGAACTAAGGATGTATTTCTTGTCTACGGTGGGTCTGAATTGAAACTAGAGGGCTATACAGACTCAAGTTTTCAAACGGACCAAGATGACAGTAAATCCGTTTCAGGGTACGTGTTTACCTTAAACGGTGGCGCAGTGAGTTGGAAGAGTTCCAAGCAGCAAACAGTTGCTGATTCGGTGACAGAGGCAGAGTACATAGCTGCAAGTGAAGCTGCAAAGGAAGCTGTTTGGATGAAGAAGTTCATAACTGAACTTGGAGTGGTTCCTAGCATTAGAGGAGCAGTACCTTTATTCTGTGACAACAACGGAGCTGTTGCGCAGGCTAAGGAACCCAGGTCTCATCAGAAATCCAAACACGTGTTGCGGCGGTTTCATTTGATTAGAGAGATCATTGAAAGAGGAGATGTCACCCTGGAGCGTGTTAGACTCTCAAGACAACATTGCAGATCCATTTACTAAAGCTTTAACTCAACAGCAGTTTGATCGTCACTTAGAGAAGATGGGTATTAGATACCATGGCGATTGGCTTTAGTGCAAGTGGGAGATTGAAAGTAGTATGCACACAAGCCAATCATATTTGATATGATGTAGCGTATACTTTGTAATCTTATTCATTTATTAATAAAGGAATTGATTTTCTTAAAAGGCATTTTATATTATCTACATAGTGCTGTTATATTAAATGTGATAAACCCATAGTTTTGAGCAATGCTTTTAGAATCATGATGGTGATCATGCTAATGAGATCTAAATTCAAGATAGCTCACAAACTAAAATTGTTCCTAATCGTTGGATTACTAAATTGGGGATTAGTGAATCCGGATAGATTAGTACATACGTTGCTTGCTCTTAGGAAGAGGATGATTGATCTCATAATCATTTGTGTGGAGACACTAAAGCAAGTATGTAGGTGCTTATTAGAGAATAAGTTCACTGAACGTGACTCGCTAAGGAATACCTAATGGAGTTTTACTCGCCTGTCAATAGGAATTCCTCTAGTGATAGTAGTACAAGTGATCCTTGGACTTGAGATCATCATAGTATCTTGTGTATGATGAGTTATACTTTGACATGTCCCTTAAGACCTTGTGGGTATATCAAAGGGTATGATTGGGTATAATTAGTTGTACATGGAGATAGGTGAATGATCAACAAAGAATCTACCTCGTCTAGTAAAAGATGTGAATGTCCTATGTGATTCGATAAATGATAACTCAGTAGTCCTTGGCCAAGGCAGAATGAGATTAGAAAGGAGTTTCTAATTTGCATTATTTAGAGTTATGCATTTGGGAATCGAAATACATATAATTAAATAAAATAAGACTTGACAGTAAATCCATGTCTTATATTTAATTGGGACATTGTATGGTAGAAGGATTGAATTGTACGGTAACTATCTACTTAAAGGTTCTTTTGTGATTAATGTTGAAATCTATATTATCTGGAAAGTCGTTGATCGCTAAGGGAGCTTACCCTTATTGTAAAATAAATGTTATTTATTTAAATGAATTAAATAGTTTAATTTATTTATTTAAATAAGATTAGAATTGTTCTAATTGATTTATTCACAACCGGTTTAATATGGAGAACCTAAAGGGTCACACCGCAAAAGGAAAATATTTATTTAAGAAGTAAATGGCATAATGGTAATAATAAGTTAAGTGTATTTAATTTAATCTATGGAGATAGAATAAATTAAATAGCTTAATATTTATTATTTAATATTTTGGAAATATTAAATATAAATTAATAAGAGGAGTCTTATTATTATTATTACTATTACTATTATTTAATTCCTAATAGGGATTGAGAATTAATTAATAGAAGTACTCTCCCATGAATTCCTAATTAGATTAGGAGCATTATTAATTAAAGGAGTTTAATTATAATACAAACCCTAATCCTAAATTGTTTAGGGAAGGGTTATTCCTACATCTATAAATAAGAGGGGTCTTATCATAGATTAGCGTTACACACTCTTGCATTAGATTGTGGAGAGCAATTTCTATAGAGATAGAAACTAGGGTTTTGCCAAATACCCAACTTCTTGAATACTTGTTCTTCCTTGGTGGATCACCTCTAGAGGCCAAACACTTGGGTGGCTGACGTTGATCAAAGGAAGGAATCACACCGTAGCATTCGAGGAGAACACGAAGGACTAGGAGTTGAACTTGTACCCGAGGAAGCTTCGTTCTACGAGGGTATAATTCTTATTCTCTTTCTCTTTCGTTTATATCGTTAATTGAGCACATAGATTGATCTTGGTGATGGTTTGTATAAAATTTTAAAATCTGATTTTATCGCGCTTCCGCACTATTTATGTAATTTGATTGCATGTTCGCGTTATATACAAACCTAACACATAATGTCCTCCATATACAGAAGAATGGCAATCCTGTAAAATCCCTTCGGTCTCACTATATGGGATACACCTTCTTATCATTTGATCCGCACATTGTTTAAACAAATATGGCTCATCCCATATATACCATTTGACATCGTGCAAGAACTTTTTCTTTTGGTGCCCCACCAAGTCAGAAGGTATCATCTTACTCACCAAATAATTTGCGTAATCCGCAAACCATGGCACTTCCCCTTGCACCACAAACAACTGCTCATCCGGAAAAGATTCATTAATTTCAACTTTGTCTTCTATCTCCCTTTTCGGTTGCTCTAGTCGAGACAAGTGGTCTGCCACTTGGTTTTCGGTACCCTTCCTATCCTTGATCTCCAAATCAAATTCTTGCAACAACAATATCCACCTGATCAATCTGGGCTTGGCATCCTTCTTCGCCACTAAGTGTCGAATTGCCGAATGATCCGTATACACTATTACCTTTGTGCCTATCAGATATGCCCTAAATTTATCAAAGGTATACACCACTGCCAATAACTCTTTCTCTGTGGTGGTGTAGTTTAACTGTGCATATGTAAGGGTCTTGCTAGCATAGTATATCACATGAAACATCTTCTCCTTCCTTTGCCCCAAAACAGCCCCCACTGCGTAATCACTGGCATCACACATCAGCTCAAACGGCAACGCCCAATCTGGTGCTGTGATAACTGGTACTGATGTTAACTTATTCTTTAAATGCTCAAATGCCCTCATGCAAGCCTCATCAAAATTAAACTGTGCATCCTTCTCCAATAAACTGCACAATGGTTTAGTTATCTTGGAGAAGTCCTTGATGAATCTGCGGTAGAAACCTGCATGACCAATAAAACTGCGAACACCTCTTATTGACGTGGGTGGAGGTAAATTCTCAATCGTTTCCAGCTTTGCTCTGTCCACCTCAATGCCTTTCTTCGACACTTTGTGTCCCAGTATGACTCCTTCTTGCACCATAAAATGGCATTTCTCACAATTCAGTACTAAATTTGTCTCAACACATCTCTTTAAAACCATTACCAAGTTTTCAAGACATAGATCGAAAGAATCACCAAATACCGAGAAGTCATCCATAAATCTGTTCGACCATGTCTGAAAAAATCGCTGTCATACATCTCTGAAAAGTGGCTGGAGCATTGCACAACCCGAAAGACATTCTTCTAAAGGCAAAAGTGTCGTATGGACATGTAAACGTAGTCTTTTCCTGGTCTTCTAGAGCTATCGTAATCTGATTGTAGCCTGAATACCCATCCAGAAGGCAATAGTACTCATGACCCGCCAGTCGGTCCAACATCTGATCGATAAACGGAAGTGGAAAATGGTCCTTACTTGTAGCTTTGTTAAGCTTGCGGTAGTCCATGTAAATTCTCCACCCTGTTACGGTTCGCATTGGGATCAGCTCGTTATTCTCATTGGTGACAACGATCATTCCACCCTTCTTTGGTACGCACTGCACATGGCTCACCCATGCACTATCCGAGATAGGGTAGATTATTCCCGCATCCAGCCATTTCAGTATCTCCTTCTTAACCACTTCTTTCATTATAGGATTGAGCCTTCTTTGTTGTTCAACTGTCGGCTTGCTACCATCTTCCAGTAAGATCTTGTGCATGCAAAAAGACGGGCTTATCCCCTTAATATCGGCTATGGTCCATCCAATAGCTGATTTAAACTCTCTAAGCACTCGTAGCAGTTTTTTCTCTTGAAAAGATGTTAGTGCAGAAGAAATAATCACAGGTAGCTTCGAATCTTTATTTAAAAATGCGTACCTGAGATGTTCTGGAAGTGGTTTAAGTTCAAGTTCAGGAGGCATCTCAAGAGATGGTTTCAACTTTACCGATATCTCTCCCGCTTTCGTAAGTGGCTCGATAGGTGTTCTGAATTTTCCGAATTTGGGGGTGGTATTCAGATATTGCACAAGTTCAGCACATTCTTCATCCTCCAAATCTGAATTTTCAGCAATCACTCGCTGCAGTGGTTCATATCCCAACAAACTTCCAACTTCATCATGCACTATACTATCTACCAAATCTACTCTGAAGCATTCTTCTTCATCGGTTGGGAGCTTCATTGCTTTGAAAACGTTAAACGTCACCTCCTGGTCATGTACACGCATTGTAAGCTCCCCTTTCTGCACGTCTATCAAAGTCCTCCCAGTGGCTAGGAATGGTCTCCCTAGTATGATTGGTATATTTTTGTCCTCCTCATAATCCAGAATGATGAAGTCCGCCGGAAAGATAAATTTATCCACTTTCACCAGTACGTCCTCCACTATCCCCCGTGGATATGTGATAGATCTATCGGCTAACTGCAGAGAGATATTTGTTGGTCTTGGTTCCGGCAATCCCAACTAACTGAATACTGACAACGACATCAGGTTGATACTTGCCCCAAGATCACACAAACATTTATCGAAACTCATCTTTCCGATCGTGCATGGAATTGTGAAAACGCCCGGATCTTTCAGCTTTGGAGATAATTTGCGTTGAAGCACTGCACTGCATTCCTCTGTCAAGGCCACTGTCTCAAACTCGTCTAACCTTCTCTTCCTTGACAGTATACCCTTCATAAACTTTGCATAACTTGGCATTTGTTCCAATGCCTCCGCGAAAGGTATGTTGATCTGCAGTTTCTTAAAAACCTCCAAAAACTTTCTGAACTGTTTATCATCCCTCTGTTTATTCAATCTTTGCGGATATGGAACTCGAGGGTGAACTTGCGGTATTGTATTCACCGGTGTCTTATCTGAACTAGCTTTCTCCTTCTCCACTTGTTGCAACTCGGACTCATCCTTCTTCTCTTTCTGTTCAGCTTCAATTTCTGTCTCAGTTTCTACCCAAGTGTCATCCCCTTGTAAACTCGGTGCTGCTGTTTCTGGTGCATTTCCTGAATATTGCTTTCCCGATCTGAGTGTAATGGCCTGACACTGTTCCTTACCTTCTCTCCGTGGATTTGCCTCTGTGTTACTTGGCAATGAACCCTGGGGCCTGCTGTTAAGCATAGTCGCCATTTGCCCCATCTGAGCTTCCAAATTTTTATTAGCCACTGCCTGGCTTTTGATCATCACCTCTGTATTTGCCATGTACTTTAACATCATCTCCTCCATTTCTGATTTCTTTTCCTGCGGAGGTGCATATGGAGTAGGATGTTGTTGTTGAGAATATCCCGGTGGAAAAGGTGGTCTTGGAGCATACTGTTGCTGTGCTGGTTGAAACCGATTGTTCTGCTGAAACTGCTGTTGCTGACTTCCTTGGTTGTTCGACCAACTAAAGTTTGGATGATTGCGGTTGTTGGGGTGGTATGTGTTCTGAAACTGACCCTGGTCTTTCTTATAAGTGTTCACATACTGCACCGACTCCGAGTTGATAGCACATTGATCCGTTGAATGCGACCCCGCACAAATCTCACATACGAAGGCAACTGACTTGGCTTTGCTTTCCGACAACGAATCTATTTTCTTTGCCATAGCCGCCATCTGTGCTGACAACTGGGTAATAGCATCCACTTCCAACAAACCTGCAACTCTGGGCTGTGACGTTCTGGCTGTAGGATTTTGAAAATCATTTGCTGCCATAGTCTCAATAAGGTTATAAGCCTCGTCATAGCTCTTTGCCCCTAAAGCTCCACCCGCAGCTGCATCCACCATCTGCCTAGACTGCCATCCCAATCCATTATAAAATGTGTTGATCACCATCCAATCTAGCATCCCATGGTGTGGACACTTCCTTAGCATCTCCTTGTACCTATCCCAAGCCTCGTATAAGGACTCACCCTGTTGTTGCTCAAATTGAGAAATTGTTGTCCTTAGTTTTGCAGTTTTAGCCATTGGGAAAAACTTGGCTAGAAATTTTTGTGCTAGGTCCTCCCAGGTAGTAATTGATCCTGCAGGCAAAGAATGGAGCCAACTTCTTGCTCTATCCCTCAATGAAAATGGAAACAGTCTTAGTCGAATGACATCCTCCGTCACCCCGTTGTATCTGAATGTATCACAAATTTCAATAAAACTCAAGAGATGCTCATTAGGATCGTCTGTAGCAGCACCCCCAAACTGGACCGAATTCTGCACCATTTGAATAGTTCCTGGTTTAATCTCAAAGGTATTTGCTGCTATTGTCGGTCTTACTATGCTAGACTGCAATCCAGTGATGTTTGGCATGGAATAGTCCCTCAAAGCTTTATGTTCCTCTCTTTGCTCGATTCTCTGTTCCTCCGCCATCTTCGGAATAGTTCTTTCTAACTGTGCTTGTAAATTCCTACGCACTCTTGCTTTCCAACTTCTTCCGTCAATATTATCCTGAGCTGGTGTCAATTCTGAGTTGGATGAGCGTGTGTGCATAAAAATTCTACAAGTACCTGAAACCAAAACAAAAATAAAAATAGAAATGAGAAAAGATTAGAGTTGTCTAAGTCAAACAATATAGCTTAAAACTGATGATAATAATAAAAATCTAACGCCTGTCCCCGGCAACGGCGCCAAAAACTTGTTGCCTCTTTTTAAGTCTTAAATAAAAGAGCTCTAACTCACGCAAGTATACGTGGTCAACAAGTAATACAGAGGAAGTAAAGTATCGTCCCACAGAGACAGGACTAAATTAATTCACTATGCATCAGTTCTATCACTATACTCATTTGCCTAAACTATTGACTTACTTTTGGTGACGAAGTTATTTCTATATTAATTAATAACTAAATATGCAAAGACTAACGAAATATATCAAGCTTGGAATTAATGGGATCCTAACTTCATTTAATAGTTCATCTAATTACCACTATCATGCTAGTAAGTTCACATATCACAGAAAAGTAGCCAAAGACACTAAAATAGACATAACCATTTGTCAATACATTATGACCTACTTACATAATATCCATACTCGATAGACACCATGTAATCATCACTATAACCAAAATCACTATATTTCTATGTGAAATTACAATTATATTGAGTTTTAGCACAAGTCCTTATTTTAACTTTTACGGTGAAACAGTATATTTCTATCTGATTCACAAAATATTAAGCTAACCAATTAAGCCTCATATTCGCAAGCTATCATAATTACAATCCATACTTATATGTTATTTTTCAATTCCATATAAGTACTAAAATCGAATGATGATCAAGCATTCATACGTGCAAAACAATCATGATAAAAATTCCTTATGATATATAAAACAAGCTAACAATCAAGACTGTAATTAAACTACATATTAAAATCCGTTAGAATCCCATAATGGAGATTAGTTCATGTCTGAACCAAAAGCCATTATGGGATCAAATCTACACATGGAAAAATAAACAATCAATTGAATAAAGAAGAAGTAGATTGATCAAACGCAATTGTGAATAAAATTCCAAAGTAAGCTTAAACCCACATCAAAATCCAATGCTTGAACAAAAGTAATCCACGCACCAATCTCCTCTCTAGAAAAGTAGAATAATAAAATTACTAAAAGTCTCCAAGTTCATTCTTAGGGTTTCCTTCTCACTATCTGATCAATATGGACTAGAATCCTCTTCAGAATTGGCTTCCTTTTTCTCCTTCAGCTGAACTTTAGCACCCAAAAACGTGCACTAGCGCCGCTGGCGCTAGCCCTAGCGCTGCTGGCGCTAGCCCTAGCGCTGCTGGCGCTAACCCTTACCCAGGAATTTACAAAAATGCCATTAGGTGTATTTTAAGCTCCAAATTTACCCTTTTGCCCCTCCAGCTCCAACCTACAATAAATAAACACAAAAACAAATAAAATAATACTAAAAATACTTAAAGACCACAATAATTAAGCCTAACAATACCTGATTCGTAGGTATAAAACCCACTCATCATTACCACTATGTTCTCTATCTCTTAAAAGGCTACTACCCTAAGGTTTTCCCACCTAAGGTTCATAACCTACAGCTCTGATACCAACCTGTGACACCGCCAAATTCGGGTATTTCGTTTCCACAGGATTTGGTGTTCACTATCCAAATACATCACATCACATCTAACTACCCATTCAAATATGAATGAAAATTGTTAATTAAAATAGAAATCTCCCATTAAAGGGTTACCACATCTTTAACAAATAAATCCCAGGTCATCTAACCTTAATAAAACATCAATGCAGAAACATAACTTAAGTCTATTACATAAATATCATTTAAACAAATATAACAAGTCTTCGTCACTTGTTTACTTTGCCTTTGCCCTTACTAGTGGATGGCTCATTAACTCTTTCAACTTTGGCTGCAATGTTATTATGCAAGGGTGAGCAACAATTGCCCAACAAGTAACACAATAAAAATAATAATAATAACATGCGAATAATCAATTGGATATCGGACAATCGAATTCTCGACTTTTGAATCAAGACTAGAATACAAGAATCAAAAGAGCATCTGAGGGTCACAAGACCACGAACTATGTCCCATGTTATCAAGTATTTCTACTTTAAACCTTTAACAGTCGTAAGACTATATGGACCTTACTTCTCGTACTTAGGGGGATCAACCCTTTGTACCATGTATGTGCACAACATCTAAACGCTAACGCGTAAAATAATCCTCTATATAAGGGTTGTTCATCTCAGTTTGACATCAGAGTCCGCACCAAAGGAAGTTTGGTTTGGATTTACTTCAATAACGTTTCTAAAATTTAGAACGCTCATCAACTATGGACTAGTCGAATCAATAAGGGTTCGCTAGTCAATCAAGGTTCAATAAAAATGTAATTGATACTCGAGAATCAAAGACTGAATCTCACAAAAGATACAATCGAATAAACTGTGTATAACTGAAGCATTACAAAGAGGAAATTAAAACATCTCATTTGAATCCATGAAATTGAATGAAATAGAATTAAAAACTTGCTCAAGTAAGTAATAGCATTATGAAGCTTGCATGATAAAAGAATGAAGTTCAGGAACTTGCGTAATTGAAATCAAGGTAGTATTAGGAAGCTTGCTTTCAATAAAATCAAAGATCAAGGGTAGAAAACTTGCTCAATAAAGAGTGAAGTTCAGAAAACTTGCGTAAAAGTAATAAGTAAGGATAAGATACTTGCCTCGTGCGTAGACTATAAATTAAAATTCACATTCTTTATTCAACCTATACATTCTGTTTATATAGCAGTAACAATAATTAGTTACAATATTATAAACACTTCAGGATTCATTCTCATCCAATTTCATTTTAATATCTCGATTGTCACTAGATAATTAATAGGCATTTGCTTATCATCCATCATAGTATCTTATTATTCATTTAATACATTAGTCTAAACTTTAAACATGCACATGGTGACATAACATGAGCACAAAGAAAGAATAAAAATTTTCATTTCCTGTTCCACCGCGGGGGCGGTGGTTTCCTTCACAAATTTTCCGTTGGGGAAAGGTTACCGCCGGGGCGGTAGGATTTAGTTCAATTTGGGTGTCGGGGCGAGGACATCGCCGGGGCGAAAACTTTAGATCATTTACACCGCCGGGGCGGTGACACCGCCGGGACGGCAATCCTAGAGTAATTCCACCGCCGGGGCGGTGGACTCAAAACCAGACTTCTGCTGTTCGCGAAGAACACAGAAAATGCCAAATTTGGGCAAAGTTTTTCACAATTCACTGATTTAATTACTACCCATACATCATATGTGCTATAAAATGAAAACCCATTATATATGAAATGATTTTAACATCACAGACAACCTAAACAACCAATTTAAATGCTAAAAATTCACTGTTTATACTTTATTATCATGTTTTGATACAGTTAATGTAATTAATCACTGTGAATTCGTTTTTAACCAATTCAATCCGTTTAGCTTACGTTTTCTTCGTTTTTACATGCATAAACATAATCAATTATCAATTTAACCGATTAACATGCAAAACAAGCATCAATTTCATACATTTAAGCCATATTTGTATATAACTACTCTGTAAATTTCAGAACTTCCAATTAAAGGCATAATCTCATGAATTAATTCAATTAAACAATTTATAAACATTATACAGTAGATTATACATACATTTAAACAATTATAAACAACTTACAATTAATTCTCACATAAGATTCAATTATCAGATAACTTATAGAATACTTTCATGGAAGAATTTAAAAACGTAATTAAAGTTTAGATTTAAGAAATTACCTTCAATTAATAGTTTAGAATGCTAGAAAATGATGAAGAATTCTACAATTCTCCAAATTTCTCTTCAATTCCAAATTCTTTTCTCTCAATTTTCTCTCTGAGTTCCCTCTGTGTTCCTCAGACTTAACTCAGAAAATAGTAATAATAATAATACACAATAATAAACTAGCGGAACATGGTGTCAGTTAATAACTTGCACCAACTCCCACTAAGGCCTCGTTTGGCTAATCATTTATTCCTCATTTCTAATTTATTTTAATAACTTGCTTACAATATAGTTTAATGTCACATATTTAATCAATTAAATAATCTCATTTAAATCAATTAAATAAAATAGAATAATACCATATTAAATCACATAGTCACATAATTAAAATTCTCATTTATTGATTATGGCAAATTATTAAATCTCTAATTAATTATTAAATTAATTAGAAATAACATTATACTTATTTAAATAATGCATTTAATCAAACAAACTCAATTAAATACATACTTTGAATATAAAAATTCTCCACATCAATTTAACTAATGTAACACATATAATTAAATTAATCTACCACAAATTCATCAATTAATTATTTAATTCAATAATTAAATCATCGAAAAAATATTTATTTAATTCAATAAATATTTAAATTAAATTACAAAATTCTCGTTCGTCACAGGGTCACCCTTAAAATCACTTGGGCGTCTAATTAAATCCCCAATGACTCCAAATAAAATTCTAACACTTGGAAAAATTATCTAATCGCATACACGCCTTAACGAAGTATTAAAAATCGAAAGAAAAGACGTAAAAATATTATGGCGTGAATAATAAACTGTGAATAGCGATTTATGATGTCTGTTGATGGTGCACAAGGTTGAAGTTCTGTTGAAGTGGTAGTTACTAATTTCTGAGGCCGGATTTTTATGATGTCTGTTGATTATTTGCTTGAGTATGTGCATTCATGTATATGCATTCATGTAGGTAGTTAGTTTAGATGTTATTTTGGTTTGTTTTGTGTTTTTGCTTGAGGACAAACAAAGTTTCGAGTTTGGGGTATTTGATGAGTAGGTTTTAACCTACGTGCTTGATACGTTCTTGGCTTAATTCTTTATAGTCTTTAAGTGTTTTTAGTATCTTTTTATTTGTTTTCGTTCTGCTTTTGTAGGTAGAGGCTGACTGCAGGTTAGAAGAAGAAAAAGTAGCTGGGTGCAGGGCAACCTCGCCGGGGCGAGAATTAATGGGCAATTTTTCTCGCCAGGGCGAGGACTTTTGTGAAGAACTTCTCACCGGCGCGAGAATGCAGCTGAAGGAAATTAAAAGATTTGTCAGCATTCAGTTAGTTGGAAAGGTTGAAGCTAACAAGGTTCTATCTACCATTCTAATGAGGAGGCTTATGAGGATATAAATAGGAGATAACACACTAGATAAGAGGACGCAAAAAAAATGCAGAGATTGAGTTTTGAGAGCTGAGCAAGGAGATTGAAGATCAAGTCAAGCATCGCGAGGAATTCAGATTGGAGGACTAGAGATTACATTGAGTTTTCTTTTAATATTTTATCCTTAATTTGTAATTAATTATGATGACTTATTTTGGAATTCTAGTTTTTATTGTCAGTATGAACTAAATCCTTAATTAAGACTACAATTGAACCAGTTACACTTATGAATTAATTATCTATTTGATTCCAGTTATTCAATCAATTTGAGTTGTCTATCTTATTCTATGCTTATTGATTAATTGTTTGGCTGACAATTAGCGGAATATTCTAGGTGAATTCGGGAGATACAATCTAGGGTTGGAACTAGATGAGATAACATGTATTCTTAATTATTTGTATGTGTTGAATAATTAGGATTGTGAGGTGAATAGGGATATTTTTTTGCTGCATGTAACAATTGGGAATTGAAGCGTAATAAATTTAATCCTTTGGTTTTGCATAGGAATATCGCAGAGTTAATTGGATTAGATAGATTTATATGATCACTTGGAAAAGGGCATTTAAATACAAATTGAGTTCCTGTTAACAACTCCATTGAAGTGAATAATTGGAATACGTAGATAGATTGGTTTATGATATATAACTGGGGATATTGTAGTCTTAATCTTTTTAAATCTGAATTTCAACCTTTGTGATTATTGTCAGTGTTAGTGTTAATTAAATTAGTTTCAATCAATGCTCAAATTGCGACTGTTTAATAGAATAGCCATAATCTAAATTGACAGTTAGAGATATTAAGCATAATAATTCCTGTGGGTACGACACTCTATCTTATCACTTTATTACTTGTTGATCGTGTATACTTGCACGTAATTGTTGATTGTGAAATCGGGCAACAAGTTTTTGGCGCCGTTGCCGGGGATTATTTGTGTTTATAATTTTCAATATCAGTTTAATTAAGTCTGTTCTAATTAAGCAAATTTATTTTTCTTTTGTTCTTGTTTCAGGTGTCTTTTGATTCGTTTATGCAAACGCGATCAAACAACTTGAGAAAAAGCTACGTCAGTTGAGAAAATTATGTCGGGAAACAATTGAGAAAGAAAATATGGCTAACGAAGAACAGAAATCATTGAGGGAATATGCTATGCCTAAGATAGACGAGATCAAATCAAGCATCACGAGACTAGCTATCACCGCTAATTCCTTTGAGATCAAGCCGGGAACAATTCATATGATTCAGAATGCGGTACAGTTTGGGGAATTAGCTAACGACGATCCGAATGAACACTTGGTTAGTTTTTTAGAGATCTGTGATACATTCAAATATCCCAATGTGACAGATGATGCAGTGAGATTACGTCTGTTTCCGTTCACACTAAGAGATAAAGCAAAGAGTTGGTTGCATTCACTTCCGCCAGGGTCCATCACAACTTGGGATGATCTAGCTCAGAAATTACTAGCGAAATTCTTCCCGACAGCTAAGTCAGCTAAGTTGAGAAACGAGATTTCTACATTTGGCCAACAACATGGAGAGTCACTATACGAGGCTTGGGAAAGGTTCAAGGAGTTATTGAGAAAATGTCCACATCATGGGCTACCCAAGTAGCTACAAGTTCAGACATTCTACAATAGGTTGAATAGTGACACTAGAACATACATTGATGCAGCTGCAGGAGGAGTACTTATGGATAAAATTTTTGAGGAAGCTTTCACTTTGTTAGAGACTATGGCTGCAAATAACTATCAATAGCCGACTTCCAGAATGAATCAATAAAAGGTAGCTGGAGTATTGGAAGTAGATGCGGTCACGGCACTAACAGCTCAGATGGCAGCCATGTCTAAGAAGATTGAAGCTTTTGGCAGAATCGAAAGTCCAGCAAGTAGCCTATGTGTGTGAGCTATGTGCAGGTGCACATCCGACGGAGTATTGTGCCATTAATCCAGAATCGGTACAGTATTTGGGGAGTTATAACAGACCACAAAAGCCATATCAGAATGCTTATAATCCGGGGTGGAAGAATCATCCGGGTTTCTCTTGGAGCAATAACACTCAGACTCAAAATCCAGCTCCAAGATCACAGAATCCCCCAGGTTTTCAGAACCAAGCTCCACAACGTGCAGAAAGAAAACCGAGTTTAGAAGAATCGTTGGCAAGATTCATCACAGCGTCTGAGAAAAGAATGAATGATCAAGATAAGCTGTTAACTCAGGTAGATTTGAATGTGAAAAGCCAGGCAGTGTCAATAAGGAACTTGGAAAATCAGCTGGGATAGTTGGCTCACGTCTTGAACAATCGACCACAAGGAGCACTTCCAAGCGATACAGAGGTTAACCCAAGAACAGATGGGAAAGAACATTGCAAGGCTGTCACTTTAAGGAATGGAAAAGAGCTTCCGGATACGGTTAAAGGAAATTCTAAACCAGAAACAGTTGTGGAGAATGAAGATAAGGAAACCCCGATGAAAAGTAAGGCGAACGAACCAGAAAAGGTGAAGGATACAGGTTCGGAGGCAAAGTCAAAAGAATTCAAGCCAGATAATGTAGTGCCTCCCGTACCATTCCCTCAAAGATTGCAGAAAGCTAAGTTAGATAAGCAATTCTCCAGATTCTTAGATGTTTTCAAGAAACTGCACATTAACATACCATTTGCAGAAGCCCTGGAACAGATGCCCAGTTATGCAAAATTCATGAAGGAGGTTTTATCAAAGAAGAGAAAACTGGGAGAATTCGAGACGGTGGCATTAACCGAGGAATGCAGTGCAATTTTGCAGAACAAATTGCCACCCAAACTAAAGGATCCAGGAAGCTTCAATATTCCATGTGTAATTGGTAACCAGTTCTCTAGAAGGGCATTGTGTGACTTAGGAGCTAGCATCAATTTAATGTCGTTATCAGTTTACACTCAGCTTGGGTTAAAGGCACCAAAACCGACAAACATCAGCTTGCAGTTGGCAGACAGGCCAGTGATATATCCGGGGGGTATTGTGGAAGATATCTTGGTTAAGGTTGATAAATTCTTCTTCCCGGCTGACTTCATCATTTTGGATTACGAAGAGGATAAAGAAATCCCCATCATATTAGGTCGTCCATTCTTAGCAACAGGGAGAACGTTGATAGATGTACAAAAAGGTGAATTGACAATGAGAGTTCAAGATCAGGAAGTCACCTTCAACGTGTTTAAATCAATGAAATTCCCTAAGGAAAGCGAGGAATGCTTACGGATCGACCTGCTAGACGAAATCGTGCATGAACGAACTAATGCAAGTTATTGTGAAGATCCATTAGAAGCTGCTCTGGTTGGGATATATACTTTTGATGATTTTGATGAGTGGGATTATGTCAAGGTTTTAGATGCGTTACCTATTTCTCAGAAATTTAGCAGGCAATTTGATACACTTGACCGGCCAAAAGAAGGAGAAAAGAGGTCCAAACCGTTAGTGGAAGAACCACCTATGCTTGAACTCAAATCTCTTCCATCTCACCTAAGGTATGCTTCTTGGGAGACTCTGACACGCTACCAGTAATAGTTTCTGCTCATTTGAATGAATCTCAAGAAGAAAAACTATTAAGAGTTTTGCGTGAGTATAAAACAGCAATTGGGTGGACATTAGCAGACATCAAGGGAATCAGCCCGTCGTTTTGCATGCACAAAATTCTGCTTGAAGAAGGAGCAAAACCGGTCATTGAGCAACAAAGAAGATTGAATCCGATCATGAAGGACGTAGTGAAGAAGGAAATCATTAAGTGGTTAAATGCCGGTATTATCTACCCGATTTCAGACAATTCTTGGGTAAGTCCTGTACAGTGTGTGCCTAAAAAGGGGGGAATGATAGTGGTTGAGAACGAAAATAATGAACTCATTCCTACAAGAATAGTTACAGGTTGGCGAGTATGTATGGATTACCGCAAGTTGAACAAAGCGATGCGCAAGGATCACTTTCCACTGCCATTTATTGATCATATGTTGGATAGGTTGTCCGGTCATCAGTTCTACTGCCTTCTTGACGGATAGTCATGATATAACCAGATAGTAATAGCTCCGGAGGACCAAGAGAAAATGACTTTTACATGCCCTTATGGAACGTTTGCATTCCGGAGAATGTCTTTCTGGTTATGTAATGCACCAGCTACATTTCAGCGATGCATGATGGCTATCTTCTCAGATATGGTTTAGCAGAATTTGGAGGTATTCATGGATGACTTTTTTGTATTCGGTGATAGTTTTGATCTGTGTCTTAGCAATCTCATCTTAGAGTTGAAGCGCTGTGTGGAGATAAATCTGGTGCTTAACTGGGAAAAATGCCACTTTATGGTGCAAGAAGGAATTATTCTGGGGCACAAAGTGTCTGAAGCAGGCTTAGAGGTGGATAGAGCAAAGATCGAAACCATTGAAAAGCTACCTCCCCCGTCATCTGTGAAAGACATTAGAAGTTTTCTCGAACATGCAGGATTCTACCGTCGATTCATCAAGGATTTCTCAAAAATTTCAAAACCATTGTGTTCACTCCTTGAGAAAGATGTTCCCTTCAAGATGGATCAATCTTTTATCGAAGCCTTTGAAGTGTTGAAAAAGAAGTTAGTCACAGCCCCGATCATAGTTGCTCCCGATTGGACTTTACCTTTTTAGTTGATGTGTGACGCAAGTGATTATGTAGTGGGAGCTGTGTTGGGTCAGCGAAGGGATAAGATTTTTCACACCATTTATTACTCAAGTAAGACACTCACTGATGCACAATTGAATTACACCACTACAGAAAAAGAGTTACTTGCAGTAGTATTTGCCTTTGATAAATTTCGAGCATATTTGATTGGAACCAAGGTGATAGTCTACACTGATCATTCAGCCATCAAATACTTGATTGCAAAGAAGGACGCCAAACCAAGGTTGATTCGATGGGTCCTCCTGTTGCAAGAATTTGACTTAGAAATTCGAGATAGGAAAGGTACGGAGAATCAGGTGGCTGATCATCTTTCGAGGCTAGAGGATGCTGACATTCATAAAAAGGATGATGTGGTAATTAATGAGTCGTTTCCGGATGAGCAGCTATTTAGTATCACCACCGAAGTCCCTTGGTATGCTGATTATGTGAACTACCTAGTCAGTAACGTATTTCCGCAAGATTTCAATTCTCAACAAAGAAAGAAATTTCTCCATGATATCAAGCAGTACCTCTGGGATGAACTATTTCTTTTCAAAACTTGTGCGGATCAAATGATAAGTCGTTGTGTGCCACAGGAAGAAATGGAGAGCATATTGACTCGATGCCATTCGTCAGAGTATGGAGGACATTATGGGGGAGAAAGAACTGCAGCAAAAGTGCTATAATTAGGGTTTTTCTGGCCTTCGTTGTTCAAAGATGCTCACCTTTTTGTTCTTAAGTGCGATAGATGTCAAAGGGTTGGCAACATTTCGAAACGGCATGAAATGCCTCTCAATAATATCCTTGAAGTTGAACTCTTCGATGTATGGGGTATTGATTTTATGGGGCCATTTTCATCGTCATTCAACAATCAATACATACTTTTGGCTGTGGATTATGCATCAAAATGGGTTGAAGCAACTGCATTACCCACAAATGATGCCAAAGTGGTTCTACGGTTCTTGCAGAAAAATATTTTTACTCGATTCGGTACACCAAGAGCTATAATCAGTGACGAAGGTACCCATTTTTGCAATAAGCAGTTCACTAAGTTGTTAGCTAAATATGGAGTCAAACACAGGATTGATACGGCTTATCATCCCCAATCGAATGGTCAAGCAGAGGTGTCGAATCGTGAAGTTAAGCAAATTCTGGAGAAAGTGGTGAACCCATCTCGTAAGGATTGGGCAATGAAATTAGACGATGCTTTATGGGCGTATCGTACGACCTATAAGAATCCCATTGGAATGTCACCATATCGCATGATTTACGGAAAAGCGTGTCATTTACCGGTCGAACTTGAACACAATGCATATTGGGCAATTCAGAAATTGAACTTTGATCTCCAAGCATCTGGCGAGAAAAGAGTGCTTCAATTGAATGAGATGGAGGAATTTCGTCACCAAGCCTATGAAAACGCTAAGCTGTATAAAGAAAATGTCAAGAGGTGGCATGACAAACGGATAGTTGATCGGAAATTCGAACCGGGACAGGCAGTATTGTTGTTCAACTCTAGATTGCGGTTATTTCCTGGGAAGTTGAAGTCTAGGTGGTCAGGTCCTTTCATTGTCACTACTGTAGCTCCCCACGGGGCAATTGATGTCGAAGAACCAAACTCAAAGCGCACATTCAAGGTCAATGGTCAGCGACTCAAACATTATTGGGGAGGCAATGTGGATCGACAAGCATCAGTGATTTATCTCTCTTCCCTCGATCAAACTGATGCTTAATACCGCAAAGAAAGTCGGGCTGACGACTATAAACTAAGCGCTCAATGGGAGGCAACCAAATCATGTTACTTTATTGCTTTAATAGATTTAGTGTAGTTAGTAATTTTGTTCTAGTTAGTAGAAGTAGTAGTTCGAATTGTTCATGTTGTGAAATAACTCTTCAAATCTCTCGTAGTTAGACTCATTTATGTTGTTATTCTGTGGAACAGGGAAAAAGACTTGGGGAATGCATTAGAAGAAGAGACATGCTATTGGGATGGTACCAATTGAAGAAAAGGGGAACAAAGCAAAAATTTCAGAAAAGAGGTTTCTCACCCCGGCGAGAAAAATACACTAGGAATTCTCGCCCCGCCGAGAACCTCTCTGCCAAAACTCACTCCAGCGTGGAAATTTCTCGCCGCAGCCCATTCTTCTCTATCCATTCTCGCCCCGGCGAGATTCTCAGGTATAAAATTCTCGCCCCGACGAGAATCGCGGAAATCAAATTTTTAAAAACCGATCCCAAGTCAGTTTCTTCAATCCTAAACCCATTCAACTTCTTCCAACTCCTATTCCTACCTCCCCTAAACCGATCAAACCTTCTCCTCTCTAATCTCTCTTCTAAATTCATCCCTCATCCTACCCACACTTGGATTCCATCTCAAACACATCAAACTCCTCTCCACAATTAAAATCCTAACACGGCTCTAAGTCCATCTCTCGTTCAAAGGAGGAATACTCTATTTTCATGCACAATCTACATAAGTTATATCTTTGCATGAACGAGTCCTAGGGTTTGCACTTATTTGAAGAAGCAAGTCAACTAGTTCACCCGCTCAACATACACAAAAAATTTTCCATTGTTCCGTGCCTCTGTCAGGTATCCTACATTGGGTAGTTTTGTTGCTTCGTTGGGACAAGTTCATCTGAAATTGGTATTGGGCATTTGAATTTGGTATTTGTATTGGGTAGTTCTGATTTTTGTTGAATTTTGGTTGGACTGTCTGGGTTTCAATATATTTTACTGTCTCCACTTGTGCCAATTCTAGTTGGAAATTAGTAGAGTTTGAGTTTGGGGGAAGTTTTGTTCCTAATTTTGCATAGCAGAGTGTGGAGTTTTAATCTTGCTGCTTCAGAATCTACGATTATTAAGTAGTCAGTAATGGCTCCTAAAAGGCATCGGGGTGAGGGTTCATCTTCAATACCATCCAGGCAATTTGATAGAAGGAAATTTGTCAGTGCAGAGGCAGCAGACAGATATGATTCGTATACATCGGGTAAAGCTCTAACTCCCAAGCGCGGTCTCACACCTGACGAAGTGGTAGATGGTGAGATGATGTTACAGATAGTTGAGAGGGGATGGGAGACATTCACCGCCCATCCAGAACCTGCATGTATAGCCATTGTCAAAGAATTCTATGCCAATGCAGAAGACGCGACTTCATGCGAGGTTACAATCCGGGGTAAGAAAGTTTCATTCCGAGCCTAGACGATCAATGAATATTATAACTTGAGGCCGGATGTACGCTGCAGATACACTCAATTTCTTGCGGAGGGACCGAATTTGGAGAAGGTAGTTACTGATTTGTGTAAACCGGGGATGACTTGGATTTCCAGAGGGCCACGTGCAGCAATTTCGTTCTATAGCAAGGATTTAAGTCGTTATGGTAAGGTTTGGTACGCCTTCCTCTCCGCTAAGCTGATGCCATCACAACATGTGAGTGATGTACCCAAGGAGAAAGCTTTGTTATTATATGCCATTGTGACGGGAATTGAGATTAATGTGGGAGAGGTGATTGAGGCGTCGATTCGCCGAACATTACGGAGCCTACATAGTCAGGGTGGTTTGCCACACCCTTCTCTGATTTGTGGATTATGTCTTCGAGCGGGTGTTCGTTGGGGAGCTGAGGAGGCTTTGCAGCAACCATTGCTACTTTTGGACCACCGTCTAATTGCACGATATAAGGTATGGGAAGGCGGTGAGTCGCATCCCCGTGGTTTGGGGTCTATCATTCATTCTCCTTTTGAACATGAGGAGCAGGAAGCTGATGAAGAGGTAGCGGGCCCTTCGGCGTCTACTTCTACAGGCAAATCCAAATTTAGCCTTCAATTTCATGAATTGCAGCGCCTTATTGATTCTCAGCATAAAACCATATTGAGGCAGAATCAACGGTTGGCAGATCGGCAGGAACATATGTTCGCTTATCAGCAAGTTGTACGTAGGCGATCGCAAACATGTATTCTAATATGCAACCGTTGATGGATTATGTTCATTTTCCAGAGGCGCAGCCATTGCCAGTTTTTCCACCACCAACCCTAGATGATGATGACGAGTTTGGGCCTACTGCTGACCTCTCAGGGACGTCCTCTGTTCTTTACTTTCTTTATTTTTTCGCACAATGAGGACATTATATCGTTTGAGTTTGGGGGGGTTTAGTTTAGAATTTGCTCATCTAGTGGCAGTTTAGTTTAGTTTTATTTGTGTTGCATTTTAGGTTTAGTTGTATTGGTTTCATTTTTGATTGCATTAGTCATATAAAAAAAATTAAAAAAAAATTCCAAAAATTTGGTAGTGTAGGATCATATAGTATTGCATTTAGTAGGGGTATTCAAGCAATGCATTAATGGAAATCATTTAGGGATGGCCGATGATGAAACTTGATCAGTTCTAATTCAGTTTAATGGGATGGATAGTGAGTACTAAATCTGGAGTTTGACTGTTTTTAGTTGTGTTTACTTGAGACCCTTGGTTTTTAATTGCTCACGAATGTGTATTGAAGTAATTAGGAGTTGGTTCTTCTTTGGTGTATTACGTGCTCGCATGAATCCATAAACTGTTATCACTTGTTGGATCGAATAAAAAAAATCAGGAAAATAAAAAGTTGTTGAATAACTACTGCTTCGATGTCTGTCTAAGTGCAATAAAACGAAGAATTATTAAATATAGACAGATAAGAGCAGGTCTTGACTAGTTTGTCTTTGTTGCCGGTGTCATTTGAATGAGTATGCCCTTAGGAGGTGTCTTTACACTCAGCGCCCTAAAATCGTCTGGTTTGGGAGTCGTTGGTTGAAAGTTCGTTACACGGGTGACATTGAATAGCCTAATAAAGATGGACATTGCACTAGTCGAGATGTATAATGAGATGGAGCGTAAAACGCACTTAGTAAAAAAAAGAGAAAAATTGAGAAGACAAGTGAATAGCAGTTGAGCTTGAAAGTAAAATCTGTGAACTTATCTTTTTCTGAGCATTGTGATACTAAGAGCTGAATTCATATCCTGATTGGTTTAATATGTTTTGCACACACATATGGAAGGGTTGAGAGTAATTCATAACTGATGATAGTTGGCTTGTTGATGGTGCACAAGGTTGAAGTTCTGTTGAAGTGGTAGTTACTAATTTCTGAGGCCGGATTTTTATGATGTCTGTTGATTATTTGCTTGAGTATGTGCATTCATGTATATGCATTCATGTAGGTAGTTAGTTTAGATGTTATTTTGGTTTGTTTTGTGTTTTTGCTTGAGGACAAGCAAAGTTTCGAGTTTGGGGGTATTTGATGAGTAGGTTTTAACCTACGTGTTTGATATGTTCTTGGCTTAATTTTTTATAGTCTTTAAGTGTTTTTAGTATCTTTTTATTTGTTTTCGTTCTGCTTTTGTAGGTAGAGGCTGGTTGCAGGTTAGAAGAAGAAAAAGTAGCTGGGTGCAGGGTAACCTCGCCGGGGCGAGAATTCATGGGCAATTTTTCTCGCCGGGGTGAGGACTTTTGTGAAGAACTTCTCGCCGGGGCGAGAATGCGGCTGAAGGAAATTAAAAGATTTGTCAGCATTCAGTTAGTTAGAAAGGTTGAAGCTAACAAGGATTCTATCTACCATTCTGATGAGGAGACTTATGAGGATATAAATAGGAGATAACACACTGGATAAGGGGACGAAAAAAAAACGCAGAGATTGAGTTTTGAGAGCTGAGCAAGGAGATTGAAGATCAAGTGAAACATCGCGAGGAATTCAGATTGGAGGACTAGAGATTACATTGAGTTTTCTTTTAATCTTTTATCCTTAATTTGTAATTAATTATGATGACTTATTTTGGAATTCTAGTTTTTATTGTCAATATGAACTAAATCCTTAATTAAGACTACAATTGAACCAGTTACACTTATGAATTAATTATCTATTTGATTTCAGTTGTCCCATACTGAACAGGCTCTTCTTCGTAAAATAAATCTTTTTCAACTTGTAGGGGTTAATATTCTAACATGCTTGTAGTCGGGTTTGTATGGTCGTAACACCGAGACATGAAAAACATTATGTATGTGTTCTAACGCCGGAGGTAAAGCTACCTCATATGCGACCTCACCAACTCTTCGTAACACTTCAAAGGGTCCAATGAACCTCAGGCTCAGTTTTCCCTTCTTACGAAAACAAATCTTCCCTTTCTAGGGAGATACTTTCAAGAAAACATAGCTACCAGACTCAAACTCTCGATTCTTACGATGTTGATCGGCATATTTCTTCTGCCTATCCTGAGCTGCTATCAATCTTGCCCTGATCACTTTGACGATTTCTGCAGTTTGTTGTACTAGTTCTAGTCCTAGTAATTGACGTTCGCCAACTTCATCCAAGCATAATGGAGTTCTGCACTTTCTGTCGTACAACGCTTCGTAAGGCGGCATGCCAATACTCCCGTGGTAACTGTTATTGTAAGCAAATTCCACCAACGATAGATGATCATCCCAATTTCCTTTGAAATCCATGATGCAAGCTCTCAACATATCCTCCAATGTTTGAATCGTTCTTTCACTCTGTTTGTCGGTCTGTGGATGATATGTCGTACTTATACGTAACTGCGTTCCCATGCATTCTTGTAGTCGTTTCCAGAAGTTTGATGTGAAACGCGGATCCCTATCTGAGACAATAGATATTGGAACACTGTGCCTCGAAATAATCTCCTTTACATATAACTTCTAACTTATCCAAGTTGAATCTGATCTTGATGGGTAAGAAATGTGCTGATTTCGTTAGTCGATCTACGATAACCCATACTGGGTCGAAACCTTTCTGGGTTGTCGGAAGACCTACTACGAAATCGATGATGATGTGCTCCCATTTCCATTCTGGGATTTCTAGCGGTTGTAATAATCCACTTGGCCTCTGATGTTCTGCTTTAACTTTCTGACATGTCAAATACTTGGCTACACAATCGGCAACATCCCTCTTCATATTCGGCCACCAGAAATGCTGTTGGAGATCCTGGTACATCTTCGCACTTCCCGGATGAATCGAATATCTTGAATTATGAGCCTCGCTCAAAATTTCCTCCTTAACCTCTGGTACTAGCGGAACCTAAATTCTTCCCTCGAATCTTAATACTCCCTCGTTATCCACTTTGAATTTCACTTCATCACCTCCAGATATTCTTTTCCTGATTTTCTCACATTCTTCATCCTGAATTTGTGCTTCCTTAACCTTATCCACCAAGGTTGGGCCGGTTCCCAATTGAAACAATTTTTCGTCAGACTCTTTCGGACATTTTACCTCCAATTCTAGTTTTGCCATTGCTGTAATTAGCTCCTCTTGAGCGGTAATCATAGACAATTTCTCCCGACCCTTTCTGCTTAAGGCGTCGACCACAACATTCGCTTTACCCGGATGGTATAAAATTTCGCAGTCGTAATCCTTTATCAATTCCAACCATCTCATCTGTCGCATGTTTAGATCCTTCTGTGTAAAAATATATTTCAGACTCTTGTGGTCTGTATGTATTTTACACTTCTCCCCGTAAAGATAGTGCCTCCATCAAAGCAAACACTACTGTGGCCAATTCCAAATCATGGGTGGGATACCCCTTCTCATAGTCCTTTAATTGTCGTGACGCATACGCAATGACCTTACCGTTCTGCATAAGCACACAGCCTAGTCCTTTATGCGACGCATCACTGTACACCACAAAATTTCATGTGCTATCCGGTAGAGACAACACAGGTGCCATACTCAACCTCTTCTTTAATTCTTGGAAACTTTACTCACACTTCTCCGTCCAAACGAACTTCACCTCTTTCCTAGTCAAATTTGTTAACGGAGTCGCAATTTTGGAAAAATCCTGGATGAATCTTCTGTTGTAACCCGCCAATATGAGGAAACTCCTTACTTCTGATGGTGTTTTCGGCTGATCCCAGTTAAGCACTGCTTCAACCTTTGATGGATCCACCGAAATCCCATCCTTGTCAATCACATATCCAAGAAATTGCACTCGCTCTATCCAGAATTCACACTTTGAAAATTTAGCGTACAACTTCTCTCTTCTTAATGCTTCCAATGTCGCCTTCAAATGTTCTACATGCTTTTCTTGGGTTTTGGAATAAATTAGAATATCATCGATGAATACTACTACAAACTTGTCCAAAAATGGCTTAAACACCCTGTTCATTAGGTTCATGAATGCTGCAAGAGCATTCGTTAGACCAAATGACTTCACAGAAACTCGTAGTGACCATAACGAGTCCTGAACGCTGTCTTCGATACATCTTCCTTCCTGACCTTCAATTGATGATAACCACTTCTCAAATCTATCTTCGAGAAATACTTAGCTCCTTTCAATTGATCGAACAAGTCATTGATTCTTGGCAACGTGTATTTATTTTTAATCATGACCTTGTTTAACTCCCTATAATCAATGCAAAGTCGCATCGATCCGTCCTTCTTTTTGACAAATAACACCGGCGCTCCCCACGGCGATACGCTCGGCTGAATATACTTCTTATCTAATAATTCTTACAGTTGTACCATTAATGCTACTTTACGATTCGGTTGTGGTACAATAGGTCAATCTACAGGTTCCTCGGTTCGACTTAAAGTGCTTTGTGGTTTTTGAACTCCTTCAAGATCTATTACCCTCCCACTAGCTCCTGCAATGATAAACACCTTTATCTAAGAAGGCAGCATGTAGGATTATAGTAATAATACCCTAAACTTTCTTTAGGATATCCCACAAGTCTGCACTTGTCAGATTTTGTCCCAAACTTATCTTTGAAACCTTTTTCACATAAGTTGGACAACCCCTTATCTTAACATACTTAAGATTAGGAATCCTCCATATCCATAACTTTTATGGAGTCTTAGGGCCGGATTTTGAGGTTACCTTATTTTGTAGATATGCAGTCGTTTCTAGGGCATAGCCCCAGATGGATACTAGAATGTCGGTACAAATCATTATGGACTGCACCATGTCCAACAAGGTACAATTTCTCCTTTTAGATACACCAATCAATTATTGCGTATCAGGAGGTTTCCATTATGAGAAAATACCATTTTGAGATGATCTAAGAACTCATTGATCAAGTATTCTTTCTTCGATCTGATCAAAGAATCTTAATACTTTGTCAATTTGTTTCACTTCTGAATTCTTTGAACCTTTCAAATGATTCAGACTTGTATTTTATCAAATACACATATTCAACTCTTTGAATGATCATCTCCTTTTCTTTTACTAGTTTGTTCAATTTGCAAAATTATTTTTCATGTAAGTCAAGTATACAAAATCTATCAAGTAATATTTCAGTTTCAAACAAAACATTATCATTATAAATAGAACAACAATTGTTCTTAAATATAATAGCAAAACCTTCCTTGTCCAACAACGGAAGTAATAATGTTTCTAAAGAGAACTGGAACATAATAACAACTTATTAACTTAATAGACTTGCCCGTAGGCAATGCTAAACTATAAGTTCCTATGGTTAATGCAGCAACCTTTGCTCCATTCCCACACATAAGATTACTTACTCTTTGTTTAGCTTTCTACTTCTGCTTAGTCTCTACATTGGATCGCATACGTGAGAACTACAGCCGGTATCCAATACCCAAGTAGAACCTTGACTTATAGAAAAAATTATTTCAATCATGAACAAACCTATATCTGTAACCAAAGCTTCGCTAAGCTTTTTCTGGTTAGGCCTTGTAAGATTCTCCTTACAGTTTCCTTTCTAGTATCCAGGCTTATTGCAGTGAAAGCAAACTCCTTTGCTATCTGCATCAGTCTTGTTCTAATTGTCCTTTGTTTTTGCCTTTCTATTTACCTTCTTTGAATTGTTCTTCTTTTAAGAAGATCCTTTGGCCCTCTTCCGCTTCTTGGAAGAATCATTTACCAGTAAGACTTGGTCTTTCTTGGTTGGAAAGTGACTCTTTACGGTTTTTAACATGTTTAAGCAACTCAGGCAGGCTGACATATAGCTTGTTCATGTGGAAATTCACAACAATTTGTGAGAAAGAGTCCGGAAGTGATTGCAAGATCAAATCTTGGATCAACTCTCCATCCATTAAAACCCAATTGTCCTAATTGTTCAATCAGATTGATCATTTTGAGGACATTTGTCTATACTGTAGTGCCATCGGTTATTCTAGATCGGAAGAGCTCCTTAGATATCTTATATCTAATAGTCCTACTTTCCTCACCCTTCAACTACTTGAAGATGCAAGAGTATAGTAGGAGCATCCATAGTTTCATGCTGACGCTGAAGCTCGTTACTCATGGATGCGAGTATGATGCATTTGAGCTAACTGTGCATCATCTTACTACTTTCTAAAAGTAGCAATCTCTTCCTCAGAGTCATTGTCTGCAACCATTGCAGAGATAAGCGTATTAAGGACATAAGATAGCTTTTCAGCCTTGAGAACTATTCTCAAATTCTTAACCAGTCCTTTTAATTTGGTCCTGTATTAGCATTAATATGCTCCGCAGTGATAGTAAATTAGACATTGTAAAATTCTGTAAATGAATTTGTAATTTAACAACATTTTAGCATACATTCATTTAATTAATTACCAAAATAAATTAGGTCTTTATTTTTAATTGGTATCTCCCACTATTTTCATCAAACTATATTACCCTCATATACAGTTCGACAAATGTAATTAAAGATTTGCTAGTGAGAATAAGGATCCCATTTCAAATATATATAGCCTTGTGTGACACAACAAACGATATATAAATAAATAGGTAGACAACTATTGTCAATTATATCACTATGTAACTCCTTTTAATTTGCCTCTTAGATTATTTTGATCAAGTGTGACACATCCGAATCAAAATTATCCAAGTTAAGTTCAACCTAGTACTTCCATATATTCGAAAGAAAAACACTGTCCTTGTGTGACACAACAAAACAGCATCGTTCAGTCTATGTACAAGCATCAAATGTGATAAAACAACATCTTAAATATTTAATACTCTATCGCTTTACCGTGCTAGAAGGCGACGTTCGATATTCCAAATATCTTTGAACGCTTAAGACTTAATATGATTTCTTTGAGGGGTTTGTTATTATTTGTCTCATCTTGTTTAGCGCGCATGCACATATATATATAAAATACGCGTCATATTATTTAACATGCGAAGCATGTTGTATAATATATAATATACATATATTAAGCATGCACATATAGAATACTATATTCTACCCGGATTGATTATGGACTTTTATTCTAGTTTGGTTCACTAGAGCCACCAAGTGAACCAAAAGGTCAAACCTAGGGTGCAAGAACAAAATTTAAATATAACTATTACATTTAAACCCGGGCTCCATTACAAACGGGTCTTCAAGCGCTCCTTGCTCCTTTGTCTCCAATTCTTCAAGTAATTCTAACTAAACCTATTACCTAAACTATTTACAATAAATAGAAACCTTGATCAGCAGTCAAGGGGAGGTACATAGGAGGAAGATAGAATTTACATCAATCCCTATTTATTATCATACATATCTCCATATGTATCAATAAATAACATTCATCTCATGAATAATATAAAACCATTCCATATATGCATTGATATCATTTAATGGGCAATTAAAAGTTTACTATAAATTCAATTTTGAAAAAAAAATTAAACTCCTTTATTTTAATCAAAATTTAAATCATAATAAATTTATTTATTTTATTTTATCCAATTTTGAATAAAAATAAACTCTTTTATTTTTAATCAAATTCCAAATCAAAATAAACTCCTTTATTTTAATTAACATGGAAACCAATTTCAAGTTCAAAATAAACTCCTTTATTTTAACTTAAAATTGCTTGGAAAAATAAAATATGTTAAATCCTATTCCTTATCAAAATAAACATCTTTATTTTTAAGGAAACATGGAATCCTATTCCATATGTGAATAAACTCCTTTATTCTAGGAAACATGGAATCCTATTCCAAGTTCAAATAAAACTTTTAATTTTAACTATATTCCAATTGAAAATAAACCTTTTATCTTAATTGAAAATAAATAAAATCAAAAATAAAAATTTTCAAAATCTGCAGACTGGCGCGGCCGCGCTCCAAAATGAACTAGGAGCGGCGCGGCCGCGCTGCACCTCAGAAACGATTTCTGGGTTCGGGCGCGGCCGCGCTCCAGAATGAACTGGAAGCGGCGCGGCCGCGCCGCGTAGCAGAGTTCGAAAATTTTTTCTTTGCCCAGAAAACCGATCCAATCGCATACCCATACATACATGGAATCATAATAATCGATAATTAGCACAAAGTTAGGCTTTAATACCACTGTTAGGTTTGTATATAACGCGAACATGCAATCAAATTACATAAATAGTGCGGAAGCGCGATAAAACAGATTTTAAAATTTTTATACAAACCATCACCATGATCATCCATGTGCTCAATTATCAATTAAACGAAAGAGATAAAGTATGAGAATCATACCCTTGTAGAACCATGCTTCCACAGGTACGAGTTCACCTCCAAATCCTTCGCGTTCTCCTTGAATTTCACCAATGAGATTCCTTCCTTTGATCAACGTTAGCCACCCAAGTGTTTGGCCTCTAGAGGTGATCCACCAAGGAATAATAGTTATTCAAGAAGATGGGTGTTGGCAAAACCCTAGTTTCTATCTCTATAGAAATTGCAAGTACTCTCTCTCTCTCCAATTCTCATGGAAGAGTGTGTAAATTGTCTAACCCTAAATCATGATAAGACTCCTCTTATTTATAGATATAGGAAACCCTCCTAAACTATTTAGGATTAGGGTTTTTATTTTAATTAAACTCCTTTAATTAATTAAACTCCTAATCCAATTAGGAATTTATGAGAGAGTACTTCTATTAATTAATTCCCAATCCCTAATAGGAATTAAATAATAGTAATAGTAATAATAATAATAAGACTCCTCTTATTAATTTATATTTAATATTTTCAAAATATTAAATAATAAATATTAAGTTATTAAATTTATTCAATCTCCATAGATTAAATTAAATACACTTAACTTGTTATTACAATTATGTCATTTACTTCTTAAATAAATATTTTCCTTTTGCGGTGTGACCCTTTAGGTTCTCTATATTAAACCGGTTGTGAATAAATCAATTAGAACAATTCTAATCTTATTTAAATAAATAAATTAAACTATTTAATTCATTTAAATAAATAATATTTATTCTACAATAAGGGTAAGCCGCCTTAGCGATCAACGACTTTCCAGATAATACAGATTTCAACATTAATCACAAAAGAACCTTTCAGTGAATAGTTACCGTACAATTCAATCCTTCTACCATACAATGTCCCAATTAAATATAAGACATGGAATTACTATCAAGTCTTATTTTATTTAATTATATGTATTTCGATTCTCAAATGCACAACTCTGATAATGCAAATTAGAAACTCCTTTCTAATTTCATTCTGCTTTGGCCAAAGACTTCTGAGTCGTCATTTATCGAATCACAAAGGACATTCTCTCCTTTTACTAGAAGTGGTAGATTCTTTATTGATCATTCACCTATCTCCATGTATAACTTATTATACCCAATCATACCCTTTGATATACCCTAAAGGTCTTAAGGGACATATCAAAGTATAACTCATCATACACAAGATACTATGATGATCTCAAGTCTAAGGAACACTTGTACTACTATCACTAGAGGAATTCCTATTGACAGGCGAGTAAAACTCCATTAGGTATTCCTTAGCGAGCCACGTTCAGTGAACTTATTCTCTAATAAGCACCTACATACTTGCTTTAGTGTCTCCACACAAATGATTATGAGATCAATCATCCTCTTCATAAGAGTAAGCAACGTATGTACTAATCTATCCGGATTCACTAATCCCCTTTTTAGTAATCCAACGATTAGGAACGATTTTAGTTTGTGAGCTATCTAGAATTTAGATCTCATTAGCATGATCACCATCATGATTCTAAAAGCATTGCTCAAAACTATGGGTTTATCACATTTAATATAACAGCACCATGTAGATAAAGTAAAATGCCTTTAACAAACGAATAAGATTACAAAGTATATGCTAAATCATATCAAATATGATTGGCTTGTGTGCATACTACTTTCAGAAATTCCCTTACTATAGGTATCTGTCTCACTTCACCCCCTACTCTTTTGGGTATCAACCACGTGAGCCAGATAACCTATACAACCTTTTCTGAGCAATCTCCTTGCTTGCATCATCGTCAAACAACGAGATTGTCTAGGGGATTTATTTCCATAGAATACAACCCTTGACTTATCTGGAGTCTTCAGGTGTATACATTTCTTCTGGCAGGCAATCACAGCTCCATGGTTAGACAACCAATCCATTCCAAGGATAACGTCAAATTCTCCTAAACGTATCGGAATCAAATTTACGCCCAAATTATATCCTCTTATTTCAGTATAACAATCTCTATGAATGTGTTCTACAGGAATAATCTCCTCATTAACTACTTCCACATTCATTGCATTCTCTAATTTCTCACGAGGTAAGTTTAACCGTTTAGCAAATTCATCCAACACAAATGAACAGGTAGCACCCGAATCGAATAATACATATGCATTAATATTATTGATTGGAATAATAGCTGACACCACGTCCTTTGATTCCATCGCATCATGCGCTGTTATGTTGAGGGTACGTGCCACTTGTCTATTCTGCTGTGTTGGTCCTCCGATAGTCAGCCTACTGTTGTTCCCTTGGTTAGCACTGCAGGCATCGGTCTTCCTCTTTGGGCAATCCTTCTTCTGATGATCTGAAGCGCCACAAGAAAAACAACATCCTGCCTACGCCTTTGGGCATTGTGGAGCAAAGTGCCCAGGTTGACCATAGTTGAAACAAACTCCTTTTCCTTTCATGCATTCTCTAGAGTGATTCTTCCCACATTTCTCGCATTTATTGCCCTTCTTTGCATCCCCTCTGGATTTGCTTCCCGACATCTGACTGTTGTTCCATTTTCTCTTATTTGGGTTACTTCCCCCGCTGCTACCTTCCTTATAACCATCATGGCTCTTCTTCTTTTTTTCTGATCTAGGTTGTGCTTTGCCAATGCTTTATTTCCTCCTTCAGCAATAATTGTTTTCTCAAGTAACATAGCAAATGAATTAATCTGCAAAATCGCGACCTTACTATACACCCAAGGCTTCAACCCTTGTTCAAATCTCTTCGCTCAGGCAGACCCCATGCAAAGATTAGCCGACTTATGGGAAGGAATAATCCAAGGCAGAACTGCGGGACTCGTGGACCCTGATCCACCGACTATTCCCATAGCGAGTTTTAATGATTTTAAATTAGTAGGACCACTAGAGTTTTGTGGGACTACGGATCCGATTGAAGCCCAGACATGGGTAGAAGAAATGGAGAAAGTTTTGAGGTCGCACGAGTGGCCGAGGAACATAAGACGTCGTTTTCCACTTTTATAATGAAAGGTGAGGCAAATTACTGGTGGAAGGCGAACAAAGGCCGAGCTAGGGAAGGCACGATTGCATGGGCTCATTTCAAGGAGCTGTTTTTTGAAAATTACTTTCCAGAAAGCACACAGGCGAGTATGGAGATAAAGTTCTTGGAACTAAAGCAAGACGATATGTTGGTAGCTGATTACGCAGTGAAGTTTAACGAGTTAGCTAGGTTTGCTCCACACTAGACCCCTCGGGGATTTGTTGTTCTCGCATTCTGCGTCTGGGCGGCATTTTCTACTTAATAGAAAACACTTAACGTTATAATCCCATCACACCTTGTACGCATCTATTCTAGAGCGACAATAAAGCAACACACATAACACAAATGTTTATACTCATGTGCTAACAGTCAAAACATCACACATGATTACTCTATAGCATACCTCTATGAATGACATCATCCATCCCTTCACACCATAAAATGGTGGGGATTTACTACTAACAACCACCCCTAACATATACTAAGGTTGAGGTTTACAAACACAAATCACATACTATTAGGCACACAAACAAAACAGTCTAACCAAGTATATTGTGCTCCACGGCGCTAACATACTCCACCTGTCCTAACTGGGTCATCAACTCTCGACTCAAGGTGAGATGAGTTTGTCCCTCCTCAACTAGATGATGGTGCACACCATCCATCCACCTACTACTCGTCATGCTAAATGCATAGCCCATTCTATTCATCCTTCTCTAATTGGGTTTGCCGAGCCTCCACCTCTACCTGTAGGCTCGCTCCCCATTGCTCCGACTGCTCTAGTCTACTACCAGGCCCTATATCCCTCGCCAAGAGGTGATGTACAAGGGTACTTAACTGGATAGGAGCTCCCTGCCCCAACTCAACTAGCTAAAATCAGGCATCCTACAGCCACAACAAAAACATCGTAGACAATCAACACAGATAGTACCATAACAAAATACATTCATTGATGGGATGAATTTATATTTCATTATATACAAACTGGGCTTGATGAATTTCCACAATCCACCTCCGACACATACAACTCGATGAATCTCCTCGATCCATCTCCTAGCATACTATATATGAGTTTTCTTTTAAGGTTATAACCTAGGTTTTGCATTCCTAAAGTTTATAACCTAAGGCTTTGATACCAACCTGTGACACCCCCAAATTTAGGTACCAATACTTCGAATCTGGTGCTCACGATAAAGTACATCCATACACCTCTAAACAACATAAATCAACTAATGTGGAATGAATAAACATATGTTGTTCATTACAAAAGGTTTACTACGGTCCCAAGGTCTATAACCTTAAATAAATACATCATAGAATATAATAATAATACAAAACGATTCCACGATTACATAATGGGATAGTACATATAACTATTCCTTAAGCTTTCCTTTGCCTTTGTCCGTTTTGGAACTCTTCGGCTTAACTGCAATGGGTTCATGATATAGCAAGGGTGAGCAACTACTTTGCTCAGCAAGTTTAAAAACAAGAATGAAGATATATCATGAATGAATTGAAAGTAGTATGCACACAAGCCAATCATATTTGATATGATGTAGCATATACTTTGTAATCTTATTCGGTTATTAAAGGCATTTTATATTATCTACATAGTGTTGTTATATTAAATGTGATAAACTCATAGTTTTGAGCAATGCTTTTAGAATCATGATGGTAATCATGCTAATGAGATCTAAATTCTAGATAGCTCACAAACTAAAATCGTTCCTAATCGTTGGATTACTAAAAATGGAATTAGTGACTCCGGATAGATTAGTACATACGTTGCTTGCTCTTAAGAAGAGGATGATTGATCTCATAATCATTTGTATGGAGACACTAAAGCAAGTATGTAGGTGCTTATTGGAGAATAAGTTCACTGAACGTGGCTCGTTAAGGAATACCTAATGGAGTTTTACTCGCCTGTCAATAGGAATTCCTCTAGTGATAGTAGTACAAGTGATCCTTGGACTTGAGATCATCATAGTATCTTGTGTATGATGAGTTATACTTTGACATATCCCTTAAGACCTTTAGGGTATAACAAAGGATATAATTGAGTATAATAAGTTGTACATGGAGATAGGTGAATGATCAACAAAGAATCTACCTAAAGGGTCACACCGTAAAAGAAAAATATTTATTTAAGAAGTAAATGGCATACTTGTAATAATAAGTTAAGTGTATTTAATTTAGTCTATGTAGATAGAATAAATTAAATAGCTTAATAATTATTATTTAATATTTTAGAAATATTAAATATAAATTAATAAGAGGAGTCTTATTATTATTATTATTATTACTATTACCATTATTTAATTCCTAATAGGGATTGGGAATTAATTAATAGAAGTACTTTCACATGAATTCCTAATTGGATTAGGAGTTTAATTTACTTAAAGGAGTTTAATTAGAATAGAAACTCTAATCCTAAATAGTTTAGGGAAGGGTTTTCCTACATCTATAAATAAGAGAAGTCTTATCATAAATTAGGGTTACACACTCTTGCATACGAATTGTGGAGAGTACTTACAATTTTTATAGAGATAGAAACTAGGGTTTTACCAACACCCATCTTCTTGAACAAGTATTATTCCTTGGCGGATCACCTCTAGAGGCCAAACACTTGGGTGGCTAACGTTGATCAAAGGAAGGAATTTAATCGGTGGAATTCAAGTAGAACGCGAAGGAATTAGAGGTGAACTTGTACCTGAGGAAGCTAGAATTCTACAAGGGTATAATTCTTATTATCCATCTCTTTCGTTTAAGTAATAATTGTGCATAAAGAAAGATCATGGTGATGGTTTGTATAAAATTTTAAAATCTGATTTTATCGCGCTTCCGCTTTATTTATGTAATTTGATTGCATGTTCGCGTCATACAAACCTAATAGTGGTATCAAGAGCCAAACTTTATGCGAATTATTAATTGTTTTGATTCTGTATATACATTGATATGTGTTTAGAACAATTTAATTGGGCATAATTGTTTGTGTAAAATTATTTTATTTATTTTATTTATTTATTTTTGTAAATTAAAATAAAGAAGTTTATTTTGATTTGGAATTTGTTTAAAAATAAAGGAGTTTATTTTTATTCAAAAAAATTGGACAAATTAAAATAAAGAGTTTATTTTGATTTGCAATTTGATTAAAAATAAAGGAGTTTATTTTATTCAAAATTGGATAAATTAAAATAAAAGAGTTTAGCTTGATTTGGAATATGATTAAAATAAAGAAGTTTATTTTAATTGAAATTGAATTTCATGATAACTAATTGGAGTTGGAATTGGATTCCATGATAACTAATTGGAGTTGAAATTGGATTTTATGCTAACTAATATTGCCCATTAAATGATATCAATGCATATATGGAATGGTTTTATTATTCATGGGATGAGTGTTATTTATTGATACATATAGAGATATGTATGATAATAAATAGGGATTGATTATGGACTATTGACCAATGTGTGATTGGATTTATTTTAGTGGATGCTTGAATGTATGGGTTTTTATAAATGGGGTCTGCGTACCTCGTCTTATCTAATTTTTTCTTAATGTAAATTCTATCTCCCTCCTATGTACTTCGCCTTGACTGCTGATCAAGGTTTCTATTTATTGTAAATAGTTTTTGTAATAGGACTAGTTAGAATTAATTTTGAAGAATTGGAGACAAAGGAGCAAGGAGCGCTTGAAGACCCGTTTGTAATGGAGCCCGAGTTTAAATGTAATAGTTATATTTAAATTTAATTCTTGCACCCTAGGTGTGACCTTTTGGTTCACTTGGTGGCTCTAGTGAACCAAACTAGAATAAAAGTCCAAAATCAATCCGAGTAGAATATAGTATTCTATATGTGCATGCTTACTATATATATTATATATTATCCAACATGCTTCGCATGTAAAATAATATGACGCGTATTTTATATATATATGTGCATGCGCGCTAAACAAGATCAGACAAATAATAATTACAAACCCCTCAAATAAATTATATTAAGTCCTAAGCGTTCAAAGATATTTGGAATATCGAACGTCGCCTTCTAGCATGGTAAAGCGATAGAGTATTAAATATTTAATATGAGTTTGTTGTGTCACACAAGGCAAGTATTAAATATTTAACATGTTGTTTTATCACATTTGATGCTTATAAATAGACTGAACGATGTTGTTTTTGTTGTGTCTCACAAGGACAGTGTTTTTCTTTCGAATATATGGAAGTGCTAGGTTGGACTTAACTTAAATAATTTTGATTCGGATGTGTCACACTTGATCAAAATAATCTAAGAGGCAAAATACAAGGAATTACATAGTGATGTAATTGACAATAGTTGTCTACCTATTTATTTATATATAGTTTGTTGTGTCACACAAGGTTATATACATTTGAAATGGGATCCTTATTCTCACTAGCAAATCTTTAATTAGATTTGCCGAACTATATATATTGATGGTAATATAGTTTGATGAAAAAGTGAGAGATACCAATTTAAAATAAAGACCTAATTTATTTTGGTAATTAATTAAATGAATGTATGCTAAAATGTTGTTAAATTACAAATTCATTTTACAGAATTTTACAATGTCTAAATCACTATCACTGCGTAGCATATTAGATGCTAATTAACCGGACCGAATTACACGGACTGGTTAAGGAATCTGAGAATAGTTCTCAAGGCTGAAAAGCTATCTTATATCTGTAATATGCCTATCCCTGCAATAGTTGCAGACAATGCCTCTGAGGAAGAGATTGCTACTTTTAGAAAGTGGCAAGATGATGCACAGTTGGCTCAATACATCATGCTCGCATCCATGAGTAACGAGCTTCAGCGTCAGCATGAAACTATGGATGCTCTTACTGTACTTCTGCACCTTCAAGGAGTTGAATGGTGAGGAAAGTAGGACTGCTAGATATTAGATATCTAAAGAGCTCTTCCAATCTAGAATAACCGATGGCACTACAGTATAGACAAATGTCCTAAAAATGATCAATCTGATTGAACATTTGGGACAATTGGGTTTTGTATTGGATGAAGAGTTGATTCAAGATTTGATCTTGCAATCACTCCCGGACTCTTTCTCACAATTTGTTGTGAATTTTCCACGTGAACAAGCTATATGTCAACCTGCATGAGTTGCTTAAACACGTTGAAAACTGTAAAGAGTCACTTTCCAACCAAGAAAGACCAAGTCTTACTAGTAGATGATTTTTCTACGAAGCGGAAGAGGGCCAAAGGATCTTCTTAAAAGAAGAACAATTCAAAGAAGGTATAAGGAAAGGCAATAACTAAGGACACTAAGAACAAAACTGATGCAGATAGCAAAGGAGTTTGCTTCCACTGCAATAAGCCTGGATATTGGAAAGGAAACTGTAAGGAGCATCTTGCAGAGGCTAACCAGAAGAAGCTTAGTGAAGCTTCGGTTACAGATATAGGTTTGTTCATCATTGAAATAAATCTTTCTGTAAGTCAAGGTTCTACTTGGGTATTGGATACCGGCTATAGTTCTCACGTATGCAATCCAATACAGAGACTAAGCAGAAGTAGAAAGCTAAACAAAGAGTAAGTAATCTTACGTGCGGAGAATAGAGTAATGGTTGCTACATTAACCGTAGGAACTTATAGTTTAGCGTTGCCTACGGGCAAGTCTGTTAAGTTAATAAGTTGTTATTATGTTCCAGTTCTCTTAAGAAACATTATTACTTCTGTTGTTGGACAAGGAAGGTTCTGGTATTATATTTAAGAACAATTGTTGTTCTATTTATAATGATAATGTGTTGTTTGAAACTGGAAGATCATTTGATGGACTTTGTAAACTTGACTTACATGAAAAATAATTTTGCAAATTGAACAAACTAGTAAAAGAAAAGGAAATGATCATTCAAAGAGTTGAATATATGTATTTGATGAAATACAAGTCTGAATCATTTGAAAGGTTCAAAGAATTCAGAAGTGAAACAAATTGACAAAGTATTAAGATTCTTTGATCAGATCGAGGAAGGAATACTTGTGCAATAAATTTCTAGATCATCTCAAAATGGTATTTTTCTCATAATGGACGTTTCATGATACACAATAATTGATTGGTGTATCTAAAAAGGAAAATTGTACCATGTAGAATATGGTGCGGTCTATAATGATTTTTACCGACATTCCAGTATCCTTCTGGGTTATGCCCTAGAAACGGCTGCATATCTACAAAATAAGGTAACCTCAAAATTCGGCCCCAAGACTCTATAAAAGTTATGGATAGGGAGGATTCCTAGTCTTAAGTATGTTAAGATAAGGGGTTGTCCAACTTATGTGAAAAGGTTTCAAAAGATAAGTTTGGGACAAAATTTGACAAGTGCAGAGTTGTGGGATATCCTAAAGAAAGTTTAGGGCATTATTACTATAATCCTATATGCTGCCTTCTTGGATAAAGATGTTTATCATTGAAGGAGCTAGTGGGAGGGTAATAGATCTTGAAAGAGTTCAAGAACCATAAAGTACTACAAGTCAAACTGAGGAACTTGTAGATAGACCTATTGTACCACAACCGAATCGTAAATCTGGAAGAGTACCGAAGATACCTAGGAGGTATGGATTCATCATAGAGGATGATGATGAGGTACGCATCATAGAGGATGATGATCCAGTTATATACGATGAGGCTATGAGTAGAAGACACTCAGAGAAATGGCAGATGGCCATGAAATCGAAAATGGACTCCATGTATAAGAACCAAGTATAGACTCTAGTTACTCCACCGAAAGGCATAGTGTCTAGAGGGTGTAAATGGGTTTTTAAAGAGAAATACTAGGGCAAATGGCAAGGTGGAGACCTATAAGACCATACCTGTTTAAAAGGTTTCAAATAAAGTCAATGAATTGACCGTAATAAAACCTTATTACCGAGTAATGCTCAAGTCCATTTGGATTTTGCTTGTGATTGTAACTTATTACGAAATCTGGCAAAATGGATGTGGAGACGTCCTTCCTCAATGAAGACTTGAGGAGAATGTATGTATGATACAGCCAGAGGAATTTATTTCAAAGGTTGAAGCAAATTGTGTTTTAAGCTACAATGATCCATTTATGGATTGAAGCAAGCTTCTCAAAGATGGAACGTTCATTTTGATGAGACAATCAAAAGAGTTTGATTTTATCAAAAACGAGAATGAACCTAGTGTGTACAAAAGGGTCAGTGGGAGCACTGTGACATTCCTAGTATCATATGTTGATATATTACTGATAAGGAATGACACACCAATGCTATAATCAGTAAAGATAAAATTGTCTAAACATTCATCCATGAATAACTTGGGAGGAGCATCCTATAAATTGGGGATATAAATCTATATAGATAGATTTAAAAGGATGTTTGGCTTGACCCAATGAACGTATATTCATTCGATGCTAAAGGCGTTTAGCATGACAAACTCCAAGAGAGGTCTCATGATGATGAGCCATGGAGTGAATCTCTATAAAATTGTCTCCAATTTAAAGAAAGATCACATGAGTTACTATCATGTGTGCAATGAATATACAAGGCCCGATGTTGATCAGTCATATTCTGGAGAAGATCACTATAAGACAGTGATAAACATCTTAAGTACTTAACCGGTATTGAAAATGTGATCATGATTCATGGTAGGTCTGAATTAAAACTAGAGGGCTAAACAGACTCAAGTTTTTCAGACTGACCAAGACGATAACAAATCCACTTTAGGGTAAATTGTTACCTTGAATGGTGGTGCAGTGAATTGGAAAGGTTCCAAAATAGCAAAGAGTTGCTGATTTAGTGACAAAGACAAAGTATATAGCTGTAAGTGAAGCTGCAAGTTGATTGTTTGGATAAAAAGTTCATCACAGAACTAGGAATAGTTCCTAAGTCTCATCTTGGATGCAAACATGTGTTGCGGCACTTTCATTTGATTAGAGGAATCATTGAAAGAAGAAAAGTCACTATAGAGATAGTGGACTCTCAAGAACAACATTGCATATCCATTTACTGAAGCTTTATCCAAACGGTAGGATGATCGTCACTTAGAGAAGAAGGGTATTAGATACAATGACGATTGGCTTTAGTGCAAGTGGGAGATTGAAAGTAGTATGCACACAAGCCAATCATATTTGATATGATGTAGCATATACTTTGTAATCTTATTCGGTTATTAAAGGCATTTTATATTATCTACATAGTGCTGTTATATTAAATGTGATAAACTCATAGTTTTGAGCAATGCTTTTAGAATCATGATGGTGATCATGCTAATGAGATCTAAATTCTAGATAGCTCACAAACTAAAATCGTTCCTAATCGTTGAATTACTAAAAAGGGGATTAGTGAATCCGGATAGATTAGTACATACGTTGCTTGCTCTTAAGAAGAGGATAATTGATCTCATAATCATTTGTGTGGAGACACTAAAGCAAGTATGTAGGTGCTTATTGGAGAATAAGTTCACTGAACGTGGCTCGCTAAGGAATACCTAATGGAGTTTTACTCGCCTGTCAATAGGAATTCCTCTAGTAATAGTAGTACAAGTGATCCTTGGACTTGAGATCATCATTGTGACGCCCCCAAATCTCTACACTCCCCTATAGCAGATCTGGTGCTCACGTGAAACTATACATCTATAAATATTCAATAAAATATGACTTCTATCTATCCAAGATTCACAGTATCCCATAACAGGTACTAGTTCCGGCCAGAACGTTGTCTGTGTTTGGATACCCTCACTTAGATATATAGATTCATATCTTATGAATATCTCTTTCATATCAATATTCCCTATCTATCTGACATTCACAGTATTAATGATAAGATTATCCATAGAACTGAGGGGCGCATTCCGGTAAAGATGGCACCTTACCGGCGCTCATTAAGTGTAACCCAGAGCTTATAGGACTCTCAACATCATTTAGATACCCTCATTCAGATGTATAGTTCATATAGACACTGTATTTAACTTAGTACAACTATTCTAAAGAATTTAAAGATCAGAGTATAAAGCATTCTATGACATAAAGGATCATAATATATTACATAACATTTTGTTCGGTTACATCATTCGTTATACTAAGTTATTACAACATCAAGTCTTTAAAAGACTTAAAGTATTCAACAACAGAAATAAAACTTAATAAGCATGTCTTTTCCCCTTATCAGTCCCAGACGTGCTAGGGATATCATTTACAGCTGCAAAAGAAGATATGCGCAAGAATGAGCTACAAAAGCTCAGCAAGTTCATTTGAATATATAAACACCATGTGTTTGATTTGAAAGATATCAACAATGTATATTGAGGGTTCTGTATAAGAACCATATATTTCATTTAGTTCTATCAGTCTTTAAAGACTTAGAACCATTTGAGTTTTGGATATCTGGTAGGTGATCAGCCTCACCAATATCCTAGGAGTATGCATATCATCCTACCATTTGTGGTCAATATATTATCGACATTTATTGGCCTTCCTATGAAGGCATTTCTATTTACTCAGTATAGATGTCTTACCAAATAATTTGGTTTGACACAACAATTTAAGCTCGAATAAACAATATATGAATAATGATTCATTTCTTAAGTTATGCTGAACAAGAAGCAATAACTTCACAATAATTGATAGCAAGGTGTATAATACTTGCTTAAATATAACAAAGTTGGGAGACTTGCCTTTGCGTAGTTCACTATAATTTAGTACAATCGGTCAACGCACGTAGTCTACGTATACCAATAATAAGCGTTAGCACGTATATAAACATGTATCACGCTAATCTAAACAAGTTTCATTAAGGTTCGACGTTGATTCGGTATCTCGGTCGCGTCCTTAATGGCTAAACACATAGATTGTTCGATAAAACTTCATTTGGAAGTCTAATTATTATTCTAAATAATTTAATTATTATTTATAACATTTTTAGAAGCTTGATATTATTTTTAAATAATTTTCAGAAGCTTGGAAGTATTTTTAAATAATTTTACAAGCTTAGGAATATTTTTAAATGATTTAATTATCATTTAGAATAATTTAAAACATTTAATATGTTATTTAAATGATTTATTTATCATTTAGAATATTTTTAGATATTTAAAATATTATTTAAATGATTTATTTATCATTTATAATATTTTTAGAAAGATAGAATATTATTTAAAATGATTTATTTTATCATTAATAATATTTTTAGAATTTATTTTATCATTATAATAATTTAATTATTATTTATAATAATTTTCAAAACTTAATTTAATATTTAAATGATTTAATTATCATTTAAAGTAATTTTTAAATACTTAATATATTATTTAAATGATTTATTTATCAATAATAATATTTAAATATTTAATATTCTATTTAATTATTATATATAATACTTTTATTTACCTTAATATCATTTTTAAATAATTAATATAATTATTTAATAATTTAATATCATTTTTAAATAATTAAAACAATTATTAAATGATTTATCATAATTATTATTTATTATTTAATTAAATTAAATAATATTTCAGAATATATGAAGATATTAAAAATAATTTTTTTTATAATTAAAAATGAATTTTCGGATTTATTTATTAATTATTAATAATTATTTATTATTTATTTATTATTTAATAATTTATTTAATTAATTTTTATTTTATTTTTATTAAAAATCCGTCGCTAAAGGGCTTTAGCGACGGTCTGCATAGAATAATAGGTTTCTGGGTTTGTACATGAATTTCGTCGCTAAAGGTGTTCTTCATGAAGAACACTTGGTCAATGTCCAACAGTGACTTTTGACCTCAAATTAATCTCAGCTCGTTTGATGTTTGTGTTTGATTTTTGTTTGTTGTTATAGCCAACATGGCAGTGTACAACGACATATCAAATTTCACCTCAAACTATATCATATCATGCTCTAAATTTGATGGTCAAACCACCGGGTTCAAACTGTTCTTGAGTTTCTGGGTTACCCAGAAACTCAGTTAGTCATGGTCAGTCAACGCTATTTGACCATTAATAACTTTGATTCTGTGTTTGCTAAATGTGTTTTGATGCTTCAAGATTGTAGTTTACATACCAAAGAACATGTCTATATCAAGAAACAACATATTAAATATCATCTAGGCCATTTTTGGGTTGATCAAAAGTCTTGTCAGACACTGTCAGTGTGTTCTTCATGTTTCTGGGTTACCTAGAAACAGTCTATCATGGTCGGTCAATGGGTTTTGACCATTAATAACTTTTAACCTAGAGATAATTTAACTATTCTACCAATTGGATTTTAAAGCTAACATGGCATACTACTGATTCATGCTTTAAAACACATCAAACAAACATTTTAAGCCGATCAAAAGCTCTGACAGAAAGGCCTGTCAGACTGTTCTTGACTGCCAAGAACAGTTTGAGTTTTTGGCTTGATTTTCATATCTAGATGTTATGTAAACATGTTTTAACCGCCCAGATCACTAAATAACATATTAATAAGGATTCCTAAACATCTAAAACACAAAAATTTTGCAGGCTTGAAGATCAAACATAAATTAGGGTTTTGTGCACCTTTTTCTTTAAAAATTTGATTTCTGGCTTCTGATTCTGAGCTTGTGGTTGCTAGGGCTTGTTTAGGCTGGTAATATAAGTGTATAGGTTCACAATTTCGTAGGTTTAAAGCTCAGCATCTCACTCTACTTATAGCAACTTGGATTTAGGGTTTCCTAGGCTAATTTCCAATTCTTGTCTCCAAAAATATCCAACCTTGATACTTGTGCTGCTTGGAGCCTGATCTAATTCACCTACTTGTGCTGGAGTGTGTCAAGCACAAGCTTGCACACTCCTAGCTTAATTTTCATTGGCTAGGGTTTTATTTTCCATTTATTTACTTACTATATAATTAAATCTAGATTTTTGTTAATCATGATTAGGATGTTAAATTAAGTTTAGTAATACCCTAATTATGATATTATATCACAATTAAGATTTATAACTCCATAATTTAGTGTTCTTGAATCAAATTAGGGCTTTAGGGTTTCTAATTAGGGTTTAGGGTTTTCAATCCTACAATTAGGGTTTTAATCTTTCGTTTAGGGTTTAGTTTAATCCCAATGATTCATAATTAACATTATGATTCATTATTTAAATCTTAATTATATTAATTAAGATTATTGTACAATAATTAGGGTTTTAATTAATCAATTCAGATAATTATTATCAATTAGGGTTTTCAACTTAGGGTTTCTATTTCCGTGTAACATTTTAAACCCTATTTAACTTATTTTAGAATTTTATTAGTTAATATAATATTATATTAATGTCGAAGCACGACAAATCACTTCGTCATTTCCAAGCACGACACAGCAGCTTACAAAAATAATTTGCCGAGACGCTTCTCGGTGAATTCGCCAGAAGCACGACAAATCATTTTGTCCGATTAAGCACGACACAGCTGCTTGGCGAAAATTTTTTATTTGACCTAATTGTTTAATAAAATACACAATCACATAATACAAAGTCATATCATAAAATTTCATTTATTAAACACATAATTTACATATACAGATCTTATTAGGGTTCGGAATATTACAATCATAGTATCTTGTGTATGGTGAGTTATACTTTGACATGTTCCTTAAGACCTTTAGGGTATAACAAAGGGTATGATTGAGTATAATAAGTTGTACATGGAGATAGGTGAATGATCAACAAAGAATCTACCACGTCTAGTAAAAGACGTGAATGTCCTATGTGATTCGATAAATGACAACTCAGTAGTTCTTGGCCAAGGCAGAATGAAATTAGAAAAGAGTTTCTAATTTGCATTATTTAAAGTTCTGCATTTGAGAATCGAAATATATATAATTAAATAAAATAAGACTTGACAGTAATTCCATGTCTTATATTTAATTGGGACATTGTATGGTAGAAGGATTGAATTGTACGGTAACTATGCACTGAAAGGTTCTTTTAAGATTAATGTTGAAATCTATATTATCTGGAAAGTCGTTGATCGCTAAGGGGGCTTAACCTTATTGTAGAATAAATATTATTTATTTAAATGAATTAAATAGTTTAATTTATTTATTTAAATAAGATTAGAATTGTTCTAATTGATTTATTCATAACCGGTTTAATATGGAGAACCTAAAAGGTCACACCGTAAAAGAAAAATATTTATTTAAGAAGTAAATGGCATAATTGTAATAATAAGTTAAGTGTATTTAATTTAGTCTATGTAGATAGAATAAATTAAATAGCTTAATATTTATTATTTAATATTTTAAAAATATTAAATATAAATTAATAAGAGGAGTCTTATTATTATTATTACTATTACTATTATTTAATTCCTAATAGGGATTGGAAATTAATTAATAGAAGTACTCTCACATGAATTCTTAATTGGATTAGGAGTTTAATTTAATTAAAGGAGTTTAATTAGAATAAAAATCCTAATCCTAAATAGTTTAGGGAAGGGTTTTCCTACATCTATAAATAAGAGAAGTCTTATCATAGATTAGGGTTACACACTCTTGCATAAGAATTGTGGAGAGTACTTACAATTTTTATAGAGATAGAAACTAGGGTTTTGCCAACACCCATCTTCTTGAACAAGTATTATTCCTTGGTGGATCATCTCTAGAGGCCAAACACTTAGGTGGCTAACGTTGATCAAAGGAAGGAATTTAATCGGTGGAATTCAAGTAGAACGCGAAGGAATTGGAGGTGAACTTGTACCTGAGGAAGCTAGAATTCTACAAGGGTATAATTCTTATTATCCATCTCTTTCGTTTAATTAATAATTGTGCATAAAGAAAGATCATGGTGATGGTTTGTATAAAATTTTAAAATCTGATTTTATCGCGCTTCCGCTTTATTTATGTAATTTGATTGCATGTTCGCGTTATACAAACCTAACATGAATAAGAATAATAGCCGCATAGATCAATAATTTATGAACATTGATGAAATAGCTGAAATGACATAATCAAAGTTCAAATGAAACAATGAATATTGATTATTTACTGCTGAGTGGTCCAATAGACCATGAACTTTTGGCCAAAGAGTCAATCATTCAACTAACTCTTTTAAAAACCTGGCCCCATCAGTTGTACTCGAGGGGATCAGCCTCTTGTACACCATGTATATGCAAAATATTTAACTCTGACTGCATCGAATAACCGACACATTATAATCTCCTAATAAGGGTTGCTCTCTCAGTTCAAGAATCCGTACCAATTACTGGTTTGGATAGCTTTTAAAATAATAACTTGTACATGTCTAGCCGAAACAAATGGCGTAGACTATTTCCTTAAAGAGTTCCTGAATGAAGAACTTAAACGTTTCACAGTCCAACAACAGATCATGAATTCAAATGCATAAGGTGCGAATATCAATAATTACCTTTGATGTGGAGTAATTTACAATAATTAAGCCACTAATATAATTTGAACGTAATAACTCAATTCGAGTCATGAAACTTGCAATAAGATAGAATACTTGTCCAATTATAACTTGAGTAAGATAGAACTTTCTCAATAAATAGCTTGAATAAAGTTAAGAGAACTTGCATTCAATATATAGAAAGAATGAAGTTAGGGAACTTGCCCAACACAAGGGTTAGACAAGTGTTAGGAAACTTGCCTGGTGCGCCTGCTACAATATTACAACACACGCTCCTTAATATCCTACACAATTAAGTACATATTCACATAACAGTTAGTCACATACTGGATACCAAATAATGGTCTATACTACTCTATAATGTTTCATTCTTATTAGAAACATAATATTAAACAAGATTATACACACTAGTTACGGCGTTACGACGCTTACACGTTTGTATGCCAACCTTGCCTATCTGAATGCCCAAGCGACACGCATTTGTGTACGATTAACACGCCCATTCGATTTATCTAATACTCATTGTTTAATGATTATAATTCATAACATTCATATTTTAGAGCTTAGAACATCATTTTACATTGTCGGGAGCATTACATGTGCTTACGTGCATGCCCGACACCCTCCGATTGTCCCCAATTACACATTAGTCCTATAAATGGCCGATTTAGGCCATGCTACAGACCTCAAATTGAACAACTTAAAGAACAAAAGTTGTAGGTCTACTCTTTCTCGTTCCCGATCATCTTGAATCACCTCAATCCGAGTTTTTATGTGAAAGTTATGCCCATTTTACTAAAGGACGTCGAAGTTATTTGCACAGTCTCTTATCCAGCGCCTAGGCGCCAAAAAATAGCCTTTGGGCAGCGCCCAGGCACTCTCTTGCAGTAGCTCATCCCTTGACTAGCACCTATCCAAGTGCCTAGGCGCTCGGCCTGAGCCTCCCAGCTCGTTTCTTCCCGGATGCTCTGTTTTTTGGTGCGCTAGACCTATCGTGCTTCCAACCACAATAACTCCTTCTATACACGTTCAAATTGGTCCATTTCAAACTCTATGGACTCCTAATTCATGGGACAACAACATATCAAAAATTTAGAGCTACCCATGAATATTAACATGGCCAAATCTTAGGCCAAAATATCAACTCATGCTCTATTTTTGTGTTCTAAGTGTTCTTCACTAAAATCATTACCAAATCTTTGTTTTAACACCTTTTTACTCCATTCCAACTGGGTTAACTCCTTAAGCCATGGAACTACAATATCATAACAACAAACAAATCAAACCAACACGAAAAATAGCTACCGAGTCCTCTAAAACAGTCCAAACGTCCAAGGTTTGTTCAAAAATGTCCATTGTTCTTCATGTTCTTCATGTTCTTCATCCTCCTTAAGCATATGTACGAATTTATTCCATTTTTGTTCTACTTTGATGTTATTAATGGCTTACATAATCTCTTAACAACATTTACAAATATCTAGAACAAACAACAATGGCAAGAATCGCAAAAGGAACCCACCCACAAGCACATAAGCTTTGAAACCATGAAAACTTGGAAAAACCCCAACCAAATCAAATGGAATGGGTTTAAGTTAGTTGTTTACCTCTGCAAATTCTTCCTAGATGATGAGAAGGCTAGCTAGGCTTGGTTTGCTTGAGTCCTTCTTCTTGCTTCTTCCTCACCCGTGCTCCTCCTTCCTTCTCCTTCTTCCCGAACTCTCCTTCTTCTTTCTTCTTTAGAATGGTGAATGCTTGATGAAGAAGATGAAGATGGAGTTATGTAAGCTTAGGAGATGGTTACCTCTTTACTTCTCCTTCTTGTTGCTAAATATCTCGGTTAGAGCTTAAAGATTTCCCTTCTTCTTCCTTAGCTCCCACCCGAACACTCTCTCTTCCTCTAGCTTATTTCTTACTTCCAAACTCTTTCTCTCTCTATTAGCTCTCTCCCTCTTAGCAATTCTGCAGAATTGGAAATGGAGACTAGATGAATGAGTTGTTTGGGTCTTCCAGGTGCCTTGGAAGAGATGAGAGGAATATTGGAGAGCTCAAGACATTTGTCTAGGTAGGAAGAATAAATGTTTGGCATGTTTGTGCTTGGGAAATGAATCTCCCAACACTTGGTCTCCTCTCCTCTTCCCAACCGTACACCTCTCTCTCTCTTACACCAAATGCTGATTTTTGTGCCCATATCCCACATGTGTCAAGTCTTGGATCATGGGTTGGGTCATGGGTTTGGGTCATCATTAAAATTACTTGGGCTTCTAATTAAATCCCCAATGACTCCAAATAAAATTCTAACACTTGGAAAAATTATCTAATCGCATACACGCCTTAACGAAGTATTACAAATCGAAAGAAAAGACGTAAAAATATTATGGCGTGAATAGTAAACCGTGAATAACGATTTAGCGATAATACGCAAAATCAATTTATTCACTTATACGAAACTATAACACGTAAAATTTCATGCATTCACTTAATCTAGGTTGTCCCACAACCTTTAAACACGTAACACAAAAATAATGTTACTCAAATTCATCATAGTCATCAATATACATAAATTCGAATTACAAGGCTATCTAGAATTCACGGTCGTTACAGATACGCTTAGGAGAATTTGATGTGATCCTAGTAATGGATTGGTTATTTAACCATGAGGCAGTTATTGACTGTCAGAAGAAGAGTACATGCCTTAAGACACCAAATAAGTCTAAGGTTGTATTTTATGGTAGCAAGTCGCCTAGACAAACAAGTTGTCTGACGATGATACAGGCCAGGAAAATGTTACGGAAAGGATGTGAAGGTTATTTGGCTCATGTAATGGATACACGGATATTGAATCCTGAAAGGGGACAGATACCTATAGTTAACGAGTTTGGGGATGTCTTTCTAGATGAACTGCCAGGACTTCCGCCAGACCAAGAGATAGAATTTGTAATTGATTTTGTACCGGGGACAGCGCCAATATCGAAAGCACCATATAGGATGGCTCCGGTAGAAATGAAAGAGTTAATGGTCCAGCTGTAGGAGTTATTGGACAAGAAGTACATTCAACCTAGTGTATCTCCGTGGGGAGCACCGGTGTTGTTTGTAAAGAAAAAGGATGGAACGATGAGGTTATGCATGGATTATAGGGAATTGAATAAGGTGACAATGAAGAACAAGTATCTGTTACCGAGAATAGATGATCTTTTTGATCAGCTTAAAAGGGTAATATATTTTTCAAAGATTAATTTGAGAACTGGGTATCATCGGTTGAAAGTGAGAATGGAGGATGTACCAAAGACAAAATTTAGAACTCATTACGGTCATTATGAGTTTTTAATGATGTCGTTTGGACTGACGAATGCACCAGCTACTTTTATGGACTTGATGAACAGAGTATTTAAATCGTACTTGGATAAGTTTGTGGTTGTGACCATTGATGACATACTGGTGTATTCGAAGACTGAAGAAGAGCATGTTGAACATCTAAGGATAGTGCTAGAGATATTGAGGAAGGAGAAACTATATGCCAAGTTTTCGAAGTGTGAATTCTGGTTGAAGAGAGTTCAGTTTTTGGGACATGTCATAGATAGTGAAGGAATTTCTATTGATCCAGCAAAGGTAGAAGCAGTGAAAAATTGGGGACAATCGAAGACACCTAAAAAAGTCAGAAGTTTCTTAGGATTGGCAGGATATTACCGGAGGTTTATTCAAGATTTTTTGAAGATTGTGACGCCATTGACGAATTTGACCTGGAAGACGGTTAACTATGCGTGGACAGAGAAGTGTGAGCAAAGTTTTCAGGAGTTAAAGAAGAAACTAAGTGAAGCACCTGTGTTATCGTTACCAGATAGTACGAGAGATTTAAAGTGTATAGTGATGCGTCACACAAGGGACTAGGTTGCGTGTTGATGCAGAATGGTAAAGTCATTGCGTACACGTCACGACAGCTGAAAGACTATGAGAAGGGATACCCTACCCATGACCTGGAATTGGCAGTGGTAGTATTTGCCCTTAAAATATGGAGACATTATCTCTATGGAGAAAAGTGTGAGATATACACAGATCACAAAAGTTTGAAGTATATCTTTACACAAAAGGAGTTGATCATGAGGCAGAGAAGGTGGATAGAATTAATCAAGGACTACGATTGTGATATTTTATAACATCCAAGAAAGGCTAATGTAGTGGCAGATGCTTTAAGCAGAAAGAGCAGAGAAAAATTATTTGTATTAACAGAGCAAGAAGAATTGGTAAAAGAAATGGAGAAAATGGAGTTGGAGGTGAAAAATTCGAAGGATTCGGAGGGAGTATTAGAAATGGAACCAAGTCCGACCTTATTAGACAAGGTAAAAGAGACTCAGGAAAATTATGAAGAATGTGGTAACATCAAGAAGCGTTTAGCGGAAGATAAAAAGTTAAAGTATAAGATCGATGGAACTGGATTGCTGAGATTTGAAGGACGAATTTGGGTACTTGCAGTACTAGAGTTAAGAGAGGTGATTTTACACGAAGCACATAGTACGAGATACCCGATACACCCGAGGAGCACAAAGATGTACCAAGACTTACGCCAACACTATTGGTGGCCGAACATGAAAAGAGAGGCTGCAGAATGCGTCAACTGATGTTTAACTTGTCAAAGGGTCAAGGCAGAACATCAACGACCAAGCGAGTTATTGCAGCCGTTAGAGATTCTAGAGTAGAAATGGGAGCACGTCATGATGGATTTTGTGGTGGGACTTCCAGCAACGCAGAAAGGTTACGATGCGATATGGGTAATTGTTGATCGTCTTACAAAGACAACACACTTTTTGCCGATCAAGATCAGGTATAATTTGGATCAGTTAGCCAAATTATATATCCAAGAAATTGTTTTAAGACACGGAGTGCCAATATCAATTATATTAGATAAAGATCTGCGCTTTACGTCAAATTTTTGGAGAAGTCTTCAAGAAAGAATGGACACAGCTAAGGTTGAGTCCCGCGTATCATGCACAAACCGATGGGCAAAGCGAAAGAACGATTCAGACATTAGAAGACATGCTCAGAGCCTGTGTGATGGACTTAAAGGGAAGCTAAGAGAATCATTTTCCACTAGTTAAGTTTCCATATAACAATAGTTATCATGCAAGCATTAGAATGCCACCGTACGAAGTACTATATAGAAGGAAATGCAGAACGCCCTTATGTTGGGATGAAGTAGGTGAACGAAGACTGTTGGGGCCAGAATTGGTACAACAGACGGTGGAGATCATCAAAGTAATAAGAGCTCGACTAATAGCAGCTCTGGATCGTCAAAAGAAATATGCAGATCTTCATCGCAAGAAAAGAGACTTTGAAGTGGGAAGTTATGTGTTTTTGAAAGTATCTCCCTAGAGAGGGAAAATAAGATTTGGAAAGAAAGAAAAACTAAATCCTAGATTCATTGGACCGTTTGAGATACTAAAGAAGATAGGCGAAGTGGCGTACAAGGTAGATCTACCTCCTGAACTGGAACATGTGCATAATGTGTTTCATGTGTCAGTGTTGCGTCCATATAAACCTGACTATAAGCATGTGATATCTTACGAACCGAATCAAATCGAGAAGGATTTATCATACGAGGAAGTTCTTGTTGAAATATTAGATAGGAAAGAACAGAAGCTAAGGAATAAGGTTATACATTCTGTCAAAGTTCTATGGAGGAACCACAATGCTGATGAAGTTACGTGGGAACTCGAGAAAAAGATGAGAAAGGATTATCCGAGTCTTTTTGAATAACCTTATATCAAATTCCGGGGACAGAATTCTTATAAGGAGGGGAAAATGTAATAAACAAGAATTTTTAAGTCATTGTAAATAAATATATTAATTCAATATTAGTAATATTGAAAGTCTTGTGATATATATGAATAAATATGTAGCTAATTATTATTTTAAAAGGAGATCCCACTAATAGATATTTAAATTTGTGGACTAACCTAAGTAAATTAATATCAAGAAAAATTGATAAGATAATGAACTAATTAAATATTCAATTCCATTGAATATAATAAGTAAATTGATTTTTGAGAATTAATTAATATGAGAAATTATGTGGAACATGATTTATTTTATAGTCCATATAGTAAATTACTAATGGAGTAATTCATGTACTTATTTAATCAAGCCCCTTTAGTTAATTAATTGTGGACTTGAAGAATTATTAAGTTAATGGATTAAACTAGCCATTAACATTTAATTAAATCATATATTGGGAGCCCAATAAGCTAATAAATTAAGTGGCCCAAGAATGATGAAAATTATATTTGGTTTCAAGTAGCCCAAGCAAGTGTAATTCAAGCCCAAATGATTAAATTAGTGGCCCAAATTTTTAACCCAATAAGGTAGGGACTTATTAGTCATTTGAGCAAGTAAATAAGTAATTAAAATAAAATCTAAAATTGGGCATTATCCCTTGATGTGGTCGGGTATGGAAGGAGATAAGGAAGAGAAATGGTAACTTTTTTTAAAGCTTATCCTTCTTGCAAGGTGTCATCCAAATCGATTAACCACATGTGTTATTTACTTACTTAATTAGTAAGAGATAAGGATAGGTTAGATATACATATTATATCTAATAATGAAACAAGTATACTTCCTTTTGTTTCTTCCATTTTAATTCCTTTGTTCTAAAAAGAGAGTTAAAAAAACTAAAAGAGAGAGAAAAGAGAGAGTAGGCCACGGTTTGGAGGAGTAAAAGAGAGAAGTGATTAAAGCTTGGTTGCGACCAAAGTTTATAAATTACTTTGGAAGAAATAGAAGATTTGCAACAAAGAGGAGGTATAAAAGATTTCAAGTTTTGTTTTCATGAAGTTTAGTTACTCTTATTTTGATCTATGGAGTTTATTATTTTATTTGGCTAGAACCTTAAGAAAAGGTTAGATCATAGATTATTATGGTGAATTATGTTTATATATGTTAGATTTTGTTGCAAGAGTTTGGAAGAAAATGAAGTTAATGAGTTTTATTTAGTTTGTTCTTGAAAATAGTTTTGTAGTAGTTGTTATCCATGTTATCTATTTTAAGATCTATGTTGGATATTTAAGATTTTCTTGTTAGTTATGATGGATGTTTAAGTTAGGGGCAAAAGCCCTTTGGTTTGATTAAAAATTGTTGTAAGATGAAGGAGTTATGAAAATTTTACCAAAACATCTCCAAGTTGGAAAACAAAGAAAACACCCTGCTGATTAGCCAATTTGGGCCTGCTTTCCAGGTGCTAAACAGATCCGAATTTGATGTTTGCTAAATGAAAATTATAGTTCAGGAAAAGACGAATCCAATGCCTCTGACGGAATCGAGATCCGAGTTGTAGATTTCGTATTACAAGCGTTTCCGTTAAGGACCCTAAATCTGAAAAAAATGGACAAAATTGTGGAAATAATAGAAATTATATTAAAGTGAAATAAGTGAATAATGATTATTTAATTGATATTAAATAATGATTAAAAAGTGATTAAGTGATATTAAGTAACAAAGATGTGATTACTTATTTGCATTAATAAAATAATTATTTATTATTTAATTTAATATTAAATAATAAGTAAGTGTAAATGCTAATTACTTGTTTTTGAGAATGAATAATTAAGGATTTATAAAGTAAATAAATTATTTATTTTTCAAGGATAAATAATTGATTAATTATTTATTATTTAATTAATATTAAATAATAAATAAGCTTAAATGCTAATTAACTATTCTTTAATAGTAAAGAGTAATTAAAGACAAACAAGGTTTATAATTTGAGTACTTATTATTTAATTAACCTTAAATAATAAGTAGATGTAATAAGTTATTATTTACAATAACTAAAGGTGATTAATTAGTTACTATTTAACTATTATTAAATAGTAATTAAAAAAGATGAAGTTAGTAAAATATTAGGTAAATATAATTAGTTGTTATTTGTTATTAAATAATGACTAAAGGTAATTAACTAATTACTATTTAATTAACATTAAATAGTGATTCAATGCAAATAAAGTTAATTAACACATTAGTTAAACAATGATAATTAATTATTTAAAAGTTCTATAAGTGTCTAGCACTTAAGAAAAATGGTATTATTTAATTAAATCGCTAACCTAAAGTCTATTAAATATCTAATGGACTTAATGATAGTATACGTACTAACAAGTGTTATGTGATGAATAAATTGCTAGTATATGCTAGAACACAAATATTCACCTATATGCTATGCTAATTGATAGACCGACATTATTGATGCTAGGTCCATCGAAGAATATTAATTAGAGCTAGATTATTGTAGCTCGTCGAGCAGGCAAGTTTCTTAACTCAACTTGAGTTATTACTTTTCAAAGCATGTTAGTGAATAATTATTGATGATTATTCACATCTGAAATGATTATTGACATTCGCACTTGGTGCAATTAAATTCATGTTCTATTATTATTGGACTGTGAATTATTTAAAGTTCTTTCATTGATGAACTGTTTATGAGCTGGATCTAAGCTAATTGTATCAGCTAGATCAAATATGTTAAATTTGATAAACTCAAATAATTTTTAAAAGCTAATTCAACCAGTTTACTGGTATGGATTCTTCGACTGAGAAAATGACAATTTTACTAAAGCATTAAATTGGAAAATAATTATTGCTCGATTATTAAGTGTTTATGTATAAATCACCGGTATTAAAGGTTGATCCCCTTGATTACCAAAACTTATTAAAAGGACCAGTTTAAATACTGACAACCTTCGCATATGTTCATGGTTATTTATATCCACTCAGTATCTATTATTCAATTATTAAATCTTGTTAAATGTTCTTTCTGTGACGCCCCCAAATCCGGGTCACCCGAACCGCGGACCTGGTTTGTCACTTTCTCATACATGCATCAAACTATTGATAACTTGCAGCGAAAATAAAGGAATATTTACATTGATATAACATAAATAATCATGTTCCAAGTCTCGAAACCAAAACTTCTACAAAACGTAACTTAATACATAAGGGTAATTAAGTCTTAATACATTATAAAAGTCAACGAGTCTTAGTACATAATTAAAATGGTAATTTTAACGGTACAAAGCTAATCAGTAGCTATGCCTTTGCCTTTATCATTCCCTTAGCTTTCACCACGAGCTCCACTAACTGAAATATTTTAAGGAAAGCAAGGGTGAGCAACAAATTTGCTCAGCAAGTATAATAACAATAATCGTGAATCATCAAATGAAGACTTTATAGCTTACAAGAATCAAGAGAATAAAAGATAGCTCAAGAATTTGCACAATCTCAACGAATGAACTCATTAACACAATTGTAGGGCCTCTACGGACCGAATGATTTCAATGTTCCCAAATGGAGGAAATATTCTATATTGAGTAGTCATCATGACACTGAACTTTTACTAGAATCACCAGAATTTCATCTGATAACCCAACATACTAATACACTAGGTGATCAGCCTAATGTACCCGGTGTTATGCATAACCCCTTTAACATACTGTTCGCGCGCGTGTCGGTTCCCCGACATACATACTGTTTCCCCTGCTATGAGGATTGTTCATCTCAGCTTTACATAGGAATCCAAACCAAACAATTTGATCAGATAGCTTTACTTAACAACAATGATGATTAAATATACGTCTAGCCGAAACAATTGGCTTTGACATCTATCTTATGTAGTTCTTGGAATGTAGAACTTGAAAGCTTTAATAACATGTGTCGAAGCATAGTTAAATAACGTGAACGAATATCAGTTCATTCTAAGAGTACTTGCAATTCGACAATGATTGAAGTAAAAGAACCTATCCAGAATATCTTGAATAAGATAAGAGACTCGCTTAATGAAGTAATACTTGCAACAATATACAACATTTGTATAAGATAGGAAACTTGCTCAAATAAAATAGTTGAGTAAGGAACTTGCAATAATATAGAATGATTGCTCAATCAATATATAACTCGCACAATAAATAAAAGTTGTGCGATTGAGGAAACTGGCTCAATAAATAAATTGTGTTAAGGTAAGGAAACTTGCAAGAATATCTACCTGTTTGCACGAAATAAAAATAGTGCATAGGGTTTAGAAGCTTGCTCAAATATAAATTGAATTGAGTTAAGAAACTTGCAATACAATAGAATACTTGTCCAATTATAACTTGAGTAACATAGAACTTCCTCAATAAATAGTTTGAATAAAGTTAAGAGAACTTGCTCGAATATAAATTGAATTGAGTTAAGAAACTTGCCTGAAGCGCTGCTATAATTTTACAACACACGCTCCTTAATATCCTACACATGTAAATACATATTCGTATAACAATTAGTCACATAAAGATTAGGTTCAACACAGACATTGCATCATTAAAACACATTGATTGCCCTACGACTACCCAGTCGGGGGTCTCGCTCACCGGTGAGCGAGCGGCTGCCCAGCTCGTCGGTGAGCTGGCGGGGGTCTAAGGGGGCAGCGCCCCCTGAAAGCCAAATATAAGTTGCAACCGAGTTAGTCAATTTACACCTTAAGACAACACTGATTTGATTGACACTTAGCATACAATTAAACAATTAAGGCTTAACAAGATATGATTACTAATGTGTCTAATCATTTGTACAAAAATATAAGTGTTGGACCCGCTGAAAAAGTCCACTAGGTTCGACCCGACCTGACCCGGTCTGATTGACTCGACCCAGGTCGGACACGGGGTTGGCGCTGCGGCATGACGCCTAATACTAGTTCCCACACTGCGGCGCGAGACCTGTGCTTTTCACATCATGGGCTTGACGCTGCAGCGTCACACTTGGAGCTTGGGTCTCACGCTGTGGCGTGAGTCCCGGTCTCTTCCTGACAGGCTTCACGCTGCGGCGTGAGCCTTAGTACTTGGACCTCACGCTGCGGCGTGAGTCCCGGTCTTTCCCTGTCAGGCCTCACGCTGCGGCGTGAGTCTTATTAATTGGAGGTCACGCTGCGGTGTGAGCCCCCTTTCACTCCCTGGATAGGTCACGTTGCGGCGTGAGTTATTGGCGCTGCAGCGTCAACAATCCAGTGGCCGGATTCTGGGCTTTTGCCCAGTTCGCGACGAAGACCTCCGGTTACTCCAACCTTCATAATTTCTTTTATACACAAGAAAATTGGTCCATTTCGGACTCTATGGACTCCTAATTCATAGGGCTACAACATATCAAAAATTTAAAAATACCCATAAACATTAACATGACCAATTTTTGAGCCAAAGTACAAAATGAAAACTCTATTTTTGTGTTCTTGGTGTTTTTCACTAAAATCAACACCAAATCTTTGTTTTAACTCCTTTTAACTCCATTCCAACTGGGTTATGAAGATCACCCATGGAACTACAACATTGCAACATCAATTAGACCAAAGAATTACTCAATCAAAGCTTTATAGTCCTCTAAATCGTCCAAAAGTTATTTTTTCCAAAAAGTTCAAAGTTTCATCCTTTATGCCAAGGTTCGGATCATTCATTGATTTCGTTCCACTTTGAGGTTATTAATAGCATACAAGATGTCTTGGCAATAATAAAAATCAACCACAACCAACAATTACAACAACAATTGCAAGAAATGCTCAAACCCAATGGTTTGAGCTCAAGAACACATAGAACTCGAAAATTCTATCAAAATCAAAAATGAATGGATCTTTGGTTGATTGTTTACCTTGTTAATCCTTTCTAGGTGCTAAGAAACTTGTTAGGTTCGATTGGATTGAGCTCCTCTTCCCTTCTTCCGCTCACTTTGCTTCTTGTTCTTCCGTGTTCTTCTTCCTCTTCTTTTCTTGTTCTTCTATTTCTTCTTCAATGCTCTCTCTCACTCTCAATATTTGCAGCACTCTCACACTCAATCTCTCTCTATATTTTTCCAGCAATTTTAAAATGGAATGCTAGAGGGAAGAAGGCTGACAACGAAAATAGAGGAGTGAAGGGAGCTGGTGGCTTTGGGTGAATAAGAGGGAGTGGCTCAAGAAAGTTTAGCAATTGGAAGAAAAATAAGGCATTGAGCCTACCAATTAGTAGCATGCTGCCGCTATACACTCTACTCCCTCATCTGATTGGTCCAAAGGTTTAGGTTGGTTCTCTCTTAGAATAACATGCCAAAATAAATACCTAATACAAAAAAATATACCCGAATACTCCCACTTTTGTACCCAATTTGGTAAATAACTCTACCCAAAATTAAAATGGGTACTCCCATAAATTATTGGGATACATAAAAATAATTATTATGGGATTTTTCCAATTATTCGGAACAGTCATATTATACATTTCAGATACCGAATAAAATATGAATGGGCTCAAAATGAAAGTCTAACACTTGGAAAAATTATCACTTCGCACACACGTATTATTGAAATTTATTAAGGTCGAAAAAGACGCAAAAATATTATGGCATGAATAGTGCCTCGGTAAACGTGCCTCGTGAATAGTGCTTCTGCGATTTTTCGCGAAGTCAATATATTCACCCTAACGACAATACGACACGTAAAATTCAATACATACACATATTCTAGGTCATAACACAACCTTTAAGCACATAACACATAATAATATAAATAAAAATAAAAATTCATTTCATTCACACATAAACTCGGATTACAAGGAAATTAAAATTCTCGATCGTTACATTCTCCCCTCCTTATAAGGATCCTGTCCCCAAAATCACAATACAAGGTTAAGCAAAAAGTTGAGGGTAATTCTCCTTCATCTTATCTTCTAATTCCCACGTAGCCTCCTTGGCATTGTGGTTTCGCCAAACTACTTTTACAGAAGGTATAACCTTATTTCTTAATACTTGCTATTTCCTATCGATTATCTGAATAGGAATTTCCTCATACGTAAGATTTTTCTCTATTTGGACGGGCTCAGAGGATATCACGTGCTTATAATCGGGCTTGTATGGTCGTAACACTAAAACGTGGAACACGTTGTGGATATGCTCCAGTTTAGGAGGCAAGGCTACCTCGTACGCCACTTCACCCACTATTCTCAATACTTCGAACGGTCCTATGAACCTTGTAGACACCCGATTTTTGCATTTCCTATACTAACCCTGACAGGAGGGCAAAATCGTCAATTGACCCGGCACACGAGAATAAAGGGGGGACGTAAAGACGAACCCTCAAAACCACCACGACGGGATGATATTGAAGCCGACACGACAACAAACGAATGTCGAGAGTCAGTTATTGATCACTGTGCTTGCCCGGATGACGTGGCACGTTTCCCGACGGGTTCCGGACTGCCGAGCGCAAACCCGTCAGCGGAAACCAACGGTACGACACGAAAATCGAGACGAGGCACGGAAAATGAGAAAATCAGCACAGTTAGCCGCAGATCAATTCGCGGCCAAGGACGGAACTCGAGGCAGCACGGGACTCGAAGCGCACGGGACTCGAGCGCGGCTGGGGGGAGAACCAAGGGCCAGCCGCAGATCTATCTGCGGCCAGCCGCAGATAGATCTGCGGCTGCCCTTGGCAGTGCTATATTAGGCCAGTTCGCATACAGGAAGAAGAGGAGAAGAGAAGAATTCAGCAGCAGCAGCAGTTCGGGGAGAGGAAGAAAAATAGGAAGAAAACAGCAAAAATTAAGAGAGAAAAGAGTGAGAAATAGTAAGAAATTGTACCTATTTTGTGAGATTATATCTCATATTTTCTACTCTACTCAATACACAAATTCATACATATTGTGGGGATTAATTGCAAGGTAAAAACCCTTTGTCCTTAGCATTTTGTTATGCTATTTTGTTGAGCTTTTGGTCATCCAAATTACCTTAAATGTAGTTTTTTTTCTTACATATTATTGTGATGCCATGGGTTAGGGACTATTAGTGAGGGTCTCATCGGAATGAAATTCCCCCTAATAGCCCGATGATATCCGCTTAGTGCAAATTTTAATTATTATGGTAATGTATCATTCGTAATGTATTTCAATCGTCATTGTAAGATGTCCTAGAGTGTTAGGCATCCCGTTGTTGATTATTTTCGTTATATCCATTTGGTGGTTGTGCAATAAGTTCGGATGTGAGCCTAGGAATGCGACCCCGTGGTCCAAATCCGGATGATGGACATTTTTGAAATGTATGTAATCGGGTGGATGTATCCGTTATTGTAAATATGTAATCGTCGGGCCTTAAAACGACGCCAAGGCGATAATCGCGTTTAAGGCCCCGAAATAGTGAAACTTGTGATTGTGGGCGTTTGGGGTTATTTTGATGGCTTACATGCCCATGAATATCCCCGACGCGTGTTTTATGCTTGATTGGATTTTGTGACACGAAAAAGGATTTCAAAGATTAAACGATGAAGGTTTTTTTCCTTAAAATCAAGCAAACTAGGAGGTTAGCATCACGTAGCTAAAAGTTTGGAGGTGTTAATGAATGTCGATTTCTATTAAACGGGAAGGCTAAAGAAAGTCGTTTTCAAATGTCACAAAAATGGTTTTATAAAATAAAACACCGTTTTATTAAATCTTGGTGCGTAGGGTGAAAGATATCCTAGAAGTTGCCCATCATTTTATGAAGGCAATGTATAGATTTCGATTCCTATTTTTACGAAGGTTTAAAACTCTTGTTTTGCCAAAACGACACCTAAGGGAAATCTCATAGTTTTGCCAACTAAAATCAACCCTTTCTCGCAAAGCTTTCTCGTTTAAGCCGATGGACATTCTAAGGCATTCTCAAAAGAAAAACACAATTTTCCCTAAAAAATCCAAATGATTCTTTTATGCAAACTCACCATAACATTTACATAGGCACACACACACACACGCGCACACACACACTTCATGAATTAAAGGATAGGAAAGCATCAAGATTGCGGTAACCGTGCTTCACGGAAGTCGAGGGGTGCCTAACACCTTCCCCTCACTTAAGCAAGCCCCCGAACTCTATGAATCTCGATTCGCAGACCAATTAATTCGGAGTCACATATGAGCCAGCGATTTATAAAAAACGAAAACTCGGATGAGTTGGTACATCCATTTCAAATATACCAACTGGCGACTCTGGTTAAATTGGCTCATCATAAAAACAATCTTTAAAAACCCCGTCGACATTAATGCCGACCCTTTTCCAAAAAATCATCTAAATAAAAAGGCTAAAATTGGAAAGGGTTACAACCCCCGCGTTAAGCGATTCCTACCGGCGTCGACAGCTGGCGACTCCGCTGGGGACATTAGAGGGCTTAAGCCGCATTAAAATCTTGATGCTATCCTATCCTTTAAAATTTATAATTGTGTATGTGCGTATGACATTTTGACGTCTTTTATTTATTGTTGTGTAAATGTGTGTTGTTGTCCAATGAATGAATGATTGAATGGGTTTTTCTTTACTTCAAAGTAATCATTTGCATGCGGTGAGGACGATAAATGTGAATGTATGTTGAGAGAGTACCTCCTCCTGAGGCGAACCCGTCGGTTGCTTATTACTGGACTCGATGGGGCTGCTCCCCGGAGATGGCTCAGGAAACGCACCACTCAAATCCGCTCCAATCGAAAGGGCTCAAACGAGTAGATTGCGAAGATTTGGGAACCTTCATGCCGAAAAGCCCGTGAGAGTAACCCTAGGGTAGGTCAGCCTCTGATAAACCCAACGCAGGAAAAGTCTCTTCATGCCCTTTTTACGTTCAAGCGTATAAAATGTCATGATCCCATTTCATATATACCTCCCCTGTTGTCAAAAGAGAATACTGACCTCCATGTTTTTGCAGGAAACAGCTGGGGAAGCATAATAAAGTCATGTTTTAGCATTTGTTATTGCACTAAAAGACTACTAACTTTCTCTTTTGCAGGGAAAGATTAAAAAACCCAAAACACAAAAAATTTACAGCTTTAGCATGCATCCGCATCCTTTCATTGCCCAAGACTGAACTTCGAACCGTTTGCCTGCAGGATTGCTCCTCAAACCCGTTCGCAGTCTAAGAAAGCCCAGGTCCTCTAACTCTGAAATGGCTGATCTTCCCAATCATAGTTCCATCTCTCGGGAAGAGTTTGATGATTTTAAAAAGCAGATGATGGAAATGGCCACAATGCTAAAAGAACAGTTCTTAATCAGACAGGATCCGTCAAACCAGGGACCGCACAATGTACCACCGCCAGGGGTGACCAGAATCCTCCTAAGGATGATGCAATCCTATTTAAAAATAACCAACATCAGCTTAAGGACGGGGCCGATCCTCCCAAAGGTCATTCCTGCCCTCAACAAGACAGTAATCACAATTCCAGAGGAGGGAGATAACTGATGACCTTCGCAGGAAAATGAAGCAGATGGAGGAGACCATCCAATCTCTAAAAGGGCATAGGCTCCTTGGGTAGGGTTAATTATGCAGATTTGTGTGTCTTCCCCGGAACCAGATATCCAGAGAAATTTAAGATCCCCGAATTCGAGAAATACAATGGGAAAGGGGATCCTTACACTCACCTGAAAATATATATTGGAGAACTGGGGTCCTATGCGGAAGATGAAGGATTAAGGATGCAATTATTCCAGAAAAGCTTGACGGGGGAGGCGAGGATCTGGTATGCCCGTCTCGATAATGCCCGGATTCATAATTGGGAGGAGCTGGCCCATACCTTTCTGACACAGTATAGCTTTCAGGCACAGATGGCCCCTGATAGATATCAAATGACAAAAATCAAGAAGCAACCAAGGGAAACCTTCAGGGACTATGCCCAACGATGGAGGGGTATGGCCGCACAAGTGAATCCTCCAATGAGTGAGTCAGAGATGGTGATGACCTTTGTGGATATACAAGAAGCACCTTATTATGAGCGGGTCATATCAGGGGTTGGAAGACCTTTCGCCGAGATGATAAAACACGGAGAAATGGTGGGACATAGGGTTGAAATCGGGTAAAATCCGGGACTTCACAAGCTCTTGAAACGGCTGCGGAAACAAATCCAAAGTGGGAAATTATGGCAGTACTTCCCGCAGGCCCCAAAAGCGAAAAGAGGAAGATGTCTCTCTCGTGCTGCAGGGATCATCCAGGAAAGTGGAGAATAGCCCTCCTGTACAAATACAGAGATTTGTGCCGCCCCGGCAACCCAATTTTGATAATCCCAGAACGGACGGACGAAGGAGGTTTGAGACCACACAGAGGCGGGTATTCACCCCGCTTGGGGATCCTCTTGAGCAGATTTTGGCAATATTGATATCACAGAGGAAGATTGTCGATTTGGCACCTCCATGTGACCCGAAGGGAAGAAAATTTGACCCCAGTAAAAAGTGTGCATATCATTCGGGTTCCCCGGGTCATGACACTCAGGAATGTTGGACGCTGAAACACATAATTCAGAACCTGATTGATAGCGGGGAAATCGTGGTGGAGCAGCCCGAGCCGCCAAAATGTTAAAATCAATCCCCTACCGAAGCATGATGGGGGAGGGGTCAATATGGTGGAAGCCATCGAAACCGAAGGACCGCCAAGGCGAAATTATATGATAGGGATTTATGGGATGGTTGGCATGACGGGTACTCAGGAGAATATGCAAGGGGCACCGGTTAGGTTGACGGGTGCAAGCCGGAGTATCATAGGGGGGCCTATCAAGTTAGCGGCTCCAAAACCTCTCATCATCGCAGCAAGACCACAGATCCCTATTTGCAATCTAAAAACAGTACCGTGGAACTACGGGGGTGTATTAGAGGAGGCGGCCAGTTGTGCTTCCGTAACATCAAAGGGGAATCCCTTGTACCTTCCAGGAAGAGTCCTCAAGAGTAAGAGAAAAGAGAACGAGAGGATATCCGAGGAAAAAGCCGCGGAGTTCTTGGAAAAGATGGATCATCCTGAAGTAAGGGGGATCAAGGCAGTGAGCGAGGAATCAACTCTAACGTCGATCATGGATTTGGTGTTATCATCCAGCGACCACTGCAGAATTTTGGCCAAAGTCCTAGGGGAGGCTCACATCCCCAAGATAATTAGCCAAGAAAGTTTCGGCCGCCTAGTGGATCATCTGCTGGAGAACAATGTGCTATCATTCACAGATGATGATATCCCGAAAGAGGGAAGGGGGCATCGGAGACCGCTGCACATCGCAGTGATCTCATCAGGGTATGTCATGAATGGGGTATTGATTGATGGGGGATCAGCACTGAATATTTGTCCCCTCAGTACACTGAGAAAAATGAACATTAATCCCAAGCGCTTGCGGGCCAGTCACGTGGTGGTGCGAGCCTTCGATGGATCCCGGAAGGATACATTGGGAGAAATAGAGTTGCCCGTGGAGATAGGGCCGTGTATTTTCGATATTTCCTTTCAGGTATTGGATATCTCGGCCAGTTATAACATGTTATTGGGAAGACCATGGATACATATGGCCGGGGCAGTTCCCTCTACACTACACCAACAAATCAAGTTCATCGTCAGCGGGAATCTGGTAACAATCTCCGCAGAGCGTAATGACCCGTTCCCGTCCAAGAATGATCTGCCAGTAATCAATGTGGACGAATCCGCGGCGCCTGCCAGTTTTCAAGCACTCGAAATCAGCACTCCCCACTATAGAGGTCTGGGAGCGCCAGTCATAAAATCGAAAGCCTCCCCTGAGCTCACCTTCGTTGCTAGAGAAATGATGAAGATGAAGTTTCAACCTGGGCAGGGGTTGGGAAAAGACAGCCAAGGAATTTCCACGCCTATTCGACTGCCCAACCAGACAGGCAGGGCAGGGTTGGGATATCATGGAGGCATAGAGCGGAAACACTCTCAAAGGGAGACCCCATTTCGATCGACCGGAATCCTAATGCCGAAGGTCCACGATGAACAAAGGACGGACAAGCCCGTGTCCGAATTAGAAGGTAAAGAATTGACTCCTGCGGATGATGAGTCAGTCAAAAGGAAGAGTTTCCTGCGGGAGGTCATGCAGCAGTTCGAAACCAAATGCTATATCTCTGGACCATCAATAAACTTTGGAGAGGGGAAGGATACGGCCACAACGTCGGGAGCCCAACAGAGTATGCCTGTCATCGATTGGGCAGGGTTAGTTATCCCTAATAAGGCTATGAGGGAGGACCGATACGATGTGGCGGTAGTCGTCAAAGAAGTCTCTGGTGCGCAGCCGCCTGTCATATGTCGCATCCCGGCTGATCTGACCACCGATAACTGGACGGTGGAGCCAATAATATCCAGACAAGGGTAAAACACGGTATCGGGTGGTAGACCCCGGAGAGTGGGGGATGAATGTCTACCAGTTTTGGTTCTTTATTTTATATTTTGCATAACTATGTTAGTTTGTCATGTTATTTTAAGAGCGACCATTGTGGAAAGATGAATTATATATATGACAGTATTTTGTTTCAATGTCAGGTGTAACCAATTTGAGTATTCCTTGCTTAACAAGTGATCCCTCAAATTTGAATGATGACTATGATTTTGATATCGAACTGGATTTCGATTTAATGGGTATTGAGCAGGACGAGACAGATTACGACGACGCGCCTGACGAGATCAAAGGGATGGGTCGAGGATAAACCCAAACCCAACTTAGACCAAACCGTCACCATAAATATCGGAACCCCTGACCAACCCAAAGAGCTCAAGATAGGGGCAGACCTGACCCCTAACCAGAAAGTAGAAATGACCAAATTGCTACGCCAGTATGAGGATGTGTTCGCCTGGTCTCATGAGGACATGATCGGATTATCCACCGACATTGTGGTACACCAGCTGCCCATCAAGGAAGGTTTTCAAGCCCGTCAAGCAAAAACTAAGAAAGCTAAAACCGGAATGGAGCTTGAAGGTAAAGGAGGAGATCATCAAACAGTTTCAGGGCTGGAATCATCATGGTGTCCACCTACCCAGAATGGTTGTCCAATGTGGTCCCAGTGGCTAAGCCTGGAGGTAAGGTGAGGGTATGTGTTGACTATAGAGATCTGAACAAGGCCAGTCTCAAGGATAATTTCCCAGTACCTTTTATACACATATTGGTGGATAACACAGCCCAATACGAGATGTACTCTTTCGTTGATTGCTTTGCGGGGTATCATCAGATAATGGTGGCAGAGGAGGACCGGGAGAAAAACAACCTTCATCACCCCTTGGGGCACTTTCTGCTATAGACGGTTGGGCTTTCGGTCTCACAAATGCAGGGGCTACTTATCAAAGAGCTATGATGGCCCTGTTCCACGATATAATGCACAAGGAGATAGAGGGTCTACGTGGATGACATTATCGTGAAGTCAAAGATAGAATCTGATCATGTGACCCATCTCCAAAAGCTATTTGACCGGCTCAGCCAGAAAATATAATTTAAGGCTCAATCCGGCAAAGTGTGCTTTCGGAGTGCAATCGGGCAAACTCTTGGGATTCCTGGTTAGTGATCGTGGCATCGAGTTGGATCCGGCCAAGATTAAGGCCATTGTGGATATGCCGGCACCCCGCACTGAAAAGGAAATAAGAGGATTTCTCGGAAGAATAAATTTCAACAGCCGCTTCATATCCCATTTGACAACCACGTGCGAGCCAATTTTCAAGCTGTTAAGAAAAGATGTCTCCCAAGAATGGAATGAGCAATGCCAGGAAGCCTTTCAGATCATTAAGAAGCAGCTGACGGAATCACCCGTGCTGGTACCCCCGAAGGATGAGATCCCTCTATTCATGTATATATCAGTCAATGACATTGCGATGGGCTGTATGCTGGGGCAGAAGAATGAATCAGGCAAAGAGCAGGCCATTTATTACCTCAGCAAGAGATTTAGCCGATGTGAACAGAATTACACCCCTATCGAAAGGACCTGTTGTGCTTTGGCTTGGGCTGCAATGAGATTACAGCATTATCTCCACGGGCACACCACGTACCTGATATCAAGGATGGATCCCCTGAAATATATCTTTGAACGGCCCATGCTGAACTGTCGACTTTCAAGATGGCAGTTAATCTTACAGCAGTTCGACATTGTATAACGTAACTCCAGAAAGCCATGAAGGGGCAGGGAATTGCAGATCAATTGGCAGAAGCGCCATCAGGGGGAATGGAGCCTTTAGACACTCCTTTGCCGGGCGAAGACGTATTCTGGATCTTGCGCGCGAGAGAGGATGACGAGGGGCAGTTCTGGAAATTGTATTTTGATGGTGCCATGAATGCGGAGGGGGCAGGAGCCGGAGCAGTCTTGGTCTCTATCACAGGAGAGCAATACCCCGTAGCCACTAAATTGCAGTTCAGTAACTCGAACAACACCGCTGAATACGAGGGATGTATCTTGGGACTCCGTTTGGCCCGTGACATGGGAGTGAAAAGGTTAGCAGTGTTCGGGGATTCGGAGCTGGTAATCAGACAAGCGATCGGGGTGTACAGCACTAAAGAGCTCCGGTTGCTTCCATACCACCGTTGTGTTATCCAACTGATGCAAGAGTTCGAAGATATCGCTTTCCGACACATCCCCCGGGGACGGAATGATTTCGCCGATGCATTGGCGACTTTAGCTTCTCTAGTCCACACAATCAAGAGCAGGAACGTTCCACAGATAGAGATAGCAGTGCAGAACGCCCCGGCATACGAGGAGCACGTGGCGGTACTATCGGACGAGGGGGTTCTGCCAAGGCAGCCTTGGTATCACGACATAAGGGAATATCTGAGGGATAGATCCATTCCCGACCAAGCCAGCCGAGCGGAGAGGTTGAGAATTCAAAAGATGGCAATGAAATTTTATCTGAGCGGAGATTCACTGTACAAGAGGGATGCCAATTTGGGATTGCTACAATGTGTAAATGAAATGCAGGCCCAAAAGATTATGGGACGAAATACATGGTGGAGTGTGTGGGCCACACATGAGTGGGCCGATGCTGGCCAAGAAGATCTTGAGAACGGGGCATTACTGGTTGACGCTGAAAGCCGACTGTGATGATCACGTCAAGCGGTGTTACCAATGCCAGGCGCACGGTAATGTTATCCATGCGCCTCCCAATGAACTGCACTGTATGACCTCCCCTTGGCCATTCTCAATGTGGGGTATGGATGTGATCGGACCAATAGAGCCCAAAGCAAGCAACGGCCACCGATTTATATTCGTCATGATCGATTACTTCACTAAATGGGTAGAAGCAGCTTCTTTCCCCAAAGTAACTCAGGAGATCATCGTCGGTTTCATCAGGAATAATGTCATTTGCCGATACGGGCAACCTGAGGTTTTAGTCTCTGACAATGCCCAAGAATTTGAACAATACCCTCATGAAGGGATTATGCGACCAGTTTAAGATCAAACACCTCAATTCTGTCATTTACCGTCCTAAGATGAATGGGGCAGTGGAAGCTGCAAATAAGAATATCAAGAAGATCATGGCGAAAATGTCCGCTAATCACCGGGGATGGCCGGATCTGCTACCTCTCACCTTGTTGGCGTACAGAACGTCGGTACGTACTTCTACAGGGGCAACCCCGTACGCTCTGGTATACGGAATGGAAGCGGTTCTGCCAGTTGAGGTTGAGATGGCGTCCCTCAGAATCTTGATTGATGCTCAGATAAACGAGGAGGATTGGATGCAAAGCCGGTACGACCAATTGGCCCTAATTGATGAAAGGAGGGTGGCCGCTGTGTTGCACGGTCAGTTATATCAGCAAAGGATCTCCCGATCATACGACAAGAAGATAAGACCTCGAAAATTCAAAGAAAATGACCTAGTGTTAAAGAGAGTAATGCCTTGTCAAGACGAAGCCAAAGGGAAGTTTGCCCCGAACTGGGAGGGGCCTTTTGTGATTAAGAAAGTGCTGTCCGGAGGAGCCCTCATACTGCAGGAGATGGATGGGGAGGTGTTTCCACAACCCCTTAATTCCGACTCGGTGAAGCGGTTCTATGCATAAAAAAAATAAAAAAAAAATAAAAAAAAAATTAAAAAAAATAAAAAATAAAAATATCCCTCATCATTTTTCTCCTCGTTCTTTGAAGGAACGAACTACGTAGGACCTGATCTCCCGACTTGTGGGGGTACGTAGGCAGCCATTGTGGCACGGTCCCATTCCTTACAAATAACCCTTTCTTCTATCAAAACCGATTCCCAACAGCCAGAAAACCTTCCGACACCCTCGAAACTCTCCCGAAACCAGCCACCTGATCAGTTTCATCTCAAATAACCTAGCCCTAACCCAACCAAGCAGTTAGCCCGAATCTAAGACTCAGCCGATGAAATCGACAGGATATGCGGCAATATCTGACAAGTCCCCATCAAGACTTGAGAAGAGAAAGAAGGCGAAATATCAAAATCATGGTTAGCTGGATAAAATGAGGGTCCAATGAAAAGGCAACGATACGACAAAAAGGAAAGATGACTAAATTTAAATACCTGTCTATATAAAATAAGTCATTTTGTTACATGGTTTCTCTTTTGATAACCGATGAAACTGACACAGTCCATGCAGGAAATAAAATGATCTACCAATTTGAAAATAATCGAAGCAGGATGGATAAAGTGGTGGATAGATCTGAAGCATCGACGTTCCGGAAGATCATCTGCCATATCTCTGTCACCACCGGCGACAAACCGTCCAATCAGCGGAGAAGCCACCGACCAATCCTGTGGGAGGATCGAGATCCAAGCATACCACGGCATCTGGCGACGACACCTGTGGAAAAATAGTATCAAAAAGACTGTACAGGGGTCATTCTCTATCCATGAATAAAAGCATGCATCATACATGACTCGTTATGTGAAAATAAAATACAAAATTCTGAATAAGTCGGACGTCGAACACGACGAATCAAGGCAAGACCCGACAGAAACCTGGGAAGGCATCCAAGCAAACCGCGACAGAGTGGTGAGCAAACCCTGGGAAGGGCTGAGATCCACGCGAACCACAACAAGATGGTGAGCAACCCTGGGAAGGGCTGATATCCACAAAAAGAAAAAAAGACAAAAAACAACAAACCCTGGGAAGGGCTGAGATCCAAGCAAACCGCGACAGAGTGGTGAGCAAACCTGGGAAGGCATCCAAGCAAACCGCGACAGAGTGGTGAGCAAACCCTGGGAAGGGCTGAGATCCACGCGAACCACAACAAGATGGTGAGCAACCCTGGGAAGGGTTGATATCTGCAAAAAAAGAGAAAAGACAAAAAACAACAAACCCTGGGAAGGGCTGAGATCCAAGCAAACCGCGACAGAGTGGTGAGCAAACCCTGGGAAGGGCTGAGATCCACGCGAACCACAACAAGATGGTGAGCAACCCTGGGAAGGGCTGATATCCACAAAAAGAAATAGACAAAAAACAACAAACCCTGGGAAGGGCTGAGATCCAAGCAAACCGCGACAGAGTGGTGAGCAACCCTGGGAAGGGCTGAGATCCAAGCAAACCGCGACAGAGTGGTGAGCAAACCTGGGAAGGCATCCAAGCAAACCGCGACAGAGTGGTGAGCAAACCCTGGGAAGGGCTGAGATCCACGCGAAACCACAACAAGATGGTGAGCAACCCTGGGAAGGGCTGATATCCACAAAAAGAAAAAAAGACAAAAAACAACAAACCCTGGGAAGGGCTGAGATCCAAGCAAACCGCGACAGAGTGGTGAGCAAACCTGGGAAGGCATCCAAGCAAACCGCGACAGAGTGGTGAGCAAACCCTGGGAAGGGCTGAGATCCACGCGAACCACGACAAGATGGTGAGCAACCCTGGGAAGGGCTGATATCCACAAAAAGAAAAAAAGACAAAAAACAACAAACCCTGGGAAGTGGGGCTGTGATCCAAGCAAACCGCGACAGAGTGGTGAGCAAACCTGGGAAGGCATCCAAGCAAACCGCGACAGAGTGGTGAGCAAACCCTGGGAAGGGCTGAGATCCACGCGAACCACGACAAGATGGTGAGCAACCCTGGGAAGGGCTGATATCCACAAAAAGAAAAAAAGACAAAAAACAACAAACCCTGGGAAGGGCTGAGATCCAAGCAAACCGCGACAGAGTGGTGAGCAAACCTGGGAAGGCATCCAACCAAAACAAAAACCCTGGGAAGGGCTGAGATCCAAACTAACACCCTGGGAAGGGCTAAGATCCAAGCAAACCACAACCCTGGGAAGGGCTAAGATCCAAACCAACAACAACCCTGGGAAGGGCGGAGATCCAAGCAAATCACATATGTATTGTCATTCTTGTGCACTGTCATTCATGCATCGAGTGTCTATTCTTTATCCTGTTCATTCCATTTATCATTTCATAAACATGATAAAGAGGGGCAGCTGTAGACACCCGATTTTTGCATTTCCTATACTAACCCTGACAGGAGGGCAAAATCGTCAATTGACCCGGCACACGAGAATAAAGGGGGGACGTAAAGACGAACCCTCAAAACCACCACGACGGGATGATATTGAAGCCGACACGACAACAAACGAATGTCGAGAGTCAGTTATTGATCACTGTGCTTGCCCGGATGACGTGGCACGTTTCCCGACGGGTTCCGGACTGCCGAGCGCAAACCCGTCAGCGGAAACCAACGGTACAACACAAAAATCGAGACGAGGCACGGAAAACGAGAAAATCAGCACAGTTAGCCGCAGATCAATTCGCGGCCAAGGACGGAACTCGAGGCAGCACGGGACTCGAAGCGCACGGGACTCGAGCGCGGCTGGGGGGAGAACTAAGGGCCAGCCGCAGATCTATCTGCGGCCAGCCGCAGATAGATCTGCGGCTGCCCTTGGCAGTGCTATATTAGGCCAGTTCGCATACAGGAAGAAGAGGAGAAGAGAAGAATTCAGCAGCAGCAGCAGTTCGGGGAGAGGAAGAAAAATAGGAAGAAAACAGCAAAAATTAAGAGAGAAAAGAGTGAGAAATAGTAAGAAATTGTACCTATTTTGTGAGATTATATCTCATATTTTTTACTCTACTCAATACACAAATTCATACATATTGTGGGGATTAATTGCAAGGTAAAAACCCTTTGTCCTTAGCATTTTGTTATGCTATTTTGTTGAGCTTTTGGTCATCCAAATTACCTTAAATGTAGTTTTTTTCTTACATATTATTGTGATGCCATGGGTTAGGGACTATTAGTGAGGGTCTCATCGGAATGAAATTCCCCCTAATAGCCCGATGATATCCGCTTAGTGCAAATTTTAATTATTATGGTAATGTATCATTCGTAATGTATTTCAATCGTCATTGTAAGATGTCCTAGAGTGTTAGGCATCCCGTTGTTGATTATTTTCGTTATATCCATTTGGTGGTTGTGCAATAAGTTCGGATGTGAGCCTAGGAATGCGACCCCGTGGTCCAAATCCGATGATGGACATTTTTGAATGTATGTAATCGGGTGGATGTATCCGTTATTGTAAATATGTAATCGTCGGGCCTTAAAACGACGCCAAGGCGATAATCGCGTTTAAGGCCCCGAAAATAGTGAAACTTGTGATTGTGGGCGTTTGGGGTTATTTTGATGGCTTACATGCCCATGAATATCCCCGACGCGTGTTTATGCTTGATTGGATTTTGGTGACACGAAAAAAGGATTTCAAAGATTAAACGATGAAGGTTTTTTCCTTAAAATCAAGCAAACTAGGAGGTTAGCATCACGTAGCTAAAAGTTTGGAGGTGTTAATGAATGTCGATTTCTATTAAACGGGAAGGCTAAAGAAAGTCGTTTTCAAATGTCACAAAAATGGTTTTATAAAATAAAACACCGTTTTATTAAATCTTGGTGCGTAGGGTGAAAGATATCCTAGAAGTTGCCCCATCATTTATGAAGGCAATGTATAGATTTCGATTCCTATTTTTACGAAGGTTTAAAACTCTTGTTTTGCCAAAACGACACCTAAGGGAAATCTCATAGTTTTGCCAACTAAAATCAACCCTTTCTCGCAAAGCTTTCTCGTTTAAGCCGATGGACATTCTAAGGCATTCTCAAAAGAAAAACACAATTTTCCCTAAAAAATCCAAATGATTCTTTTATGCAAACTCACCATAACATTTACATAGGCACACACACACACACGCGCACACACACACTTCATGAATTAAAGGATAGGAAAGCATCAAGATTGCGGTAACCGTGCTTCACGGAAGTCGAGGGGTGCCTAACACCTTCCCCTCACTTAAGCAAGCCCCCGAACTCTATGAATCTCGATTCGCAGACCAATTAATTCGGAGTCACATATGAGCCAGCGATTTATAAAAAACGAAAACTCGGATGAGTTGGTACATCCATTTCAAATATACCAACTGGCGACTCTGGTTAAATTGGCTCATCATAAAAACAATCTTTAAAAACCCCGTCGACATTAATGCCGACCCTTTTCCAAAAAATCATCTAAATAAAAAGGCTAAAATTGGAAAGGGTTACAACCCCCGCGTTAAGCGATTCCTACCGGCGTCGACAAACCTCGGGCTTAATTTTCCCTTCTTTCCAAATCGTATCTTCCCTTTTCAAGGAGATACCTTCAGAAACACGTAACTGCCGACGTCGAAGTCTCTTGTCTGGCGATGTTGATCTGCATACTTCTTTTGTCGGTCTTGGGCTGCAACTAATCTTGCCCTGATCACTTTGACCACTTCTGTTGTCTGCTGCACCAATTCTGATCCCAACAGTCGTCGTTCGCCAACCTCATCCCAGCTTAATGGTGTCCTGCACTTCCTTCCGTAGAGGGTTTCGTATGGCGGCATACCGATACTTGCATGATAACTATTATTGTAAGCGAATTCCACCAGTGGTAAATGGTCATCCCAATTTCCCTTGAAATCCATCACATAAGCTCTCAACATGTCTTCAAGTGTTTGTATTGTCCGTTCACTCTGTCCGTCAGTTTGAGGATGGTAAGCAGTACTTAGTCGTAACTGTGTTCCCATTCTCTCTTGCAAGCTTTTCTAAAAATTTGACGTGAAATGCGGATCTCGATCTGAGACAATTGACACTAGCACTCCATGTCGTGAAATAATTTTCTTTATGTACAACTTGGCTAATTGGTTCAAATTAAATCGGATCTTTATCGGTAGAAAGTATGCTGATTTCGTCAATCGATCCACGATAACCCAAATAGCATCATAACCCTTCTATGTAACTGGAAGTCCTACCACGAAATCCATAGTGATATGCTCCCATTTCCATTCCGGTATATTCAGTGGTTGAAGTAACCCACTCAGTCTCTGATGTTCCGCTTTGACTTGTTGATATGTGAGACACTTATTGACGTACTCTGCTACGTCCCGCTTCATGTTGGGCCACCAAAAATATTGATGAAGATCACGGTATATTTTGTGCTTCCTTGGTGAACAGAATATGCTTAATTATGTGCTTCATGTAAAATTTCATCTCTTAATTCAGTCACCGCTGGCACCCACACTCGCTCCTCATATCTCAAGATAAAATCCTTATCCATTCAGAATTTCTCTTCCTCATTTTCTGCGATCCTTTTCTGTATCCTTTCACATTCTCCATCCTTTTCCTATGCCTCTTTCACTTTGTCGAGTAACGCCGGACGAGCTTCAATTACGAATAACTTCTCTACTGCCTCTGCCGGACTTTTCACTTCAATCTCCAGTCTAGCCATTTCAAGTATTAACTCCTCGTAAGTTGTCAACATAAACAATTTCTCGTTCCCCTTTCTACTCAATGCATCTGCTACTACGTTTGCTTTTCCCGGATGATAAAAAATTTCGCAGTCGTAATCCTTGATTAATTCTAACCACCTCCTCTGTCGCATGTTCAATTCTTTCTGTGTGAAGATATATTTTAGACTCTTATGATCCGTGTATATCTCGCATTTATCCCCATAAAGGTAATGTCTCCAAATTTTTAATGCAAAGACGACAGCTGCTAATTCCAGGTCATGGGTAGGGTATCGTTTCTCGTAGTCCTTCAACTGTCGTGACGTATATGCAATGACCTTGTCGTGTTGCATCAACACACAGCCAAGACCCTTGTGTGATGCATCACTATACACTACAAAACCTCCCGTATCATCTGGTAAGGACAATACAGGCGCTTCGCTTAACCTCTTTTTCAACTCCTAAAAACTGTCTTCGCACTTTTCAGACCATACAAACTTCACCGTTTTTCTAGTCAAATTGGTCAACAGGGTTGCTATCTTCGAAAAATCCTGGATAAATCTTCGATAGTACCCGGCTAACCCAAAGAAACTTCGTACTTCTGTCGGCGTCTTCGGTTGTTCCCAGTTACTAACTGCCTTTACTTTCGCAGGGTCCACTGAGATACCGTCTTTGTCGATCATATGCCCTAAAAATTGCACCTTCTCCATCCAGAATTCGCACTTGGATAATTTCGCGTATAACTTCTCCTTTCTTAGTGTCTCCAGTACTTTGTTCAGATGGTCGGCATGCTCTTCTTCGGTCTTTGAATAAATCAAAATGTCATCGATGAAAACTACTACGAACTTGTCTAAGTACGGCTTCAGAACTCGGTTCATTAAGTCCATGAATGCTGCTGGCGCATTAGTCAAACCGAAAGACATCACCAAAAACTCGTAGTGACCATATCTCGTCCGAAACGCAATTTTAGGTACATCTTCCTTCCTTACTTTTAGCTGATGATATCCGGTTCTCAAATCTATCTTCGAGAAGTGTCTGGCTCTTTTTAGTTGATCGAACAAGTCGTCGATCCTTGGCAATGGATACTTGTTCTGGATCGTTGATTTGTTCAACTCCCGGTAATCAATGCAGAGCCTCATCGATCCGTCTTTCTTTTTTACAAACAAAACTGGGGCTCCCCATGGGGACACACTTGGCTGAATATACCCATTGTCCAGAAATTCTTGAAGTTGTATCAACAATTCTTTCATCTCCACTGGCGCAATACGATACGGAGCCTTCGAAATTGGTGCAGTCCCTGACACTAAGTTTATTGCAAATTCAATTTCGTTGTCTGGCGAAAGACCAGGTAATTCGCTTGGAAACACATCTGGAAACTCTCTTACTATCGGTATATCCTTAATTTTTACACCTTCTTTCTTTGTATCTATAATATAGGCTAAATAGCCTTCACATCCTTTCTTTAACAACTTCCTGGCCTGCAGCATCGTAAGACAATAAGAACGTCTCAGCGATGTGCTACCATTAAACACTACCCTTGACCGGTTAGGGGTCCAAAGGTTCACATTCTTCTTCTGACAGTCAATCACTACCGCATGATCATACAACCAGTCCATTCCCAATATTACATCGAACTCTCCCAACCTTATTGGGATCAAATCCACATAAATATTATGTCCCCTAATCTCAGCGCAACAATTACGAAGAATAAACTCTACTAGGATTACCTCATTATTCGCAATTTCTATACTCAAAGGATTTTCTAACGGTTCTTGGGGTAAATTTAACCGTTTAGCAAAATCTTCAGTTACAAAGAACGGGTAGCACCCGAATCAAATAATACGCAGGCATTTATATTATTGATTGGGATAATACCTGACACCACGTCCTTAGCAATCATTGCATCCTGGACAGTCATATTGAAGGTTCGGGCAGGGGTTCGGCTCGGCGGAGTCGATCCTCCAATTGTCAGTTTGTTGCCTCCTTCTCGGTTGATGTTTCCACCACCGCTTCCTTTCTTCGGGCAGTCTTTGATCTGATGTTCCTCTGATCCACACGAATAACATCCACGGTTCTTGTTTGGGTTTGTGCAGTTTGGTGCCATGTGCCCCTCTTGGCCACAATTATAACAGACATTGCGCCCCTTCCAGCACTCTCCCTTGTGATTTTTCCCACATTTGGAACACGCTTCTATCCTCTTCTTAAATCCTCCTTGATTATTACCCGTCTGATTAGTGTTGGTGTTGTTGTTGTTGCCACTGTCCCATTTTCTCTTTCCCGAATTGCTTCCACCGCTACTACCACCTCCACGATAGTCTCCTCCACTTTTCTTATTCTTCTTGTGTTGATTCAGGGCCTCAATCCCTCCTTCAGCGATGATGGCTTTTTCTAACAGTGCACTAAAGGTTTCAATCTAAAGAACGGCTACCTTATTATATATCCACAGTTTCAGCCCTTGTTCAAATCTTTGCGCCTTCAGTTCTTCAGTACTTACTTGAAGCGGTGCAAAACGTGCAAGTTCATTGAATTTGGCGGCGTACTGAGCCACCGTCATGTCTCCCTGCTTCAGTTCCAAGAATATCAGTACCATTTGTCTTTCCATGTTCTTTCGGAAATAATTCTCAAAAAATAATTCCTTGAACTTGTCCCACAGTATCGCTCCTTCGCCTGCTCGTTGTTGGTTAGCTTCCCACCAATAATTTGCTTCCTCTTTCATCATATAGGTGGCGAACGTTGTTTTCTGGTCATCCCCCACGCGTGCGATAATGAACGTCTTCTCTATTTCCTTCACCCAAGACTGGGCTTCAATCGGATTAGTTGTTCCCCTGAACTTTGGGGGTCCTATGCTCTTAAAGTCTTTGAAACTTGTTATGGGTGTTGTCGGTGGGTTGGGATTCATGATTCCCGCACTTCTCCTTTCCATTCTCTCCAATATATCTGCTAACCGCTGCATGGGGTCCGTCGGACCTCCTCCATTGTTAATCGATCCCTCAGGTGTTGCTGGGGGTGGTACGTTACGTCAGGGCGGCATTCTCTGCTAAACGTAAGAAAGCTTAATATCATCATCTCATCATACTACGAGAATATCTATTATGAGTACTACAAGTAGACCACAAAGCGACACACTTTATTAGTAACTCGTAATGAAATTTAGCTTCTGTGAGGCCCCCAAATCCGGGTCCCTTGAACCTCGGACCTGGTGCGTCACGATACATCATATTTACAATTATTGCGGAAGATATAAACATAAATTGTTTATACATTAAACTTTGCTACATATCCCAAGGTCTATAACCTTTATTTTAATACATATTTACCTTTAGATTCACAAAAGGTTTACAGCATATCATTTACATCAGATAATTAATTTGGTTATCATGCATAACCATCTAATCTTGTCCTTTGCTTTTGTACTGTCTTTCCTCGAATGTTCGCCTTAAATCTGAAATTTGTTATCATGATATAGCAAGGGTGAGCAACTACTTTGCTCAGCAAGTTTAAGTACAATAAAGATATATCATGATTGAAAGAATGAATAAGCTTTATAACTTTTCAACAATATAATAAATGTGAAAGAGCATGAATCAGAATTTCAATAATTGAATGACTGAATTCAATAATAAGGGGTGTCAATAATGACCATGAATAATTTAACTGAACCTTATGGTAATGAAGGTGATCAGCCTTTTATACCTGATGAACATATGCAATATGCACTAAGTGCGAATCAATAATCATAGTTGTGGGATAATCAACAATAATTATCCACTAACATGCTTGAAAGATAATAACTTGGGTGTGAGTTAGGGAAACTTGCTCAATATAAAAGTTGAGTAAGATGGAACTTGCCTGTACCGTCGATTACTGCTACGTAATTTAACTTATTCTCTTATGAAAGACCTATCAGTTATAAGATTGATCTTTCAATTAGCAACACATATACCTCATAACACTACTTCTAATATTTAAGCACATAAGCAAATATTAGATAGCACCTTACACGTTCATAATTCTAAAAGTAGCACACATCGAGTCTTTAACAGTGTTCAATATAGTATGCTGAGTGGTTTCCCACAAACAACCAACAAACTAGTTTTCGTCTCGTCTACACTGTTTTCACAGTGAGTTAGATCGGTTGCTAGTTCGTATATACCTCCGCTCCCTGAAGGAATTGTTTAGTCCAACTACTATACATCAACTATTAAAGAGTACGATTGTACCACTATTTTATTATAAACTATATGACTTAACACTAAGTCTTTCATTTTATAAGTTCTTCTTTATAATCCATTAAGCCTGAACACCTAATTCAGTAAGTTGGATTATCTAAACATACTAATCCAGCAACTTGGATTCGAACTATCCTACAATCCAGCACCCTGGATTCACTAATTCAGTAAACCATATTTACCAATTCAGCAAGCCAGATACTACAATCCAACAAGCTGGATTCAACTGTAAATTCCTATTTTAGTTGACATTTAACAGTCGGTTAAATGTTTAAAGCTTTACTTGACTTCGTATTGAGAGCCTCTCATTCCATATAATTGATTAAGGTTAATTATGTAACCTTTTATATCAAGTCCCTTTATAAGTGTCTTCGATTGCTACTTAACATTTAGTTAAGTCTTAAATCTTATCTTTACATCACGTTGGATGTATAATTATCGTTAACAATATTAAGGTTAACGTTCGTCTTATCCTTCTTTAAAGTTCTCTTTTGATCGACACTTAACGTTTGGTTAAGTAGTCTTAGTCTGAAGTTACATTATATCAATGTATTATCTTCATTAAAGTTAATTAAATAAACTCTCCCATCTTGCCTTTAGGCAACTTCTTTTTAATGTTTACTTAACACTTTAGCTAAGTTCTTATACTCTTGTATTCACCTCCTTCACATGTTTATTAGGTTGATAGAATAATTACCTCAACATTCAAGTCATCATTTAACTTCATATTATACCCTCAAGGTATTTCTCTCAAATAATACTTAACATGTAGTTAAGTCCTTATCAAATGTCTCCACATCGTTTTGGAGGTATATTAGATTAATTAAAAAAAAATCTTTAATCAAGTTTTCGCTTAACTTCTCCCATTTATACTTAACATGTAGTTAAGTATTTAAACTTTTAAAATATAACCCATTATGGTTAATCTTTACCTCACTATTCAAGATTTACACTTCATAATACCTAGAACGGTAATTAGTAGGTTCGGAACGCTTTATGGTTCATAAAACGCAAGCCCGACACCTTTCGTTCGCATCCGGTCGAGCAACATCTTCAAAACGCCCATTTTGACCTTTTCCCAAAATCTCAAATTTTAGTTTTTATTACATAAATTGTAGCATTATCCTTGAGCTTTTTAAAACATCTTGAATTATCAAATTTGGACTTCGTACGCAAAAGTTATGCTTATTTTAGTGTTGGATGTCAAAATCACATTGCCTAGCTCGCGAATTTCAAACCCAACCTCGCTTAAAAAGTCATAACTTCTTCATTATTTACAATTTTTGGGTGATTCCAGTGGCCACGCGAAGCTAACTTCCGTATCTATAATTTTGTCCTATTGAAATTTTTCCACTTCCCAACACAACAATACAAAAATCGCACGTAAAGGGGGCTGACCCCGAATTTCGCTGGACAGTTTTGCCTATTACTTAGATTGGCCATAACTTTTTGCTCCGAAGTCGGAATTGGTCCATTTCGGAGTCTATGGAAAGCTTATACAGTGTACAATAACATACCAAAAGTCCAGAATTTTTAGAGCAATCTACCTAGCCCTTAATTTTTTAATTTTGGGCAGCAGCTCCCTCGTTCTTTCTCTCCTCTCCGTTTGATTTTTGTATCTTGAGTTTTACACCACCAAATCAAACGATTTCAAGTTCTATGAACTCGTAACTCATAATATTACAACATATTAAATCTATATAATTTTTCATCCATACCCACTAAGCGGATCTAAGGATCAAAAGAAAATGAGAGTTTTAGAGTTTTAAGAAATTATTTCTTAGATCCAAGCTTGATAACCCATCAAACCTCTAGATCCAACCATGAATCATCATAAATCATGTAGATCTATCAATATAAAGTATAATAACACTAACTCAAAGCTAGATCCAAGCTTAATCACAAGAAAAATGGATAGAGTTTTGAGATTTACCTTTTTGGATTTCATTTCCTTTTCTTTCTCTTTCCTTCCATGGATCTTCCATGGCTTCCTTTCTTGCTTTCTTCTTCCTTCATGGTAGCCAAGCCTTCTCTCTCTCTCTCTCTCCCTCTCTCTTCCTCGGTCAAACCTTTCTCTCTCTTCCTCCTTTCCTTTTGTTGCCGAGAATGAGAAAATGGAGAGCGAATGAGATATATATATTTATATATATATATATATATATATATATATATATATTACTTCCCTTTTCATTTCTTATCCTTATATATACATATATATATATATATATTAACTTTCCCCCAAGTCTACTATTACATAATTAATTAAATCATTTGGGTCATGAAATAAAATACTTCAACCCACATAATCACTTGATTCTAATATTTAATTAGGATTTCTTTTCCATAAAATTTGGAATTTAAAATAATTATTCACTTACATTTATTTATATAACTCAATTAAATTCTTTCTTAATTAAGTCAAAATAAATAATAATTGAGATATATTGAAATAAGTCTCTCTCACATTATTTTTACTAGTACACTTCAATCGCCATCATTAATCTCCATACTTAACATATAAAGATTAATTTACAATACCTCATATTATTTGTTTATTATATAATAAACAATTATATATACAATCGCATAAGATTTCTATTCATTTATCTCTCATATACATTCTATATATACCTCAACATAATTTAATATGTTGAGACATACTATATAAACCACATAGATCAAACACTATGCTTTTCCAATAGCTATAACCCTTCGGTTATTCAATTTTTTTTCATTCCTAATATATAATATATTAGGTTATATAGTTCTTTTATTACACTCTACCCCGTCGATAAATATACATATTCACAATATATATATTTACCTTATCATCAAATAATTAATATTTCCTATATAATAGGCTTGACATTCAACCTCATGTCTTATCAAATATCTCTTTTTACTATTTGCTAAGCTTCATAAGCCTTTATTATATGACTTGCCATATACAGTTCACTTATCATGATCTTAATCCCTCTTGGACTTTTATGAAATTCCAATACTTGACTACTAGGTTAGGCTCATTTAATTAACACTACCGCACCTAGTTCATCTCTTCCCAATTTAATATCTTTGGGTTCTCTGAAACTACCATTCAGGCTCAGTTTTCATTAATCTGTATGATCACTTTAATTAAACTTTCTAAGTATAGGTATATATATAATTATACATATACTCATTTTCTTGTTCCTTATTATAACAAGTTAACATCACTAATACAACAAACTGCTTTTCTAATTCAGCAAACTGAATACACTAATTCAGCAAACCGAATACACTAATTCATACTCTTCTCTCTCTTTGTTATCTAAACCTTTCATTTATGGAAAGTTTCCAAACTTTCCATTTATGGAAAGTTTCTACCCTTCCATTTATGGAAAGTTTCTTTAACTCAAGGTTGGTTAAAATATGGTCAACCTAGTTTACTCATCCTTTGGCTAATTTGTTGGGCTACTCATAAAACCCTAACACATTAAATCCTTACTCATAGCTTGGCTTATAATAAATCCCTCTTGGACTATCAATTATCATACATTTGGGCTTATATTTAAATTACTCACTTCACATCTAGGCAATCCCATATTGGGCTACCATAATTAATCCTCTTATTCAAATTCCCTACATTAATCACACTAGTTAATTACCTAATGATAATCACCCTTCTCGTTTGCCAATCAAGGCCAACATTCAAGCTATGTTAATTCCATAACATAGTTTTATCTTGTTTCTCATTAATTAACCTAATTAATTACTCATCTAGGCTTGGATCATTACCATCCTACCCTTCATCCTACACTTTCTATTTATGGAAGGTCTCTAACCTCTTCTTATTGGTGCACATCTATACACCACAACTTTCCTTTTATAGAGAATTCTCAAACTTTCCATTTATGGAAAGCTTCTCCTCTCGTATTTTTGAATAGTAAATACGCTCTTATACTCCATATAAACGCTATTCGGGAATGTGAAACTTCGAAAAGCGAAGAAGCGTTTCTCGCGTGAATAGTGTTTCCCGCGTTATTTTCTAAGAAAATATTTTTCCTCTACGATTCATTAATGCTTATATCGTATCACATAACACATTGATTAGATCGCAGAAATCCATCTTCATTGATCACTTAAAATCATAATACACAAATATATCATTGCTTCTTTAAACTTTCTACTTATGGAAAGTTTCTAGGGTAGCTTCTCTAACCCTATCTAGCTTATATATGTTTGTATACCTATATATCTCTGTATACCACCTTATCAATTCTAGGGTTTCAATCCCTTACATATCATTTCACACATTTAATTTCTAACACAGAGATTAGGTTAAAGTGTTTAATCATCTCTACACAATCATCTTCTTCAAAACTAGGTTTTAAACTCAACCCTTATAAGGATTCCATCATCAGAATCACTACTACCGAAACGCTCAAGTTCGGTTAACTTCTAAACTCTTGCGACATTTATTTCATCGCATAAACTTATTGAATACGTCCTCAATTCATATAAGTTCTTTCAAAACCAAAGAAAATATTGAGTAATTTCTCTACACATTTCTCTGTTAACAATCTAGGTTTTGACTTTAACCTTTATTCAATATTTGAGACCTTATTTACAAGTCTCATAACTATCCAGGATATTACAGCTTCATTGTAAGGAATGTAAATACCTTTCACAACTCTCTAGGACGCGTCTATCTAAGATCGGCCCAAAACTCTATATGAGTTTTATCTACCCTTATCCTCTATACACCTCCTAAAGTTATAGCCTAAAGACCTCTCTCTAAAGGTTTATAACCTAAGGCTCTGATACCAACCTGTGACGCCCCCAAATTCGGGTCACCCGAACTGCGGACCTGGTTCGTCACTTTCTCATACATGCATCAAACTATTGATAACTTACAGCGAAAATAAAGGAATATTTACATTGATATAACATAAATAATCCTGTCCCAAGTCTCGAAACGAAAACTTCTACAAAACGTAACTTAATACATAAGGGTAATTAAGTCTGAATACATCACAAAAGTTAACGAGTCTTAGTACATAATTAAAATGATAATTTTAACGGTACAAAGCTAATCAGTAACTATGCCTTTGCCTTTATCCTTCCCTGAGCTTTCACCACGAGCTCCACTAATTGAAATATTTTAAGGAAAGCAAGGGTGAGCAACAAATTTGCTCAGCAAGTATAATAACAATAATCGTGAATCATCAAATGAAGACTTTATAGCTTACAAGAATCAAGAGAATAAAAGATAGCTCAAGAATTTGCACAATCTCAACGAATGATCTCATTAACACAATTGTAGGGCCTCTACGGACCGAATGATTTTAATATTCCCAAATGGAGGAAATATTCTATACTGAGTAGTCATCATGACACTGAACTTTTACTAGAATCACCAAAATTTCATCTGATGACCCAACATACTAATACACTAGGTGACCAGCCTAATGTACCTGGTGTTATGCATAACCCCTTTAACATATTGTTCGCGCGCGTGTCGGTTCCCTGACATACATACTGTTTCCCCTGCTATGAGGGTTGTTCATCTCAGCTTTACATAGGAATCCAAACCAAACAATTTGATCAGATAGCTTTACTTAACAACAATGATGATTAAACATACGTCTAGCCGAAACTATTGGCTTTGACATCTATCTTATGTAGTTCATGGAATATAGAACTTGAAAGCTTTAATAACATGCATCGAAGCATAGTTAAATAACGTGAATGAATATCAGTTCATTTTAAGAGTACTTGCAATTCGACAATGATTGAAGTAAAAGAACCTGTCCAGAATATCTTGAATAAGATAAGAGACTCGCTTAATGAAGTAATACTTGCAACAATATACAACATTTGTATAAGATAGGAAACTTGCTCAAATAAAATAGTTGAGTAAGGAACTTGCAATAATATAGAATGATTGCGCAATCAATAAATAACTCGCACAATAAATAAAAGTTGTGCGATTGAGGAAACTGGCTCAATAAATAAATTGAGTTAAGGTAAGGAAACTTGCAAGAATATCTACCTGTTTGCACGAAATAAAAATAGTGCATAGGGTTTATAAGCTTGCTTAAATATAAATTGAATTGAGTTAAGAAACTTGCAATACAATAGAATACTTGTCCAATTATAACTTGAGTAAGATAGAACTTCCTCAATAAATAGCTTGAATAAAGTTAAGAGAACTTGCTCGAATATAAATTGAATTGAGTTAAGAAACTTGCCTAAAGCGCTGCTACAATTTTACAACACACGCTCCTTAATATCCTACACATGTAAATACATATTCGTATAACAATTAGTCACATAAAGACTATGTTCAAAATAGACGTTGCATCATTAAAACACATTGATTGCCCTACGAATACCCAGTCGGGGGTCTCGCTCACCGGTGAGCGAGCGGCTGCCCAGCTCGTCGGTGAGCTGGCGGGGGTCTAAGGGGGCAGCGCCCCCTGAAAGCCAAATATAAGTTGCAACCGAGTTAGTCAATTTACACCTTAAGACAACACTGATTTGATTGACACTTAGCATACAATTAAACAATTAAGGCTAATCATTTGTACAAAAATATAAGTGTTGGACCCGCTGAAAAAGTCCACTTGGTTCGACCCGACCTGACCCGATCTGATTGACCCGACCCAGGTCAGACACGGGGTTGGCGCTGTGGCGTGACGCTTAATACTAGTTCCCATGCTGCGGCGCGAGACCCGTGCTTTTCACATCATGGGCTTGACATTGCAGCGTCACACTTGGAGCTTGGGTCTCACGCTGCGGCATGAATCTCGGTCTCTTCCTGACAGGCTTCACACTACGGCGTGAGCATTAGTACTTGGACCTCACGCTGCGGCGTGAGTCCCGGTCTTTCCCTGTTAGGCCTCACGCTGTGGCGTGAGCCTTATTAATTGGAGGTCACGCTGCGGCGTGAGCCCCCTTTCACTCCCTAGATAGGTCACGCTGCGACATGAGTTATTGGTGCTGCAGCGTCAACCATCTAGTGGCCAGATTCTGGGCTTTTGCCCAGTTCGCGACGAAGACCTCCGGTTACTCCAACCTTCATAATTTCTCCTATACACAAGCAAATTGGTCCATTTCGGACTCTATGGACTCCTAATTCATAGGGCTACAACATATCAAAAATTAAAAAATACCTATAAACATTAACATGACCAATTTTTGAGCCAAAGTACAAAATGAAAACTCTATTTTCATGTTGTTGGTGTTTTTCACCAAAATCAACACCAAATCTTTGTTTTAACTCCTTTTAACTCCATTCCAACTGGGTTATGAAGATAACCCATGGAACTACAACATTGCAACATCAATTAGACCAAATAATTACTCAATCAAAGCTTTATAGTCCTCTAAATCGTCCGAAAGTCATTTTGTCCAAAAAGTCCAAAGTTTCATCCTTTATGCCAAGGTTCGGATCATTCATTGATTTCGTTCCACTTTGAGGTTATTAAAAGCATACAAGATGTCTTGGCAACAATAAAAATCAACCACAACCAACAATTACAACAACAATTGCAAGAAATGCTCAAACCCAATGGTTTGAGCTCAAGAACACATAGAACTCGAAAATTCTATCAAAATCAAAAATGAATGGAACTTTGGTTGATTGTTTACCTTGTTAATCCTTTCCGGGTGCTAAGAAACTTGTTAGGTTCGATTGGATTGAGCTTCTCTTCCCTTCTTCCGCTCACTTTGCTTCTTGTTCTTCCGTGTTATTCTTCCTCTTCTTTTCTTGTTCGTCTATTTCTTCTTCAATGCTCTCTCTCACTCTCAATATTTGCAGCACTCTCACACTCAATCTCTCTCTATATTTTTCCAGCAATTTCAAAATGGAATGCTAGAGGGAAGAAGGCTGACAACAGAAATGGAGGAGTGAAGGGAGCTGGTGGCTTTGGGTAAATAAGAGGGAGTGGCTCAAGAAAGTTCAGCAATTGGAAGAAAAATAAGGCATTGAGCCTACCAATTAGCAGCATGCTGCCGCTATACACTCTACTGCCTCATCTGATTGGTCCAAAAGTTTAGGTTGGTTCCCTTTTAGAGTAACATGCCAAAATAAATACCCAAATACACAAAAATATACCCGAATACTCTCACTTTTGTACCCAATTTGGTAAATAACTCTACCCAAAATTAAAATGGGTACTCCCATAAATTATTGGGACACATAAAAATAATTATTATGGGATTTGTCCAATTATTCGGAACAGTCATATTATACATTTCGGATACCGAATAAAATACGAATGGGCTCAAAATGAAAGTCTGACACTTGGAAAAATTATCACTTCGCACACGTGTATTATTGAAATTTATTAAGGTCGAAAAAGACGCAAAAATATTATGGCATGAATAGTGCCTCGGTAAACGTGCCCCGTGAATAGTGCTTCTGCGATTTTTCGTGAAGTCAATATATTCACCCTAACAACAGTACGACACGTAAAATTCAATACATACACATATTCTAGGTCATAACATAACCTTTAAGCACATAACACATAATAATATAAATATAAATAAAAATTCATTTCATTCACACATAAACTCGGATTACAAGGAAATGAAAATTCCCGATCGTTACACTTTCAATTGAATTTCATTGTTGAATATCGATAGATAAATTCCTTCTAATCATGATATATCTCCTTTGTAATTAAACTTTCTAAGCAAATTAGTTGCTTACCCTTGCTATATCATGACGTTTATTTCAGCTAAATCGGAATGTTCGACGAAGAAAGATAAAGGAAAAGAAAAAGTACAAGAGTAGTTTATTATAAACTCTTAATTAGTTTTATGTTTGATGTAATTATTTAAGTAAACCTTTTGTAATATTAAAGGTATGTATTAAGTTAAGGTTAAGAAGACCTTGGAAATATGTTACAGACTTTATTATAATGAACAATGTACGTTTATTATTCCGCAATAGTTTATAGAATGTATATGATGGTGATGAATCGTGAGAACCGAATTCGAGGTTAGAAAACCTGGATTTGGGGGCGTCACAAGGTTCCTGTGCAGCGTGTAATAGGCAGATTAAACGGGGTCGACCACATTCCTTCCATCATGACTCTGAAATTCTCGTTCATTTCAGCCTTTTGTGCTCCATGTTCAAAGCCGAATATTAAAGAGCAAAGTATGATGAATGTTAGCTTATTCATAAGGGGTAATACCTACTAGGTGTGGTCATCGATACATAACTGTACCGAACTAGCTCGTACTGTACCGATTTATTTACTGAACTTTTGAAAAAATAGATACCGATACCAGTACCAAAAATACTGTTATCCCGTACCATATACGCCAGTTTGATATAGACACGATATCAGTATAAGTCGAATATGTACCGATTGTAATATTCTGAATCCTTATAAGGCTTGTAAATGTAACCTTATATGATTAATAAAGGTTGTTTTGGTGATTGAAATTATGTATTATGTGATTAAATGTATATGGTTTCATTATAAGTATAAGTATAAATTTTTTTTGTAAAACTTAACTAGGAAACCCTATTCATAAAAATGCTAAATCACTATTCATAATACGTAAAGTCAACTTTAACTAGGAAATCACTATTCATAAAAATGCTGAATCACTATTCATAATACGTAAAGTCAACTTTGGGAAAGTCAACTTTGGGAAAGTCAACAATTTTTGTCTAACCGAATCAGTTAGGAAAGCTAACTAAAAAGCAAATTAGAAGGCTAACTAAAAAGCAAATTAGAAGGCTAACTAAAAAGCAAACTAAGTTTGGAGTAACCAAGATAGGGTTGAGTTAGGGTTGAGTCAAGGGTTGTGCCAAGGCTTGAAACTTGGAGCCAAAGTCTTGAGCCAAGGCTTGAGCTTGGAGCCAAATTATTTGGCTTGGTGGGGGCCGAATTTAGAAGAGAAAGGGAGGGTCTTTTGACCATTATGGAAGTATGTAATACTTACAAGCTTGGAAGTATGATATCTTGCTTTACAAATTAGTTATCAAATTAAATTTTGCTAGCTTTTTGGTGTGTTGTTAAGTATAAAATGGAGATATGTGGCCTATTGGTTGCTTATGGTGTGTTGTCTTGCTTTGGAAGGTGAGATGTGGCCTTTTGTCTTGCAACACAATTGTTACAAGAGACAAGTTGGTAGGCCATGACACAATTGGCCTTGTTCGCCACTTGTGTGTGGTGGGACTTGAAGGCCTTGTTGGCCACTTTTGGGTGGTTAAGCTTAAATGGCCTTAGTGGCCACTCTTGTATGGTTTAGCTTGAAAGACACAAGTCTTGCAAGCTACTCCTTGCATTGCCTATAAATAAGACCCTCATACCTTGTTAATTAACCTTCACCAATTCACAACAATACTAAGAGAGAGCATAGTAAGAACACATATAATTTAGAGGAAGATCAAGTCTTGCTTATTCAAGTTAAACGTAAAGCTTGCAACTCCAAGAGATAATTTATGATTTGTCGTAGTCTCGTTAATAAAACGTTCATATATTTGAAATCATGAAGTATTACATGCTAAGCATAAATTATATGTTGATATTTAACAAGTCTTATAAATATTGTAAGCTAGCTAAGTAATGCCCTAATCGACTAATCAAATGAAGTAAAACATGTTATGTATGCTAGTAAATTGTCAAGAATGGTAGTTAGCTAAATCATTAGACAACTAATCAAGTAAAACATGTTTTGTATGTTAATATTCAAGTCAGCAAGCATGCTAAAATTTGCTAAGTAAATGTCTTAGATAACTTAAACCAAGAAAGTAAGCTTAAGCTATGAAAACCTAGTTTTTATAGTTTTTGCAAGAGGTGTATAGCCTCATATATGTAGTTTTTGTAACGCCCCCGAATATGGACGATCACCGCCTGGACAAGGGTTCGACGTTAACTCAACATCTTTCGTAACTTAACTAATAATCCCATAATTATATTAGTTGAATTAGTCTATTACAGACTATAAAATTATAAATTTCCTGAACTTCATCCCTGGATCTTAACTTGATCTCGATCTCATTCTTTTTACAAGTATCAACTTGTAGATCATTCGTATATATGGATAATACCATATATATATATATATATATATATATCGGTTAAATTATTAACCTTATGATTTAAATATTCTATACTTCAATATATCAAGTTTCACAACATTAATGATAAGATCGTTCTTGGCAGCAGAGGGGCGCATTCTAGTAATTTTGGCATCTTACCGACGCTCATTAGTGTAACCTCAGTGCTTACAGAACTCTCAATATCATTCAATACTCTCACTTAGATTTATATCTTTATAGATATATCTTTTCATATCGATATTTCCTATTTATCTGAATTTCTCAATATTAATAACACACTTGTACTTGGAACAAAGAAACCTTGCGATGAATTTGGTTTCTTCATCGGTGCTAAATCTCTATTCTTACAGTACTTATAATGTTATTCAATATCCTCATTCAGATTTATAGTTCTTTATCCATACAGTATTAATGTTTTACTATCTATCTGAAGTTCAGAGTATCGACATAACATGTCCATATTATCAATACCCTCATAAAGTTTTATAGTTCTTTAACAATTCTAAGTTATATCAAAGTAAAGACATAACAACATTTGATGATAATAATAATATCATATTATTGATATAATCTTTGGTTATATGGTTTGCTTGTTCGTATCACAACAGTCATTATGACTTCATACAAATACAAGTAAATAAAAACATGTAAACCTAGTATACGCTTCTTCCTTACATTCATGATCTTCTTATCATTCTTCATAACTGCAATTAAAGTTTTATTCGCAAGAATGAGCACTACGGCTCAACAAGTCTATCTAATAACACATAGACAATTTATGCTTTCATATAAACTTTAACATGCTTGACTTGACATAACTTCTAGTTAACGATCATGTTAACTCATACTCAATGGCATAACATATCATTAAACACTTAACATTTAATCATCATATCCTACTTAACATCACATAAGGCTTTCATACATATACTTTCACATTTCAACTATCACATATGAACAAGCTTAGAAATAGTTGCACATAGGTTTAGGATAGAAGACTTGCACATAGTTCAAAGGAATAGAAGACTCGCCTTGGTATTTAGTATAATAAACACTAAGCATAAACTTGTTAAAATAACCCTCTTGAAGTGCTAGCTTTTCGATACTTGAAAACACAATACTTTAGCTTTCCTTCTCGCAATAATCTCACTATAGATTTTACTCTTTGATTTTGTGAATTGGTGAGTTTTAAGCTTGCAAAGCCTCTTATTTATAGGCTAGCAAGAGTTGGGGTAAAATGGTCTTTAAGCTACAAAATATCTTCCCACGACTTAGCCTCTATGTTTACTTAGCCCCGAAGTTTACTTAGCCTCGAAGTATTTCCATTAGTATAACTTTTACTATTTGTACTTGACTTTTTGGTACTTTTGTTCCGTATAAACACTATTTTGTAAAACAGAAAGTTAATCTGAAAAAGGCACGTTTTTCGGTGATAGTGTTTTTGACGACTATTTCTCATAATATGGTTAAACGATCAAAAAGTCAAAAAAATATTTCTTTTCGTCTTTTTCCTATTTCGTCTTATTATCATGAATAGTAATTTACACGTTTTTCAAGAAAAACTTTTATCGGTTATTATGTGACTTCACTTCGTATTACCGGTATATCTTGAAACGAAAAGTTAAAACGACGACCTCGTTTCACTCTCTGAAGATTTCTGCGTTTTTCTACAAAAAAACTTTTATTGACTATTATGTGTCTATAAACCGTATAAATGATAAGCCCTGAAACGGAATGTCATTACGACGTACACATTTCTCTAGGGAGCTTAGATTTTTCTAGCATTTAGGGTTTAGCCCTTAGGGTTTAGATTTTAACCCTTTTCCCAATTTAGGTTTTAGCCTTAAATTAACTTCTTAATCGTAATAAGTGTTAAGGTTACCTACTTAAACCAATACACAAAATCCTACACATAGCAAAAATTATATAACACATGTGAAGCTCAATTCAAGCTTATTTATTCATATAACACATAGCTTAGGTTATAGTTTTAACCTCTAATCGTATACGACCGTATTTACGAATCATTTTTAGTCTTTCAAATAGCTCAATGTATACTTGAGCAATCATGCTTAGGTTTTAAATTGACAACCTTTATTAGATCTTGTCAGATCACATTTGAAATATTTAGGATATTACATTCAACCCAACTTATAAGAATTTCGTCCTCAAAATTATTTTACAACTAACTTTAGTCATTTAATATCATATTTATAAGTTCTATAAATATTCAGGATATTATAGTTTTGGTCATAAATCAAATAGCCAAGTTGTAGAGAGGGAAGTTACGGACGCATATGAAAAAGAATCGCTCAAAAATGATTTATAGATTTCCCGTTATGCTTGTTGGAAGATTGTACGTCAAAACCGCCCAAAACCATGAAGGCTGGGAAGTTGGGCTACAGGAGCCAGGCGCCGCAGTGCTGCCCTTGGGCGCCGCAACATTGGTCCTGCAGTGACTAAGCATCGTAGTGCTGCCAAAGGGCGCCGCAGCGCTGGGTAGGCGCTGGGTGTTTTTGCGAATGGACGAGATCATCAGGTTGACTTTTGATCCAGGAATTCGTAAATGGACAGATATACAACATGAAGGGTTCTACATACTGAGTTTTGATCCAAGAGGGGATGGAACTTTTCATAGTTTTACTTGTGTTTATTTTATTAGGTAGGAATTTTGATTGCATTATTGCTATAGTTGCTAACTTAGTTTGCTTTGATGTAGGGTCAGATTTGTGGACAAATCCTTTTCGAGAGGAGGGGATGCCAGATTTGATACCAAAATGTAACGACCCCGAATTCGGGCGATCGCCGCCCGAACAAGGATACGACGTTATCTCGTACTTCTTTCGTAACTTAACCAATGATCTAATAATCATATTGGTTGAACATGTCTATTACAGACACTTACTATATAAAATTTCTTGTACTAAATCCCTGGATCGTAACTTGATATCGATCTCATTCTTTATACAAGTATCAACTTGTAGTTCCTTCGTGTATATGGATAACACCATATATATATCAGTCATATTTTTAACCTTATGATTTAAACATTCTATACTTCCATATACTCAAGGTTCACAACATTAATAATAGGATGGTTCTTAAGAACAAAAGAATCTTGCGATAAATGTTTGCATCTTTATCCGTGACAAGATTCCTTTTCTTTACAGAACATACCGTATTATTCAATACCTTCACTTGCATACATATCGTTATAGAGATATCTCTTTATATCGATATTCCCTATCTATCTGAAATTCACAATATTAATGATAAGATTATTCTTGGAACTGAGGGGCGTATTCCGGTAAAGGTGGCACCTCACCGGCGCTCATTAAGTGTAACCTCAGTGCTTACAGAACTCCCAATATCATTCAATACCCTCACTCAGATGTATTGTTCTTTATCAACATTGTATTAATGTTTTACTATTTATCTGAAGTTCAGAGTATCGGCATAACATGATCAGTCCATATTACCAGTACCCTCATTCAGTTTAATAGATCTTTAAAAATTCTATATTATATCAAAGTAAAGACATAACACCATTTCATGATAATAAATAATATCATTGATAGAACATTCGGTTACATGGTTTGCTCGTTCGTATTACAACAATCATCATGACTTGATACAAATAACAAGTACTTAACATGAAAACCTAATCTACACTTCTTCTTTACATTCATGATCTTCTTATCATTCTCTCTTAACTGCAAATAAAGTTTTATTTGCAAGAATGAGCACTACGGCTCAGCAAGTCTAACTAATAACACATAAATAGTTTATGCTTTCATATAAACTTTAACATGCCTTGACATATCACATATATCAATTTGATATTACAAATAACTTTTCATTCAACAGTTTATATCACAGTGTCATACAAAGCGTATAAACCACATATATATAACTTATAAAAATAACACATAAGAGTTAGAATACTTGCACATAGTTTAAAGGAATAGAAGACTTGCCTTGGTATTTGGTATAATAAACACTAAGCGTAAACTTGTTAAAATAACCCTACACAATCATATAGTGCATAAGCGGTTAGATTCATCGTATTATATAACTTTATATGTTATATAATAACTTGACTTAACTATTTTCATAGATATTATAAGCTTCCTAACACCCTAGCTCAAAATTACACTCTTAAGCCCTTAAATCCGGGAGCCTCCAAGAAATTTTCATCTTTGACATCCTTTACGGAAACTGCCATAACTTTCTCATAGAAAACTATTTTTGGGTGATTCTTGAGTCTAAATTCATTGTAATTTCGTGATCTACAAATTTCTTTTATATTGCTAAGGCAGATTCGGACTTTAAGTTTTCGAAAAATGGCCAGAAAAAGTCAGTGAGCCTACTTTGATCAAAAAATCTTGGGTTAGCCATGTGAAACATGGTACCACTAGCATTAATTTGTTAAGATAACATATTCTAAGACTAAATAACACTTCATAACATAAAAATACCAAAATCTTAAACCTACTAATGTAAGATTTATGACTTTTGCTCAAGAACACACGAAGAACACGAAGAACGAAAATCGTACATGGTAACGACTTATGTTCTTGAGCTTAAGGTTTTTATAGATGAAATAATTTGGGCATTATAACGGCTTACATATATGGTTTGTGATACATTAAACTTGAAATAACATAAACTTAAATATATAAGATTTGCTCAAGAACACATGAAGAAACACCGAGTTGGAAAACCGAACATGGTAACGACTTGTGTTCTTGAGATTTCTACTATACTATTATATAAAATTGAACATAACAACTACTTGCTCAAGAACTTATGAAGGACACGGAGAACGAAAATCGTACTTGGCCACGACTTCTGTTCTTGAGATTATAGACTATAATATGAAAGAAAAATGAACATAATAACGACTAGGGATTTTACCTCTTGTAATTACATGCTTTAACTATTTCTTTGCAACTTTCAATACTTGAAATATATCTAGAGAGTAATTTTACTCTTTGATTTACTGAATTGGTGAGTTTTAAGCTTGCAAAGCCTCCTGTTGATCGATTTCACAACCGAAAAATATGCGCAAGTATACGCGGTCAACAAGTAATAAAGTGATAAGAGAGTTGTCGAACCCACAGGGAATTGTTCTAGTGTATCCCAAGTACCAACTATATATCGTCTCAATTTTAATTAGACAAATGATGATTTGCTGTTTATGTTGTTGGTAGTGACTAAGATAATAATAATCAAGTAAAAGATAATGAAATCTAATATTAACAAGTCTAAGATTGCAATTTTCCCCAACACTTCATTTGAATATCCTAACTCTCTCATTTGAATTAATTAACAACATAGAATTGCTAACCGAGAAATCAAAGCTACTTATAAGCCTCTATCGATGGTCAAATTCGAATCTTCCTAATGCGGCATGTAGGTATATGTCTATCATACACACTATCAAGAGACAAATTTCAAGAACAATAACAAGACACGTGTCACTAAATCTCATTTACCGTCCCTTCAATTACCAACTTTCACATAGGAAGTCATTAAGAATAGATTCTCCATTGGTTGCACACGGTATCTAGGTCTATGTCTATTGTGACACCCCCAAATCCGGGTTTCCTAACCTCGAATTCGGTGTTCACGATTCTCAACAACAAACATACTTTCTAACTAAATGCGGAATAATAATCATACAAAGTCTATTGAAATAATAATAAAGTCTTACAACATGGTCCCAAGGTTCTTTAACCTTAACTTAGAAACATACCCTTAATACAATAAGAGTTCACATAACCAAGTAACGTTTTCAGATAACTAATACATAAGCCCTATCAGACAGCTATTCTTGCACCTTCCCTTTTCCTTTGTCCCCTTTTGACGTTTCTGCCTTAGCTGAAATAAAGATCATGATATAGCAAGGGTAAGCAACTAGTTTGCTTAGCAAGTTTATACACAAGGGAGATATATCATGATTAGAAGGAAGTTTCGCTTTCAATGTTCAACAACAGTATAAGAGTGTGAAGAAACATGAATTAATAATCAACAGTTGAATATTCGAATAATTGAATTTCAATTACTGAGTGGTTGGAAATAACCATAGACATTTGCCAAGGTTCTCAGCATTTAAACTGGACCTCTTAAAAAGTTTTGGTAATAAAGGGGATCAACCTTTCATACCCCGTGATTTATGCATAAACACTTAATAAACCAGCATTGATATCATGCCTTAATCAAATTTATCCTTTTTTTCAGCCAAGAGTTCTTACCATAACAATTTAATAAGAACAGCTTTTAAAATACCTTTGATTCAACAAATTTAGACATGATTGATCTAGCTGATACAAATAGCATAGATCTATCTCATAAACAGTTCATGCTTGAAAGAACTTTAATCTAATTCACAGTTCAATAATAATAGAATAGGAATTCAATTGCACAAGGTGCGAATCTCAATAATCAGTATAGATGTGAATAATCAACAATAATTATTCACTAACATGCTTCGAAAATAATAACTCGAGTTTGAGTTAGGGAACTTGCCTGTCTGCTCAGCTACAAATAATTCTAGCTTTAACTAATTGGCCTTGAAGAACCTAACATTGATAACGTCGATCTACCAATTAGTACTGCATAGTTGTATATCGATACGCTTACTTATGCTATTTATTTAACAATTAAGCAAATCACATAGCACACATAAGTTAATAAACTATCGTAAATCCTATAAGACACTTAATATTATCAATCCTGATAATATTTAATTCACCTCTTGGTATTATTAGTCCACTAATAACACTTTTATTCGTTTACTAATGTTATTAACATCTTAATAATATTTTAATCATCCAATAATACTTTAATCTAATATTATTAATCTCTTAATAATATTTTAATTCTCATATCATTAATAATATTTTAATCTAATATTATTAGCCATTTTAATAATATCTTAATCATTTATTAGTGCTTAAAACAAATATTATTACCCATTCAATAATATTTCCATAAAGTTTTAATCTTAATATTTCTTTGTTTACTTAAAAATATCGAATTCTTATATTACAAATATCATAGTAATATTTTAATAAGTTATTAGGCGAATAAACAATTTATTCTAATTGTTTTACCCTTTATTAAACAACTCATTTACTACCCATAAAAGGTCATAAATATTATTTCTCATTAAATATTACCAAAATACCCCTCAATAGTCATAATATATAATATTAGGAGTATCCAAGCTTAAAAATCACATTTTCCTTATTTATGACATCATTTAACCATTTATTTTCTTTTAACCATAACTATAACATTATTATGAAAAATAGCAAATAGGTTCTAAAAATTATTATCCTCTGGATCTGGATATTATATGATCCAACAATGACCCACAAAGTTTCCTGGAATTTTAGAAAGTGATTTACTATTTTTAAAGTACTCAAAACCTCCGAATCTTGTTACATTTTTCATAAATCAGGTTTTGCTCAGAATATTCTGAAATTTTCAGGGTACACTCTCATAACATGCATAAACATACTGTACAAATTTCATATGTTTTCAAGGTACACACAGTGAGAAATCCGGGTATGAATATTTAGGAGTCCTTCACGGTAAAAGCCATTACACAAAACGTACACATAGAAACATGTTCATTCTTTTTGATACTTGTAGATACTTCTTAAGGTACCTCTGTGATTTTTCTCAGATTTTTAAAAGATACATAACTGTGCGAAACAACCTTTGGAAAAATGAGGACAGCAAGCTTTTACGGTTTTAAAGCTTTAAGTTTTATAGCTGGACTGTTTTGGGAAAACAGCCCCCAAGGCTTCAAAAATTATTGGATTTGTGTTCTACTACTTGAATTTACTAGATAACTCATGTATCTAACACCCCCTTTCGACGGATCACAAATCCAAGTTGTAGATCTCAAGTTATGGGTGATCCAAGTGAAGAAAAGCTAGGGTTTTTACCCTTTAAGAACATAAGTTCCTTTTCTTCCTTTGAATCTCCATTCTAACACTCAAGAGGATTAGATCTATACATGAAGCATGAAGATCTAATGATTCTTGAGTCTTAGAACAAAATCTCTCAAAGACTACGAAAATAAAATAAAGTAAGAAAGAAGGAAATGGTTTAGGGTTTCACCTTGATCTTGTAGTTACTCTCCTTGATCTACCAAAGTATGTGATGAACTTGAGATGCATGAACTATGCTAATCTCACTCTCTTTTTCTCTCTAAGCTCTTACTCTATGTTCTTGCTTGGTGAATAATAAATGAACCAACCCCTACTATCATTGGTGAGGGGTCCTATTTATAGGAAAGTAGAGACCATGGGCAAAATAGTCATTAATCATGACTAGGCAAGGGCAATTTGATCAATTCATCAATAATAGGAAGCTTCCTAGCAACTTCCTCAAGGGTATTTTAATCATTACCCAACTTCTTTTAAGGTTAAAATAGTCTTTTCGCAAAATCTTAATTATCCATTAGTTATTAACCATTCTTCATTGGTTATTAGACATTGGTTATTATCTTGCCATAATTACATTGTTTAAACACAATGGTTATTATCCCGCCATAATTACATTGGTTATTAACCACTTGGATATACAATGGTTATTGCCCTTCATAATTACCTTGGTTATTAACCACTCTTGGCCATTTTAGCCATTACACACCAATTCCTACACTTGACTCACGTATGGTTATTTCTTAACCATAGTTATCATACCTGCCAACACAATTAATACCTAAATCCATGATTAATATAAATGATTGAACTAGGTTCATTAATTAAGTAACTTAGTCAATTAGTAAATAAATTACTAACTTAACTATTAATTATTATTATTATCCAATTTGGACCATATCTCATTAACAACTACTTTCATTAATTAACCCACACACTTTATTTACTAACTATATTCAATTTACTTGAATACTTAATTTAGTAAATACCTTGTCAACTTTATGGATATAAAGCCTTAGGGTTTGCTCACTAGTTTAAATATACTACTAGTAATTCCCTTAACACAAATTTATATCAATAAATCACATAGTCACATAATCCACCAATACCCCAAAGGTTTAAATAAGAACACAAAGTTAACTCATTAAAAATTAAAATTATATTTAATTAATAAGGACGTTCAAAATTCACGGGCATTACATCCCTCCCCCTTATAAAAATTCCGTCCTCGGAATTGCAAAAATAGGGTTACTCAAATAAAAACGGATAATTCGCTTTCATTTTCTCTTCTAGTTCCCACATAGCTTCTTCGACTGCGTGATTCCTCCAGAGAACTTTGACGGAATGGATGGTCTTGTTTCTCAGCTTCTGTTCCTTTCTATCGAGAATCTGGACAGGAACTTCCTCATACGTTAAGTCCTTCTCGACTTGGATTGGTTCATAGGAGATAACGTGCTTATATCCTGGTTTATACGGCCGCAACACTGACACATGAAATACGTTGTGAATGTGCTCAAGTTCAGGAGGTAACGCTACCTCGTACGCCACCTCGCCGATTCGCCTCAAAATCTCGAATGGTCCTATGAACCTAGGGCTCAATTTGCCCTTCTTCCCAAACCGGATCTTTCCTTTCCAAGGAGATACCTTCAAAAATACAAAGCTACCAACCTCAAAGTCTCGCTTCTGACGATGTAAGTCGGCATATTTCTTCTGGCGATCTTGAGCTGCTACCAGCCGGTTTCTGATCAGCCGCACGATGTCTGTAGTCTGTTGCACTATTTCTGGTCCCAACAATCTTCATTCCCCAACCTCGTCCCAACACATCGGGGTTCGGCATTTCCTTCCATATAGCGCTTCTTACGGTAGCATGCCGATACTGGCGTGATAGCTATTGTTGTAAGCAAACTCCACCAGTGGTAAATGGTCATCCCAGCTGCCCCTTTAAATCCATCACGACTGCCCGAAGCATATCTTCTAGGGTCTGAATCGTTCGCTCGCTTTGGCCGTCGGTTTAAGGATGATACGCTGTACTCAACCTCAACTGCGCCCCCATTCTTGCCTGCAGACTTTTCCAAAAATTCGACGTGAAGCGTGGATCCCTATCAGATACAATTGATACCGGCACTCCATGTCTTGACACTATCTCTTTCACATAAAGCTTTGCTAATTGCTCCAGATTGTACCGTATCTTGATTGGCAGAAAATGAGCAGACTTGGTTAGACGATCCACGATTACCCAGATAGCGTCTAAACCCTTATGAGTTGGTGGCAGTCCCACCACAAAGTCCATTGTGATGTGCTCCCACTTCTACTCCGGAATCTCTAACGGTTGAAGTAATCCGCTCGGTCGTTGGTGCTCTGCTTTAATCCGTTGGCATGTCAGACATCGGCTGACACACTCCGCCACTTCGCGTTTCATATTCGGCCACCAAAAATTTCGTCGCAAATCCTGGTACATCTTTGTGCTTCCAGGATGTACTGAGTACTTCGTGTTGTGAGCTTCCTGAAGGATTTCTTCCCTCAATTCCAGATCCAACGGTACCCAGACTCTCCCTTCAAATCTTAGCAATCCAGTGCTATCAATCTTATACTTAAGCTCCTCGCCTTCGGTAATTCGTTTCTTTATTGCATCACAATCCTCATCGTTTTCTTGAGCCTCCTTAATCTGATCCAACAGGGTCGGGCTCGCTGTCACTGTAAACAATTTCTCGTTCGACTCCATCGGATACTTAAACTCCAATTCCAGACGTTCGAACTCCTTTATCAGCTCTGCCTGAGTTGTAACCCTCATCAATTTCTCTTTGCCTTTCCTACTCAGGGCATCTGCCACTACATTTGCTTTGCCTGGATGGTACAGAATCTCACAGTCGTAATCCTTGATCAATTCTAACCATCGGTGTTGCCTCATATTTAGCTCCTTCTGAGTGAAGATATATTTCAAACTCTTGTGATCTGTAAATATTTCGCACCTCTCCCCATATAAGTAGTGCCTCCAAATCTTCAAGGCGAACACTACTGCTGCTAACTCCAGATCATGAGTCGGGTATCCCTTCTCATAGTCCTTTAACTGACGTGAGGCGTACGCAATGACCTTGCCATGCTGCATTAGTACACAACCAAGACCCTTGTGTGACGCATCACTGTAAACAACAAAACCTCTAGTGTCGTCCGATAAAGCCAACACTGGTGCTTGGCTAAGTCTCTTCTTCAGCTCCATGAAACTCTCCTCGCACTTTTCCGTCCAAACGAACTTTACCGTCTTTCTGGTTAGATTGGTCAATGGTGATGCTATCTTCGAGAAATCCTGGATGAATCTCCGATAGTATCCCGCTAACCCTAGGAAACTTCTGATCTCCGTTGGCGTCTTCGGCTGCTCCCAGTTGATAATGGCTTCCACCTTTGCTGGGTCTACTGAAACACCATTCCTGTCAATAACGTGTCCTAGAAACTGCACCCTTTGCAACCAAAATTCACACTTCGAAAACTTCGCGTACAGCTTCTCCCTCCTTAATGCCTCCAAAGCAATCCTTAGATGTTCGGCATGTTCTTCCTCTGTCACTGAATACACCAAGATATCATCGATGAATACTACCACGAACTTGTCCAAGTACTACTTGAACACTCTGTTCATCATATCCATGAATGTCGTTGCTGCATTTGTCAGTCCAAATGACATAACCAAGAACTCGAAATGTCCATAACGAGTTCTGAATGTCGTCTTTGGGATATCCTCCTGTCTCACCCTTAGTTGATGATAGCCCGTCCTCAAATCAATCTTTGAAAAGTATTTCGCCCCCTTGAGTTGATCAAACAGATCATCTATCCTGGGCAACGGGTACCTATTCTTAATCGTAACTTTGTTCAACTCGCGGTAGTCGATACAAAGCCTCATCGAGCCATCCTTTTTTTTTACGAACAGAACTGGCGCTCCCCATGGTGACACGCTCGGTCTAATATAACCCTTGTCTAACAGTTCCTGCAATTGAACCATCAGCTCTTTCATCTCTACTGGTGCCATTCGGTAAGGCGCCTTGGATATTGGTGTCGTCCCGGGTACCAAGTCAATCACAAATTCTATCCCTCTATCTGGCGGCAATCCCGGAATCTCATCTGGAAAGACATCAGCGAATTCCCTTACGACGGGTATCTGACTCAGTTCACCCTCGACCCGTCGAGTGTCCACCACGTGAGCCAAATAACCTATATAACCCTTCTTAAGCAATCTCTTTGCTTGCATCATCGTCAGACAACAAGATTGTCTTGGCGATTTATTACCATAGAATACCACCTTTGACTTACTCGGAGTCTTCAGGTGTACGCACTTTTTCTTACAGTCAATGACCGCCCCGTGGCTCGCTAACCAATCCATCCCAAGGATTACATCAAATTCTCCAAGACGAATTGGTAACAAGTCCACGTTAAGCTTAAACCCTCTCAAATCAGCACAGCAATTCCTATAAACGTAGTTTACGGGGATAATCTCTTTGTTCGCTACTTCTACATTCATCGGGTGTTCTAATAGTTCACTAGGTAAATTCAATCCTTGAGCAAATTCATCAGATACAAAAGAACATGAAGCTCCCGAATCGAATAACACATAGGCATTTATGTCGTTGATTGGAATAATACCTGACACCACCTCCCTGGATGCCACGGCATCTTGCACTGTCATGTTGAAGGTCCTCGTTGTTGGCTTATTTGGCTGGGCTGGTCCTCCACTGGTTGCCCTCGAGTTGTTGCCCCTATCGCCGCTTCCGCCATCCATGTTTTTCTTCCTTGGACAGTCCTTACTTCGATGTCCCAGCTCTCCACAAGTGAAACAACCTCCTTTCTTCGCCTTAAGACAATTGGGCGAGATATGCCCTTCTTGTCCACAGGTATAACAGACCATCTTTCCTTTCATGCACTCTCCCGAGTGACCCTTTCCGCAATATCCACATACCTGCCTTTTCTACTGTATGCTCCCTTGTTGCATTTCAGAATTGCTACCCCCACTGCTCCATTGACGCTTCCTGTTGTTGCTGCCACCACTGCTAACATTCCCATTTCCACCTTCTACTTTTTTCTTGTTCTTCTCCCGATTATATTTTGAAACCGCTTCACTCCCACCTTCAACAATGAGAGCTTTCTCCAACAAAGTTGAGAACGACGTAATTTATAAAACTGCTACCTTGCTATAGATCCACGGCTTTAATCCATTCTCGAATCTTCTGGCCTTCCTCACCTCAGTGTCCACCTGATGTGGGGCGAATCTAGCCAATTCATTGAATTTTGCAGCGTACTCTGACACTGACAAATTTTCCTGTTTCAGTTCTAAAAACTTGATCTCCATTTTCGCCTGCGTACTCTCAGGAAAGTAATTCTCGAAAAACAACGTCTTGAATGCTTCCCACGCCACGACTCCAGTTCCAGCTTTGTTCTGATTGGCTTCCCACCAAAAGTTAGCCTCACCTTTCATTAAGTAGGTAGCAAAAGCTGTCTTCTACTCCTCAGCGACTCTAGCAATGACAAAGGCCTTTTCAATCTCCTTTATCCACGACTGGGCCTCTATCGGGTCCGCGGTTCCCCTAAACTCCGGCGGTCCTAGTAATTTGAAACCCGTAAAGTTCGCCATGTGACTTCATGGCCGAATAACCGCAATGGCTGGTCTGCCTTGCATCGTTACCTCTAACAAGTTTGCAAAGGTCCTCTTGGGGTCAGTCTGACCCTCCTCGTTATTCACTGACTCTTCCACCCTTGTGTATCGGGGTTGTCTCCTTGACGACATTGTTTGTTCTAAACAAAACCTTACATAAATCCTTCTTGTTTTACACATCATGCAAAATTCTACCGATGTTATCATTTAAGAGTCAAAGCACAAATCGATCACAATCAATCATGTGATAATAATACCACATTTATATTCATACACCCCTTAGTGTGTCAATCACTTATAATTTCGGCATATTCCTATAAATGTTAACTATCCCATTAAGACACAAAAGATGGGATTAATAAGAACTGCATTCCCCTAGATCTGAAAAGTGGGGATGTATCATCATCATATCACCTCAAGGCACCTTTAATAAATACTAATAAGCTCATCTTAGTACCTCGTACTACTTGCATCATATAGCATTCCTGATATCCACTTATCCCTCTGTTACTAACAACAAGATGGGATTCACATAACTACTCCACAACTTACACAAAGTTGGGAATTACAACAGATATACTGCTAGCTGTACAAAAACTGAGATTCATATTTCTTACATGCATAGATATACTAGTACGTATACATTGACCACTATTCTTCATTCATTACGACTCACAAAGGTCTTATAACTCTCAGACTTAACCTTTCTTTCTTTCATTTCCTCCATCTATTCCTTATATCGGGCTCCAATTGATCCTCCTTAGGGATTTCCATTATCTCATCATTCAGTTCCATCTCTAGATACTTTTTCCAGATCAGACACTAAATCTACCCTTGGTTCATTTCTTATAATCTCTCCGTGGTCTCTCCTTTCTAATCATCAAAACAATCTAAATTGCCATTAGTCATCTCTTAAATTTTTTTTTTCTTTTTGCATATAACATCATTCATCTCAATACTCTCAACTTTTGCTTAACAACTCTATATGAGTCCATTACCTTTGTCTCACCTGGCATTCCACAATAAAGCTTAATAACTTAACTAACACTTCAAAATATCGATATATTCATTATTTATCGAATCAATCATTTCCTTTTTGCAAATCTTAACCCAACAGATTCTAAGGTACCCACTTTTCATCACAAAGAAACTCCATACAACATAACTCCAATATCCTATCTAATGAATAGCCACAAAAATTGATCAATAGCCATAGAATTGATCAATAGCATCAAATGATTAATCCAATTACCTCGAATATCTATAACTCCAGTTTACAATGGATCGTCCATACTTAATGGTCTTCACTTTACTATATTATCTCATCAATACACATTCCTCAAATTATCCACAAGCTTAATAACACCAACGTATGATCCAAATCCTCAATTCTAAGATCATAATAAATTTCTACCCAAAAATAACTCTATATGAGTTTTCTACTAAGGTTATAACCTAGGTTTCTCATTCCTAACGTTTATAACCTACAGCTCTGATACCAACCTATGACACCCCCAAATCCGGGTTTCCTAACCTCGAATTCGGTGTTCACGATTCTCAACAACAAACATACTTTCTAACTAAATGCGGAATAATAATCATACAAAGTCTATTGAAATAATAATAAAGTCTTACAACATGGTCCCAAGGTTCTTTAACCTTAACTTAGAAACATACCCTTAATACAATAAGAGTTCACATAACCAAGTAACGTTTTCAGATAACTAATACATAAGCCCTATCAGGCAGCTATTCTTGCACCTTCCCTTTACCTTTGTCCCCTTTTGACGTTTCTACCTTAGCTGAAATAAAGATCATGATATAGCAAGGGTAAGCAACTAGTTTGCTTAGCAAGTTTATACACAAGGGAGATATATCATGATTAAAAGGAAGTTTCGCTTTCAATGTTCAACAACAGTATAAGAGTGTGAAGAAACATGAATTAATAATCAACAGTTGAATATTCGAATAATTGAATTTCAATTACTGAGTGGTTGGAAATAACCATAGACATTTGCCAAGGTTCTCAGCATTTAAACTGGACCTCTTAAAAAGTTTTGGTAATCAAGGGGATCAGCCTTTCATACCCCGTGATTTATGCATAAACACTTAATAAACCAGCATTGATATCATGCCTTAATCAAATTTATCCTTTTCTCAGCCAAGAGTTCTTACCATAACAATTTAATAAGAACAGCTTTTAAAATACCTTTGATTCAACAAATTTAGACATGATTGATCTAGCTGATACAAATAGCATAGATCTATCTCATAAACAGTTCATGCTTGAAAGAACTTTAATCTAATTCACAGTTCAATAATAATAGAATAGGAATTCAATTGCACAAGGTGCGAATCTCAATAATCAGTATAGATGTGAATAATCAACAATAATTATTCACTAACATGCTTCGAAAATAATAACTCGAGTTTGAGTTAGGGAACTTGCCTGTCTGCTCAGCTACAAATAATTCTAGCTTTAACTAATTGGCCTTGAAGAACCTAACATTGATAACGTCGATCTACCAATTAGTACTGCGTAGTTGTATATCGATACGCTTACTTATGCTATTTATTTAACAATTAAGCAAATCACATAGCACACATAAGTTAATAAACTATCGTAAATCCTATAAGACACTTAATATTATCAATCCTGATAATATTTAATTCACCTCTTGGTATTATTAGTCCACTAATAACACTTTTATTCGTTTACTAATGTTATTAACATCTTAATAATATTTTAATCATCCAATAATACTTTAATCTAATATTATTAATCTCTTAATAATATTTTAATTCTCATATCATTAATAATATTTTAATTTAATATTATTAGCCATTTTAATAATATCTTAATCATTTATTAATGCTTAAAACAAATATTATTACCCATTCAATAATATTTCAAAGTTTTAATCTTAATATTTCTTTGTTTACTTAAAAATATCGAATTCTTATATTACAAATATCATAGTAATATTTTAATAAGTTATTAGGCGAATAAACAATTTATTCTAATTGTTTTACCCTTTATTAAACAACTCATTTACTACCCATAAAAGGTCATAAATATTATTTCTCATTAAATATTACCAAAATACCCCTCAATAGTCATAATATATAATATTAAGAGTATCCAAGCTTAAAAATCACATTTTCCTTATTTATGACATCATTTAACCATTTATTTTCTTTTAACCATAACTATAACATTATTATGAAAAATAGCAAATAGGTTCTAAAAATTATTATCCTCTGGATCTGGATAGTATATGATCCAACAATGACCCACAAAGTTTCCTGGAATTTTAGAAAGTGATTTACTATTTTTAAAGTACTCAAAACCTCCGAATCTTGTTACATTTTTCATAAATCAGGTTTTGCTCAGAATATTCTGAAATTTTCAGGGTACACTCTCATAACATGCATAAACATACTGTACAAATTTCATATGTTTTCAAGGTACACACAGTGAGAAATCCGGGTATGAATATTTAGGAGTCCTTCACGGTAAAAGCCATTACACAAAACGTACACATAGAAACATGTTCATTCTTTTTGATACTTGTAGATACTTCTTAAGGTACCTCTGTGATGTTTCTCAGATTTTTAAAAGATACATAACTGTGCGAAACAACCTTTGGAAAAATGAGGACAGCAAGCTTTTACGGTTTTAAAGCTTTAAGTTTTATAGCTGGACTGTTTTGGGAAAACAGCCCCCAAGGCTTCAAAAATTATTGGATTTGTGTTCTACTACTTGAATTTACTAGATAACTCATGTATCTAACACCCCCTTTCGACGGATCACAAATTCAAGTTGTAGATCTCAAGTTATGGGTGATCCAAGTGAAGAAAAGCTAGGGTTTTTACCCTTTAAGAACATAAGTTCCTTTTCTTCCTTTGAATCTCCATTCTAACACTCAAGAGGATTAGATCTATACATGAAGCATGAAGATCTAATGATTCTTGAGTCTTAGAACAAAATCTCTCAAAGACTACGAAAATAAAACAAAGTAAGAAAGAAGGAAATGGTTTAGGGTTTCACCTTGATCTTGTAGTTACTCTCCTTGATCTACCAAAGTATGTGATGAACTTGAGATGCATGAACTATGCTAATCTCACTCTCTTTTTCTCTCTAAGCTCTTACTCTATGTTCTTGCTTGGTGAATAATAAATGAACCAACCCCTACTATCATTGGTGAGGGGTCCTATTTATAGGAAAGTAGAGACCATGGGCAAAATAGTCATTAATCATGACTAGGCAAGGGCAATTTGATCAATTCATCAATAATAGGAAGCTTCCTAGCAACTTCCTCAAGGGTATTTTAATCATTACCCAACTTCTTTTAAGGTTAAAATAGTCTTTTCGCAAAATCTTAATTATCCATTAGTTATTAACCATTCTTCATTGGTTATTAGACATTGGTTATTATCTTGCCATAATTACATTGTTTAAACACAATGGTTATTATCCCGCCATAATTACATTGGTTATTAACCACTTGGATATACAATGGTTATTGCCCTTCATAATTACCTTGGTTATTAACCACTCTTGGCCATTTTAGCCATTACACACCAATTCCTACACTTGACTCACGTATGGTTATTTCTTAACCATAGTTATCATACCTGCCAACACAATTAATACCTAAATCCATGATTAATATAAATGATTGAACTAGGTTCATTAATTAAGTAACTTAGTCAATTAGTAAATAAATTACTAACTTAACTATTAATTATTATTATCCAATTTGGACAATATCTCATTAACAACTACTTTCATTAATTAACCCACACACTTTATTTACTAACTATATTCAATTTACTTGAATACTTAATTTAGTAAATACCTTGTCAACTTTATGGATATAAAGCCTTAGGGTTTGCTCACTAGTTTAAATATACTACTAGTGATTCCCTTAACACAAATTTATATCAATAAATCACATAGTCACATAATCCACCAATACCCCAAAGGTTTAAATAAGAACACAAAATTAACTCATTAAAAATTAAAATTATATTTAATTAATAAGGACGTTCAAAATTCACGGGCATTACATCTATCCTAAATACTATCAAGTTACCTATCATTGAGGATAATCAACAAGACACACGTCACTTAATCTCAATTAATAATCCACAATAATCTTTAACTTTCGCATGATATCATAACAAGGTCTAAACACTATAATTCGTTCGTCAAGTTTATATAGGTTCCCACGGTAATTACTAGCTAGACAATTAAGATATGAAGCATAAATTATGATATTCAATTCACAAATGAGTAATTAACAACAAAGAGAGAGAAGTCAATTCAAACTATGTGTTGGATTCCATTGAAATCTTAGAATACAAGCTCAAGTTCATGGTAGCTAAGCAAAACATCAAACACATGGTGTACATCATGAAATAAAAGTAAAAATTCAAAGGAAGGCAAGATATGGTAAAACCCATTTAGAAGATAATCATGTGTTGTTTGCTTGGTTGATGACAATCTCTAGCTTTTCCTCTTCATTTGGCATTCGTTTTTCCTTTTGCTCCTTAGCTTGTTGCTGGAATTTCCTTGAATTGCAGCCCTCAAGCTCTTCTTGATGATGTATGTGTAGCCTCCCAAGGTCTAGATATGCCTTGACAATCCTTTCCTTCTTGGTTCTTTCGCTTGTGCTGAGTTTTTCCTTGTATTGCAGCACTTTTGCTCTCAAATTGATGTTTTAGGGTAGCCTCCGAATCCCTAGATGTGAATTATGAAGCCCCAAAGAGATATTTTATAGTGCCTCCATGAAAAACCCTAGCCAAATATCAGATTTTGGGTTAAAAAGTGAGTTGGAATCGCACTAGGAGCTCAAAATATCGCACTCAGCACGCCCGGGCGCGCCCACACGCTGCCCGCCGCGCCTGCACCTAGTCCCTGGCCATGCCGCACGCCCACAGCTCACCCACGCCGCACGCGCGCGCGCTGGCTGCCTTGTGCCTAGCACCGCGTGCCCGCGTCCATTCCGCGCGCCCGCACCCGTGGCCTGTAACTCGACTCAACTTTGACCTCTGTTAGTAAAATGGCCATAAATTCTTTGTCCGAACTCGGATTATAGAGATTAAGTAGGCTATGAAAAGCTAAGAAGGAGCTCTACAACTTTTATAATTGGAACTTGACGCGATAATGGCCAGAGGAAGGCTCAAATTGAGCCCGAAGCAACTGCTGTGTAAAATTCATGCCAAATCCGATGGTAAAATGGTCATACCGCTCTCATACGAACTTCAAATTGGATGATTCAAGATGTTCTGGAAAGCTAAGATAAATATCTACAACTTTCGTTCTTTGAGTTTTGAGAGATTCTGTGACGCCCCCAAATTCTCTACACTTCCCTGTAGCAGATCCAGTGCTCACGTGAAACTATACAACTATAAATATTCAATAAAATATGACTTCTATCTATCCAAGGTTCACAGTATCCCATAACAGATAATAATTCCTGCCAGAACGTTATCTATGTTTGGATACCCTCACTTAGATGTATAGATTCATATCTCATGAATACTTCTTTCATATCGATATTCCCTATTTATCTGACATTCACAGTATTAATGATAAAATTGTTCTTGGAACTAAGGGGCGCATTCCGGTAAAGGTGGCACCTTACCGGCGCTCATTAAGTATAACCTCAGCGCTTACAGAACTCTTAGTATCATTTAAATACCCTCATTCAGATGTATAGTTCGTAAATATACTGTATTTACTTAGTACAACTATGCTAAAGAAAGTAAAGATCAGAGTATAACGCATTCGATGTAATAAAGGATGATAATATATTACATATCATTAAGTTCAGTTACATCGTTCTCAATACTAAGTTATTACAACAAAGCCTTATAAAAGACTTGAATTATTCAAAAACAGTAAATAAAACTAGTAAACATGTCCTTTTCCTTTGTCTGTCCCAGAAGTGCCGAGATTATTATTTAAAACTGCAAAAGAAGATATATGCAAGAATGAGCTACAAATGCTCAGCAAGTTCATTTGAAAATGTAAACACAATGTGTTTGATTTGAAAGATGTCAATGATGTATAACTGAGGGTTCTGTACATGAACCATATATTTCAATTAGTTCTATCAGTCTTCAATGACTTAAAACCGTTTGATTTCGAATATCTGGTAGGGGATCAGCCTAACCAATATCCTAGGAGTATGCATATCATCCTACAATTTTGTGTCGATATATAATCAACATTTATCGGCACCTTATATCAAGGTGTTTCAGTTCACCTTACATCAAGGTGTTCCATTTCTCAGTATAAGATGTCGTACCAAAATAATTTGGTTTGACACAACAATTTACGCTCGAATAAACAATATATGAATAATGATTCATTTCTTAAGTTATGCTGAACAAGAAGCAATAACCTCACAATAATTGATAGCAAGATGTAATAGACTTGCTTAAATGTAACAAGGTTAGAAGACTTGCCTCGTATATCTTTTACAATTAATATAACGGTCTAAACGTTCGTCGTAAATCCTATACGATTATAAGTTTATGTAGACAATTAAGCATTTAACGATTAAATCTTTTAAGTTTTATTTTGGATATCATAACCGCATATAAATAAGACTTCTTCTACAATATATGAAATAATTTTAGCATTATAACTGCTTACAGAATGAATATTTTTCAACTATATTTAAAATAAATTGAGCATTATAACTACTTGCAAAATGAATATTCGGCTATTATATTTGAGAAAATTTCAGCATTATAACTGCTTATAAAATGAATATTTTTACTAAATAGTTGAAGAAATTCGGACATAGTAACTGCTTATAAAAGTATATTTTCTAATATATAAGAGAAATAACTCGGACATTATAACTGCTTGTAAATAGGACTTTTGTACTATATACTTAAAATAATTTGGGCATTATAACTGCTTATAAAAGTATATTTTTAAAAGAAGAATGAAAATAATAACCACTAGAGTAATACCTCTTGTAGTTGCTAGCTTTACTTCCAATCACGCAGCGCTTCGATGCTTAGAAAGTAATTTTTATCTCACAATATCTCTCAAAATATAAATATAGAGTGTTTTTGCTCTTGAACTGCTCTTGAAAAATAGTAAGGAATGAATGAACTGAGCTTGCTATTTATAGAAAAACCAAGTTTCACTAATTGCACGTTAGGGGCTCGGCTTATTACACTTTGCACCCTAGCATATTCTTAGAATATTCTTCTAAGCTCCTCAATGAAAATATCTTCCAAGCTCGACAATGCAGCTTGCAATCTAAGCTCCTCAATGAAAATATCTTCTAAGCTCGACAATGCAGCTTGCAATTGAACCTATCTTCTAAGCTCCTTAATGAAAATATCTTACAAGCTCGACAATGTAGCTTGTTACCGTAAGCACGACAAAGCACTATATCAGTTTAAGTACGACAAAGCAGCTTACTAAAAATAATTTGCCAGGATGCTTTTTGGTGAAATCATGAAAAGCACGACAAATCATTTTGTCAATGTAAGCACGACTAAGCAGCTTGACCAAAAATTTTTATTTGACCAAATTCATCGTTTACATAATATAATCACAAAACAGCTGTTTCGAAATATCATTTCAATCTTTATTAAGCACATATGTTTACAAACTTCAAATCTCATTAGGGTTTAAGGTTTTAAACTTCTCGATATCTAGGTTTACGTTATACGTTCTAATTTTAAACGTATACGATAATGTTTTCGAATCGTATTAAGTTTTCAAAGATTACCTGAACAGACGTTCATCAGAATATATCATCACATAACACAGAGTCGGAATAAGAAATTTCATTTAATAAACACATAATTTACATATACAAATCTTATTAGGGTTCGGAATATTACATTCACCCCCACTAATAAGAATTTCGTCCTCGAAATTATAGTACATGTTTCAAAAATAAATATGGGTAGTTGTCTCGCATTTTACTCTCAAGCTCCCACGTAGCTTCCTCTATGTTTTGATTTCTCCAAATAACCTTAACTGAAGGTATCACTTTATTCCGTAGATTTTGTTCTTTCCTATCTATGATTTCAATAGGAACTTCTTCATATGATAAATCTTTCTCGATCTGAATAGGCTCATAATCTATAACGTGTTTATAATCGGGTTTGTATGGTCATAATACGGACACATGAAACACGTTATGAATATGTTCTAACTCAGGAGGTAAGGCTACCTCATAAGCTACTTCACCTATCCTTCTCAATATCTGAAATGGTCCAATGAATCTCGGACTCAATTTTCCCTTCTTGCCGAAACGTATTTTGCCTTTCCACAGAGAAACTTTTAAAAACACGTGACTACCGACATCGAAATCTTGTAGCTTCCTGTGTTGATCCGCATATTTCTTTTGTCGATCTTGAGATGCTTGTAATCTTCCTCGTATAATTCGAACTACCTCAGTGGTTTGGTGAACTATTTCGGGCCCTAGCATTTGTCGCTCACCGACCTCGTCCCAACATAAAGGTGTCCTACATTTCCTTCCATACAAAGCTTCAAATGGTGGCATTCCTATGCTGGCATGGTAACTATTGTTGTAGGCAAATTCTACCAAAGGCAACTGATCTTCCCAACTTCCCTTGAAATCCATGATGCAAGTGCGCAACATGTCCTCCAATGTTTGAATTGTTCTCTCACTCTGACCATCGGTTTGTGGGTGATAAGTTGTGCTTAATCTCAATTGGGTTCCTAAATGTTTTTGAAGACTTGCCCAAAAATTTGAAGTAAATCGTGGGTCTCGGTCTGATACTATAGAAATAGGGACTCCATGTCTAGAAATAACTTCATTGATGTAAAGTTTGGCTAACTGGTCAAGACTGAATTTGACTTTTATGGGTAGAAAATGAGCTGATTTGGTAAGACGATCTACAATTACCCAAATGGCATTGTGATCTTTCTGGGTGTTTGGAAGACCCATTACGAAATCCATAGTAATGTGTTCCTATTTCCACTCAGGAATTTCTAAGGGCTGTAGTAATCCACTCGGTTTCTGATGTTCAGCTTTAACCCTTTGACACGTTAAGCATTTACTTACCCACCCTGCTATTTCTCTTTTCATGTTAGACCACCAAAAGTGTCGACTTAAATCTTTGTACATTTTTGTACTCCCTGGATGTACGACAAATTTAAAACTATGGGCTTCATTCAGTATTTCATCTTTTAGTTCTTGTACTGAGGGTACCCAAATTCTATCTTCGTACCTTAGTACCCCATCCTTATCCACTCTGAATTTGTTATTCTTCTTATGGGTTATTTCAGTCTTACACTTCTGACACTCTGCATCAGTCTCCTGTAGTCCCTTGACTCTATCCACTAAAGTTGAACCATTTTTCACAATAAATAACTTTTGGGTAGAATTCATTGGAACTCTTACCTCGATCTCAAGTTTGTCAAACTCTTTTATCAGTACCTCGTTGTTGGTTATTATATTCAACTTTTCTTGGTTCTTCCTACTTAACGCATCTGCTACGACGTTGGCTTTCCCGGGGTGATATAAAATTTCATAGTCGAAATCCTTTATCAACTCTAGCAATCTCCTCTGCCTCATATTTAATTCCTTCTGCGTGAAAATATACTTCAGACTTTTATGATCTGTGTATATCTCATACTTCTCCCCATACAAGTAATGTCTCCAGATTTTCAAGGTAAATACTACTGCAGCTAACTTAAGATCATGCGTAGGATACCTCTTCTCATAATCTTTGAGTTGTCGTGAGGCATACGCAATCACCTTCCCATGTTGCATTAACACACAACCCAATCCCTTGTGTGATGCATCACTATAAACGACAAGGCCTCCTGTATCATCTGGTAAAGATAACACTGGTGTCATGCTCAATCGTTTCTTCAATTCTCGGAAGCTTTCTTCACATTTATCTGTCCAGACGTACTTTACCGTCTTTCGAGTTAAATTGGTTAGCGGGGTTGCTATTTTTGAAAAATCTTGTATAAAACTTCGATAGTACCCTGCTAAACCGAGAAAACTTCGTACTTCTATTGGAGTTGTTGGTTGTTCCCAATTTACAACCGCCTCTATCTTTGCTGGATCCACCGCTATTCCATTCTTGTCAATTACATGACCCAAGAACTGGACTCTTTCCAACCAAAACTCACACTTGAAAAACTTTGCGTAAAGTTATTCTTTGCGTAATATCTCTAATACGCTTCTTAAGTGTTCAGCATGCTCTTCTTTTGTTCTCGAGTATACTAAAATATCATCGATGAACACTACGATATATTTGTCTAAGCATGGTTTAAACACTCGGTTCATCAAATCCATGAATGCTGCCGGCGCATTTGTTGATCCAAAAGACATCACAAGAAACTCATAATGTCCATAGCGTGTCTTAAACGTTGTCTTCGGCACATCTTCTTTTCTTACCTTTAATTGATGATAACCTGATCGTAGGTCGATCTTCGAAAAGTGTTCGGCCCCTTTCAACTGGTCAAATAAATCATCAATTCGTGGTAAAGGATATTTATTCTTTATGGTCAACTTATTTAATTCTCTATAGTCAACGCATAACCTTAAAGTTCCATCCTTCTTCTTGACAAACAACATCAGTGCTCCCCAAGGTGAAACACTAGGTTGTATGTATTTCTTGTCTAAGAGTTCTTATAACTGTACAAGTAACTCCTTCAACTCTACTGGTGCCATCCTGTACGGTGCCTTCGAAACTGGCGTCGTACCAGGTGCAAGATCGATAACAAACTCGATCTCCCTATCCGGAGGTATACCTGGTAAATCATCTGGAAACACATCTGAAAATTCTCTAACTATAGGTATTTGATCTAGCTTTGCTCCTTCCTTTCGATTATCTACTATATATGCCAAATAACCTGTGCAACCTTTCCTAAGCAATCTTTCTGCTTGCATTACTGTCAGACATTGAGATCGTTTAGGTGAACAACCACCGTTGAACACTACCTTTGACTTCGACTCAGTCAACAGGTTTACACGTTTCCGATGGCAATCAATCATTGCATTATAATTAACCAACCAATCCATGCCTAAGATTATATCGAATTCCCCTAGCTGTATAGGAAAGAGGTCCACAAGAAACTTGTGTCCCTTAATCTCTACATTACAATCTTTATATACAGTTTTAACGGGAATTATCTCTCGATTTGCAATCTCTACATTAAAAGGTATGTCTAAGTCTTCGCATGGCATATTCAAGTTGGTAGCAAAGCTATTAGACACAAATGAACAAGTAGCACCAAAGTCGAACAACACATATGCATTTAAAGTGTCAATAGGGATGATACCTGTTACCACGTCCTGTGAAGCAACATCATCCATCATCGTCATATTAAATGTTCTGGCGGTTGGATGACTCTGGCCTCCAGCTCCTGCTACTGTTGGTTTGAGGGTGTTGTTTGTGGTTTGATTTCCTCCCCTGGTTTGGTTCCTATTCTTTGGACAATTTCTAGATATGTGACCTGTTGCGCCACAATTATAACACTTATAATTTTGATTGCCCTGATTAGTACTCTTCTTGGGACAATCATTGGAATAATGTCCCTCCTGACCACAGCTGTAACAGGTAACCACCTTCCTACGACATACTCCCAGATGGTTCTTTCCACATGTGGCACAACGTTCCATCTTGTTATTCTAGTTTCTGTTGGTAGGGTTGTTGTTATTATTGTAATTATTCCCCTTCTCCCCAAAGTTAGTAGAAAAAATGGTATCCCGCTTCCTCTTGTTGTTATTATTACCCCATATACTGACTTCTCCTTTGAATTTTCCTCCTTCATTCTGACTCCTATTCTCTTTATGGAATTTGAGAAGATTTTCATTCTCGATCTCAGCTATGACAGCCTTCTCAAGAATCTCTGAAAATGTCTTCAACTGGAAGATTGATATTCTACTCCTTATCTGTAAGGACCGAGAATTTTATGTAATTATATATGTATATTTTTACGAATAAATTTTTTTAATAGAAATTACTTGGAATATATAATTGAATATGTGGATTAAGTAAGATAGTTAATTTATTTTATTTTAAGTTAACTAAGATGAATACTTAATCAATTTGATTAAGGAAAGTAAGATAAGTTATGTTGAGAATTAACATAACTTAAATGTTAACCATGAATGGTAAATAAAAGATTTATAATCTTTAAATGATTATTTAGTATTACTAATATAAAGTGATTATATGGTTGTTTAATAACTTATTAAAGGAAATAAGTATAATAAATTATTTGTTAAGTGTAATGTACGCTTTATGACTTACATTGAATGAATATATGTATAAATAGATATAATAATTAGGCTGAAAGGCACTTATTACCCTCCAAGTTACCACCCACTTTCAATGTCGTCCTTAAAGTACATTTTTCGTCAATTGGACCCTTAAAGTGGCATTTTTTTGGCGTTTTCGTTCCTTTTACCCTATTTTACCCCACCTGACCCATTTTAACCGCAACCGACCCAGTTTGTGTGACGCCCCCAAATTCGGGTCTCCAACTACCCGGATCTGGTCATCACGATCCAATACAATCATTCACCTCTAACAACATATGGTATCTAAAATGCGGAATATAATAAACATATGTTGTTCATTACAAAGGTGTTACTAGTCCCAAGATACAATAACCTTAAATACTTAACACAAATCCGTACCCCAAATAAATATCAGGTTTAAATTACATTTATAATAATTAATTAAACAAAAAGTAAAATCAGCTACGTGAAGCCTATCACTTCATCTTTTCTTTACCCTTGCCCTTTCCGGATGTCTCGGGTTTAGCTGCAATGAAAGTCATGATATAGCAAGGATGAACAACGAGTTTGCTCAGCAAGTTTAAAGTTTAACAATAAAGGATATATCATGATGAATGGAGTATAGAAAGAGAATTCAACAATATAATCATCAGAAGCAAGAATAACAAATGCTTTTAAAATAATTGATAGTCAAGTAGACTTCGAACAATAACTTTCAAAGGAGCCAATAGCTAGTTAACCCTCTGGTTACTGGCTACAGAATGAGTACTTGAGGGGATCAGCCTCGCGTACGCTATGTGTATGCATAACATTTAACTCTGCTGTTTGTACCTTATATACGGTACCTGGGGTACTCCCCTATAATAAAAGGGGTGTTCATTCAGTCTAAGAATCCTTACCATTGATTGGTTCGGATAGCTTTTATAAATTTCACACACTGCCTGACCGAACAAGGGTTCAGACTTAATCATGAATAGTTCGTGAATTTTGGAACTTTAATAAATGTACGAATTCAAATGCATCGAATGCGATTGTCAATAATATCATAGATGTGGAATAACTGTAAATTAATTAACCCACTTAAGCATTCTTAGAATAAAATTTCAAGCTACAATACAACAGTAGCCTGCTCAAATGAAAAGAAACTTGCAACAATTAAAGTTTCGATATAAAGAATTTGCTCAATGTAGAAGTTGAATAAGATGAACTTGCCTGTTTGCTCAGCTACAGATAAGATTTAGCTTTAATTAAATTGATCTTGGATAACCTATCAGTTGGTAAAGTCGGTCTATCCATTAGCATTGCATAACTGCATATCGATACACTCACTTATGCTATTTATTTAGCAGATAAACAATTCACCATATATATGTAATTACTATCTAATCATTAGCTAAACAGAAATTAACTTAATGGCCTCTAGCTATTATTTAAAAATAAATAATAGTTAATCATGGTTACCTATCATTTGAGTACTCAACTATTACCCTTATTCGTCTCTAACTATGGGTTAATAATCCTTATTTATTATTTATAAAAATAAATAATAAATTTATCATGGTTTAATAACAATTAATCACTTATTTAGTTTTATTTGCGCTTAATTACCATTCACCCTTAAGGGGAATTAAGTAATTATGACCCCTTAGTCATTAATAAAAGAATTTAATGCATTGACTCTCTCCACACTTAATTACTATTAAACACTAATTAAGTAACCATTTTATTAACTTGTTCATACTTAATTATTATTTAATATTAATTAAACAAGAATTAAATATTTATTATCTTTATTTATTATTTATTGATGAATAATAAATAATTATTTACTAACTTTATTCATACTTAAGTATTATTTAATATTAATTAAATAATAATTAAATATTTATTATCTTTATCAATTATTTATTGATAAATAATACATAATTATTTACTATCTTTATTCATGCTTAATTATTATCAAATAATAACTAAACATTTGTTAGCATTATTTATTATTATTTGATAAATAATTATTTATTAACTTTACTATACATAATTATTATAATACTTAAATATTTGTTACCTTTATTTATTATTTATGGATAAATAATAAATAATTATTTGTTAACCTCGTTCATAGTTAATTATTATTTAATATTAATTAAATAATAATTAAATATTTATTATCTTTATTAATAAATAATTATTATTTTATTACTTATATTCATACTTAATAATTATTAAATAATAATTAAATATTTATTGTCTTCATTTATTACAATAATAAATAATCATTAACTCAAATAATAGTTGATCCTTAGTTTATTGTGTGATCATAGTAATAAATCAAATAGACTTCATTATGCATACCACTTAGCCCAAACATTATCACACATAAAAAAGTTTGCTTTTGTTTTAAAACTCATGTTGCTGACAGACATATACTACCTAGTTGAAACAGTTTTTCGTTTGGGCATTATCTCAACACAAAAGGAAGACTCCTAATAGATCTATGGCAACACTGATTTCAGTTCCTATTAGCAGCCACAATACCATTATATCATAACTCAAAACCTGTAACAACATGCTATCGACAGACATTACATACCCCCAACTGGAACCCAGTTTTATTCAAGCATTTCAACAGCATATATTAAGTATTTCCAAACCATCAATACCAACCTGTTTACAGTATAAATTTAAGCCATCAGAACCCTAGGGTTCTTTAATATACCGAATCTTCAACCCAATAATCACCCCCAATCCAGTGTATATCAACCAACTCAATGTATCAACACAGTGTATTATACAACCAACTCAATGTATTATTATACAACCAACACATTGATACAAACCAACACAGTGATATAAACCAACACAGTCAATAATACTAATCCTAGTACAGAAGAAAGAAATTTTCACAAAACCTAACATAAAACTATCACAGCAGCTTAATAAACCCATTGTTATACCTTGGGTTCGATCGCGCTGCGACTCTTCTTCTCCTACCGAAATAAGTAACCAAGCTGGACATTCACAGTAGCTTCCTCTCTATTTTTTTTTTCTTCTAATTTGGACTCACAATCAAAGGAATCGGCAGCTTTGGTTTAGGGCATGGGGGGTTCAATTTATAGTGAAATTTTTACCCAAATTGGCTGGGTATTACCTTATTTGGCCAGTTAAGGACCATCGGTCGGAAGGAGATAGGCGATTGATGGTATACATCACGCCGACTGTGAACTCGCCGGCCAATTTCTCGAGCGTCGTACCCCCCACCGGTCGCGTCACCGGATTTTCTAGAACCCTTGGTCCGAACGTTGAACACTCGGTCGTCCACTTCAGCCCTTGAATCGCCCGCTGGTTGCTCACGCCATCGCTGGCGCACGCCTGGCGACACTCCCTCCCGTCAGTCGCGCTTGTCCCGTCCGATTGGATCAGAGGTTGGGTTTCGTTTGGCTAGGTCTTGGTTGGAGGATTTGGGATTGCTCGGTTTAACCTCCCAACTGATATGCCGGTTTTTCCCAATTTGATTAGAAATGGTCCCAACCCGTTTCCCCTTGGTTGCACCGATCCGACCCGATTGCCCCAACAAGAGAATAAATGAATTTGGGTCGGCCCAATAGGAAATAAAAAAGAAATCTGGGCTTAGTCCAATTAAAATTTTTGGGTTAGCTACAATAAAATAAAAGAGGTGGCCCAAATAAATTATAAATCTCATGCTCCTAACATTTCAATTAAATAACTAATTTAATTATTTATTTATTTAAATATTTATTTCACCAATAATTCCTCATTCGAATTATTTAATCCGATAATAGTAAAATGAATTTAGTTATTAATTTTTCCCGAATTTCTTGCAAATCAAATCTTAGGGTTAACTCACTAATTTATTCAATTATTAGTGAGCCTCTTTAAGGCAAAGAAAATTATTGAACCATGTATTTATATAAATAAATAATAATACCTACATGGATCCAATTAAATTCGTAAAATTATATAAAATAAATTTTATTTATTAAAATAAATTCGATACAATGTTTAAAAATTCCTGGACATTACAGTTTGCCCCGACCCAATTTCATCAATTAATTTTTTTTTTAACTAAAAAGTTTTAAAATTAATTTAAAAATAATTATTAGTTAAAAATTCTTTTAAAATATTATTTTAAAATATTAAAAATTATTATTTTTAATATTTTTAAAAATTATTATTATTTTAAAATTAATTATTATTTTAGAAATAATATTTTATTCTAAAATATTAAAAATACTTATTATTTTAAATATTTTTAAAAATAATTATTATTTTCAAGAAAAAATATTAAAAACTTTTATTTTTTCATAAAATGAGTAAAGTTTCATAAAATTATAGATTCAAAATATTTATTTAAAAATAATTATTTTTTAATATTTTAAAATAAAATATTATTTTTAGAATAATTTTAAAATAATAATAATTATTTTTATATTTACAAATGAAATATTATTTTAAAAAACTTTTAAAAATAATTATTATTTTCAGAAGAAAAAAAAATTAAAAACTTTTATTTTTTTCAAAAATGAGTAAAATTTCATAAAATATAGATTCAAAAAAAAATTTAAATTTAATTTTTTTTTAATTCTTAATTATTTTTATGAAAATTTACACATCTTTTAAAAAATAAATATTTCTAGTTTTGTTTTATGAAAATAAAAAAAAAATTAGTTACTTTTTTTGAATCTATATTTTATGATTTGTAAAAAAAATTAAAATTTTTTATTTTTTCTGAAAATAAAGTTTAATTTTTTTGAATCTATATTTTATAAAACTTTACTAATTTTTTTTTCAAAAATGATAAACTTTCTATTTTTTTTTCTTGAAAAAAATAATTTTTAAAACTTTTTAATTTCTTTTTTTTTAAAAAAAATTGAATCAATTTTTTTATTTATCTTTTACTATTTTTTGTATTTTACATATAAAATGAAAAAAAAATCTACTTTTTTTAAAAATAAATTTTTATTTTTTTATTTAATTTTTTTGAATCTATATTTTATGAATCTATATTTTTTCCTGAAAATAAGAATTATTTTTAAAAATATTTAAAATAATAGTAATTTTTAAGATTTTAAAAAAAAAAATTATTTTTATAATTATTTTTAATATTTTAAAATAAAATATTATTTTAGTTTCTTTTTAAAAAAATAATTAGTGAAATTGGGTCGGGTCAAAATGGGTCGAATTGGGTCAAAATTTGGTAAAAATGGGTTAGGTTTGGGTCAAATCGAGTAAAAGGAACGGAAACGCAAAAAAATGTCACTTTAAGGGCCCAATTGACGAAAAATATACTTTAGGGACGACATTAAAAGTGGGTGGCAACTTGGAGGGTGATATTTGTCATTCCGCCTAATAATTATTGAACCATGTATTTATATAATTAAATAATAATACCTACATGGATCCAATTAAATTCGTAAAATTATATAAATTGAATTTTATTTATTAAAATAAATTCGATACAATGTTTAAAAATTTCTGGTCATTACATCCTCTCCCCCTTATAAAAATTTCGTCCTCAGAATTTCAATCTAAGGTTACTCAAATAACTGGGGGTAATTTGCTCTCATCTTCTCTTCGAGTTCCCACGTAGCTTCTTCCACCGCGTGGTTTCTCCAGAAAACTTTAACAAAATGAATGGTTTTATTCCTCAACCTCTGCTCCTTCCGATCCAGTATTTGAACGGGAATTTCCTCGTACGATAAGTCCTTCTCGACTTGAATTGGCTCATAGGAAATAACGTGCTTGTAGTCTGGCTTATATGGACGTAACACTGATACATGGAACACGTTGTGAATGTGCTCAAGCTCAGGAGGTAACGCTACCTCGTACGCCACTTCACCTATTCTCCTTAATATTTCAAAAGGTCCTATAAACCTAGGGCTTAATTTGCCCTTCTTCCCAAAACGGATCTTCCCTTTCCAGGGAGATACCTTCAGAAACACAAAGCTACCAACTTCAAATTCTCGTTTCTGACGATGTAAGTCGGCATACTTCTTTTGACGCTCCTGAGCTGCTACTAACCGCTGTCTTATTACTTTAATGATTTCCACGGTCTGTTGTACCAATTCTGGTCCCAACAATCTCCGTTCACCAATTCATCCCAACACAACGGCGTTCAACACTTCCTTCCATACAACGCTTCGTATGGTGGCATACCGATGCTAGCATGATAACTATTGTTATAAGCGAACTCTATTAGTGGCAAGTGATCGTCCCAACTGCCACCTAAGTCCATCACGACTGCTCGAAGTATATCTTCCAGGGTCTGAATTGTTCGCTCGCTCTGGCCATCAGTCTGAGGATGATACGCCGTACTGATTCTCAACTGTGTTCCCATTCTTTCCTGTAGACTTCTCCAAAAATTTGACGTGAAGCGCGGATCTCTGTCAGACACAATAGATACCGGCACCCCATGTCGCGATACTATCTCCTTTACGTAGAGTTTCGCCAACTGCTCCAATTTGAACCTGATCTTGATTGGTAGAAAATGGGCAGACTTGGTCAAACGATCTACGATCACCCAGATGGCGTCTAGACCCTTTTGTGTTGTCGGAAGTCCTACCACAAAATCCATTGTGATGTGCTTCCACTTCCACTCGGGAATCTCTAAAGGTTGAAACAATCCGCTCGGCCGCTGGTGCTTTGCCTTGATCCTTTGACAAGTTAAACACCGGCTGACGAATTCTGCAACTTCCCCCTTCAAGTGCGGCCACCAATAATGTTGTCGAAGATCTTGATACATTTTGGTGCTACCCGGATGTACCGAAAATCTCGTATTATGGGCCTCCTGCAATATTTCTTCTCTTAGGTCTGGTACGTAGGGTATCCAGATCCTTCCCTCGAATCTCAGCAACCCTGTGCTGTCAACCTTGTACTTTAACGTTTTTCCCTCCGATAGTTGCTTCTTAATGCCAATGCATTCATCATCAAATTCTTGAGCCTCCTTTATCTTATCCAGTAGAGTCGGACCTACTGTCACGGTGAACAATTTTTTGTTCATCTCCATCGGACACTTAACCTCCAGTTCCAAACGTTCGAAGTCCTTTATCAATTCCTCTTGAACTGTCAGCTGCATCAATTTCACCTTGCCTTTTCTGCTTAAGGCATCAGCCACTACATTGGCTTTGCCTGATGGTACAGAATCTCACAGTCGTAATCCTTGATCAATTCTAACCATCGGCGCTGCCTCATGTTCAGCTCTTTCTGAGTGAAGATATATTTCAGACTTTTGTGATCTGTATACATTTCGCACTTCTCCCCGTATAGGTAGTTCCTCCAAATCTTCAAGGCGAAAATCACCGCAGCTAATTCCAGGTCATGAGTCGGATAACCCTTCTCATAGTCCTTCAACTGACGTGATGCGTACGCCACGACCTTGCCGTGCTGCATCAGCACATAGCCAAGACCTTTGTGTGACGCATCACTATACACTACGAAACCCCCAGTGTTGTCTGGTAAGGTCAACACCGGTGCTTGGCTAAGTCTCTTCTTCAACTCCATGAAACTTTCCTCGCATTTCTCCGACCAAACGAACTTAACTGTTTTTCTGGTGAGATTGGTCAACGGCGATGCTATCTTTGAAAAATCCTGAATGAATCTCCGATAGTATCCCGCTAATCCCAAGAAACTCCTGATCTCTGTTGGCGTCTTCGGTTGCTCCCAATTAATAATCGCTTCTACTTTTGCTGGGTCCACCGAAATACCATTTTTGTCGATGACGTGACCCAGAAATTGCACCCTCTGCAACCAAAACTCACACTTAGAAAACTTTGCGTAAAACTTCTCCCTCCTAAGAGCTTCCAATACAATCTTCAAATGTTCAGCATGTTTCTCCTCTGTTTCTGAATACACCAAGATGTCATCAATGAATACAACTACGAACTTGTCCAAGTATTGCTTGAACACTCTGTTCATCATATCCATAAATGCTGCTGGCGCATTCGTTAATCCAAATGACATTACCAGAAACTCGAAGTGCCCGTAACGAGTCCTGAATGCAGTCTTCGGGATATCTTCCTGCCTCACCTTCAGCTGATGATAGCCTGTCCTTAGGTCGATTTTTGAAAAGTATTTCACTCCCTTAAGTTGATCAAATAAATCGTCAATCCTAGGAAGCGGATACCTATTCTTAATCGTAACTTTGTTCAACTCCCGATAATCGATACAAAGCCTCATCGAACCATCCTTTTTCTTTACAAACAGAACTGGCGCTCCCCATGGGGACACACTCGGTCTGATATAACCCTTGTTTAATAGTTTCTGCAATTGAACCATCAACTCTTTCATTTCTACAGGTGCCATCCGATACGGCGGCTTCGATATTGGTGCAGTTCCCGGAACCAAATCGATTACAAACTCAATTTCCCTGTCCGGCGGTAGTCCCGGGAGCTCATCTGGAAAGACATCAGCGAAATCCCTCACGATTGGTATTTGGCTCATCTCATCCCCGACCTGACGAGTATCGACCACATGGGCCAAATAACATACGCAACCTTTCTTAAGCAATTTCTTGGTTTGCATCATAGTAAGACAACAAGATTGTCTTGGTGACTTATTACCATAGAATACCACCTTCGACTTGTTAGGAGTCTTCAGGACATTTCTTCTTACAGTCAATAACTGCCCCGTGAATTGATAGCCAATCCATTCCCAGGATTACATCAAACTCTCCCAGCCGAATTGGTATCAGGTCCACATTGAGCTTAACTCCTCGCAATTCATCACAACAGTTCCTATGAATGCATTCTACGGGAATAATTTCTTTGTTTGCTACTTCTACGTTCATAGGGTGTTTTAACTTTTCACGAGGTAGATTTAACTGACTAGCAAATTTTTCGGAAACAAAAGAGCCAGTAGCACCCGAATCAAATAACACATATGCATTTATATCATTGTTTGGGATGATACCTGACACCACGTCCCTAGATTCCATTGCATCCTGCACGGTCATGTTGAATGTGCGTGCCATTGGCCTGCTGGCTTGACTGGCTGGTGCCCCGTAGCTCGGTCGGTTGTTGTTTCCACTGTTGTTGTTGCTCCTGTTGCCACTCCCGACATCGCCCTTCCTCTTCGGGCAGTCCTTAATCTGGTGGTTGGGTGATCCACAAGAGAAACAACCTCCTTTCGATTTATTAGGGCACTGAGGAGCCATGTGCCCTGGTTGTCCACATCGGTAACAAACACTTTTCCCCTTCATGCACTCCCCCGAGTGACTCTTACCACAATTGTTGCACCTGCCTGGTTTCTTCACCTCCCCTCCAGATTTGTTTCCCCCGGATGACTGACTCTCGAGCCACTTACGTTTGTTGGGGTTACTACCTCCGCTGCTCCCTGCCTTGGTTACCTCTTGATTCTTCTTTCTCTCTTGGTTAAATCGTGCCACTGCTTCATTGCCCCCTTCCGCAATGATAGCCCTTTCCAGCAGTTCAGCGAAGTTCTTAATTTTCAATATTGCAACTGACTTCTGCACCCAGGGTTTCAGTCCCAATTCAAACCTTCTTGCCTTCCTGGCCTCGGTGTCCACTTGGTGTGGGGCAAATCGGGCCAACTCATTGAACTTTGCCGCATACTCGGCGACAGTCATATTCCCCTGTTTCAGTTCCAGGAACTTTACTTCCATATCTTGCTGTGTATTCTCCGGGAAGTAATTTTCGAAGAATAGTTCTTTGAATCTATCCCATGGAATGACTCCCTCACCTGCTCGACCCTTATTGGCCTTCCACCAATAGTTAGCCTCGCCCTTCAGCATGAACGTGGCAAATCCTGTCTTTTGTTCCTCGGCCACCCGTGCGACCTCGAAAACCTTCTCTATCTCTTCTATACAGGTCTGTGCTTCTATTGGGTTAAGAGTTTCCTTGAACTCGGGTGGTCCAACCAATTTGAAATCTTTAAAATTTGCCAGATGATGCACTAGCTCGGGTGCTGGTTGGGTCCCTACAGGTGGTGGTCTTGATTGCATGGCTTCTGCCAGCATCTCAGCGAACATTCTCATTAGATTGGGTTGATCCCCAACCTCGCTTTCTCACTCTTCAACCCGCTAGTTACGTGGTCGTCCTCTTGGCGGCATGATTTGAATAAGGAAAACCGCTGACTTTTACCTATAGTTTTATATTTTATACAATATGTGTTAGGTTTGTACATAGCGCGAATATGCAATCAAATTACATAAATAGTGCGGAAGCGCAATAAAACGGATTTTTAAATTTTTATACAAACCATCACCATGATCATCCATGTGCTCAATTATCAATTAAACGAAAGAGATAGAGATTAAGAAATTATACCCTCGTAGAACCGTGCTTCCTCGGGTACAAGTTCACCTCCAATTCCTTCGCGTTATCCTTGAATTTCATCGATTAAATTCCTTCCTTTGATCAACATTAGCCACCCAAGTGTTTGGCCTCTAGAGGTGATCCACCAAGGAATAATACTTGTTCAAGAAGATGGGTGTTGGCAAAACCCTAGTTTCTATCTCTATAGAAATTGTAAGTACTCTCTACAATTCTTATGCAAGAGTGTGTAACTTGTCTAACCCCCAATCACGATAAGACTCATCTTATTTATAGATATAGGGAACCCTCCTAAACAATTTAGGATTAGGGTTTTTATTTTAATTAAACTCCTTTAATTAATTGAACTCCTAATCCAATTAGGAATTCATGAGAGAGTACTTCTATTAATTAATTCCTAATCTCTATTAGGAATTAAATAATAGTAATAGTAATAATAATAATAAGACTCCTCTTATTAATTTATATTTAATATTTCCAAAATATTAAATAATAAATATTAAGCTATTTAATTTATTCTATCTCCATAGATTAAATTAAATACACTTAACTTATTATTACGATTATGCCATTTACTTCTTAAATAAATATTTTCCTTTTTGCGGTGTGACCCTTTAGGTTCTCCATATTAAACCGGTTGTGAATAAATCAATTAGAACAATTCTAATTTTATTTAAATAAATAAATTAAACTATTTAATTCATTTAAATAAATAATATTTATTCTACAATAAGGGTAAGCCCCCTTAGCGATCAACGACTTTCCAGATAATATAGATTTCAACATTAATCATAAAAGAACCTTTCAGTGAATAGTTACCGTACAATTCAATCCTTCTACCATACAATGTCCCAATTAAATATAAGACATGGAATTACTGTCAAGTCTTATTTTATTTAATTTATGTATTTCGATTCTGAAATGCACAACTCCAATTAATGCAAATTAGAAACTCCTTTCTAATTTCATTCTGTTTTGGCCAAAGACTTCTGAGTCGTCATTTATCGAATCACATAGGACATTCTCTCCTTTTACTAGAAGTGGTAGATTCTTTGTTGATCATTCACCTATCTCCATGTATAACTTATTATACCCAATCATACCCTTTGATATACCCTAAGGGTCTTAAGGGACATGTCAAAGTATAACTCATCATACACAAGATACTATGATGATCTCAAGTCCAAGGATCACTTGTACTACTATCACTAGAGGAATTCCTATTGACATGCGAGTAAAACTCCATTAGGTATTCCTTAGCGAGCCACGTTCAGTGAACTTATTCTCTAATAAGCACCTACATACTTGCTTTAGTGTCTCCACACAAATGATTATGAGATCAATCATCCTCTTCATAAGAGCAAGCAACGTATGTACTAATCTATTCGGATTCACTAATCCCCTTTTTAGTAATCCAACGATTAGGAACGATTTTAGTTTGTGAGCTATCTTGAATTTAGATCTCATTAGCATGATCACCATCATGATTCTAAAAGCATTGCTCAAAACTATGGGTTTATCACATTTAATATAACAGCACTATGTTGATAAAGTAAAATGCCTTTAATAGACGAATAAGATTACAAAGTATATGCTACATCATATCAAATATGATTGGCTTGTGTGCATACTACTTTCAATCTCCCACTTGCACTAAAGCCAATCGTCATGGTATCTAATACCCTTCTTCTCTAAGTGACGATCATCCTGCTGTTTGGATAAAGCTTTAGTAAATGGATATGCAATGTTGTTCTTGAGAGTCCACTATCTCTATAGTGACTTCTCCTCTTTCAATGATTCCACTAATCAAATGAAAGTGCTGCAACACATGTTTGAATCCAAGATGAGACTTAGGAACTATTCCTAGTTCTGTGATGAACTTTTCATCCAAACAATCAACTTGCAGCTTCATTTACAGCTATATACTTTGTCTTTGTCACTAAACCAGCAACTCTTTGCTGTTTGGAACCATTCCAATTCACTGCACCACCTTTCAAGGTAACGATTTACCTTAAAGTGGATTTGTTATCGTCTTGGTCAGTCTGACAAAACTTGAGTCTGTTTAGCCCTCTAGTTTTAATTCAGACCTACCATGAATCATGATCACATCTTTAATACCGGTTAAGTACTTAAAGATGTTTATCACTGTCTTACAGTGATCTTCTCCAGAATATGACTGATCAACATCAGGCCTAGTATATTCATTGCATACATGATAGTAAATCATGCGATCTCTCCTTTAATTGGGACAATTTTAGAGAGATACACTCCATGGCTCATCATCATGAGACCTCTCTTGGAGTTTGCCATGCTAAACGCCTTTAGCATCAAATGAATATACGTTCCTTGGGTCAAGCCGAACATCCTTTTAAATCTATTTATATAGACTTATATCCCCAATTTATAGGATGCTCCTCCCAAGTCATTCATGGAGGAATGTTTAGACAATTTTATCTTTACTGATTGTAGCATTGGTGTGTTATTCCTTGTCAGTAGTATATCAACATATAATACCAAGAATGTCACAGCGCTCCCACTGACCCTTTTGTATACACTAGGTTCATTCCCGTTTTTGATAAAATCAAACTCTTTTGATTGTCTCATCAAAATGAATGTTCCATCTTTGAGAAGCTTGCTTCAATCCATCAATGGATCATTGTAGCTTAAAACACGATTTGCTTCAACCTTTGAAACAAATTCCTCTGGCTGTATCATACATACATTCTCCTCAAGTCTTCATTGAGGAAGGACGTCTCCACATCCATTTTGCCAGATTTCGTAATAAGCTACAATCGCAAGTAAAATCCAAATGGACTTGAGCATTACCCGGTAATAAGGTTTTATCACAGTCAACTCCTTGACTTGAAAAACCTTTTAAACAGGTCTGGTCTTATAGGTCTCCACCTTGCCATTTGCCCAGTCTTTCTCTTAAAAGACCCATATTCACACTCTAGGCACTAAGCCCTTATGTGGAGTAACCAGAGTCTATACGTGGTTCTCATACATGGAGTCCATTTCGGATTTCATGGCCATCTACCATTTCTCTGAGTATCTTATACTCATAGCCTTATCGTATATAACTGGATCATCATCCTCTATGATGCGTACCTCATCATCATCCTCTATGATGAATCCATACCTCCCAGGTATCTTCGATACTCTTCCAGATTTATGATTCGGTTGTGGTACAATAGGTCTATCTACAGGTTCCTCGGATCGACTTAAAGTGCTTTGTGGTTCTTGAACTCTTTCAAGATCTATTACCCTCCCACTAGCTCCTTCGATGATAAACACATTTATCTAAGAAGGCAGCGTGTAGAATTATAGTAATAATACCCTAAACTTACTTTAGGATATCCCACAAGTCTGCATTTGTCAAATTTTGTCCCAAACTTATCTTTGAAACCTTTTCACATAAGTTGGACAACCCTTATCTTAACATACTTAAGATTAGGAGTCCTCCCTATCCATAACCTTTATGGAGTCTTAGGGCCGGATATTGAGGTTACCTTATTTTGTAGATATGCAGCCGTTTCTAGGGTATAACCCCAGATGGATACTAGAATGTCGGTAAAAATCATTATGGACTGCACCATGTCCAACAAGGTACAATTTCTCCTTTTAGATACACCAATCAATTATTGCGTATCAGGAAGTGTCCATTGTGAGAAAATACCATTTTGAGATGATCTAGAAACTCATTGTACAAGTATTCTTTCCTCGATCTGATCAAAGAATCTTAATACTCTGTCAATATGTTTCACTTCTGAATTCTTTAAACATTTCAAATGATTCAGACTTGTATTTCATCAAATACACATATTCAACTCTTTGAATGACCATCTCCTTTTCATTTATTAGTTTGTTCAATTTGCAAAATATTTTCATGTAAGTCAAGTTTACAAAGTCTATCAAGTGATCTTTCAGTTTCAAACAAAACATTATCATTATAAATAGAACAACAATTGTTCTTAAATATAATACCAAAACCTTCCTTGTCAAACAACGGAAGTAATAATGTTTCTAAAGAGAACTGGAACATAATAACAACTTATTAACTTAATAGACTTGCCCGTAGGCACTGCTAAACTATAAGTTCCTATGGTTAATGTAGCAACCTTTGCTCCATTACAACACATAAGATTACTACTTTGTTTAGCTTTCTACTTCTGCTTAGTCTCTGCATTGGATTGCATACGTGAGAACTACAGCCGGTATCCAATACCCAAGTAGAACCTTGACTTATAGAAAAATTTATTTTATTTCAATCATGAACAAACCCATATTTGTAACCGAAGTTTCACTAAGCTTCTTCTGGTTAGCCTCTGTAAGATTCTCCTTACAGTTTCCTTTCTAGTATCTAGGCTTATTGCAGTGGAAGCAAACTCCTTTGCTATCTGCATCAGTCTTGTTCTTATTGTCCTTTATTTTTGCCTTTCATTTACCTTCTTTGAATTGTTCTTCTTTTAAGAAGATCCTTTGGCCCTCTTCCGCTTCCTGGAAGAATCATCTACCAGTAAGACTTGGTTTTTCTTGGTTGGAAAGTGACTCTTTACAGTTTTCAACATGTTTAAGCAACTCAGGCAGGCTGACATATAGCTTGTTCATGTGGAAATTCACAACAATTTGTGAGAAAGAGTCCGGAAGTGATTGCAAGATCAAATCTTGGATCAACTCTCCATCCATTAAAACCCAGTTGTCCCAATTGTTCAATCAGATTGATCATTTTAGGACATATGTTTGTACTGTAGTGCCATTGGTCATTCTAGATCGGAAGAGCTCCCTAGATATCTGATATCTAATAGTCCTACTTTTCTCACCCTTCAACTCCTTGAAGGTGCAAGAGTATAGCAGGAGCATCCATAGTTTCATGCTGACGCTGAAGCTCGTTACTCATGGATGCGAGCATGATGCATTGAGCCAACTGTGCATCATCTTGCCACTTTCTAAAAGTAGCAATCTCTTCCTCTGAGGCATTGTCTGCAACCATTGCAGGGATAGGCATATCAAGGACATAAGATAGCTTTTCAGCCTTGAGAACTATTCTCAAATTCTTTAACTAGTCCGTGTAATTCGGTCCGGTTAATTAGCATCTAATATGCTATGCAGTGATAGTGAATTAGACATCGTAAAATTCTGTAAATGAATTTGTAATTTAACAACATTTTAGCATACATTCATTTTAATTAATTACCAAAATAAATTAGGTCTTTATTTTAAATTGGTATCTCCCACTATTTTCATCAAATTATATTACCCTCAATATACAGTTCGGCAAATCTAATTAAAGATTTGCTAGTGAGAATAAGGATCCCATTTCAAATGTATATAGCCTTGTGTGTGCACAACAAACTATATATAAATAAATAGGTAGACAACTATTGTCAATTACATAACTATGTAACTCCTTGTATTTTGCCTCTTAGATTATAATGGTCAAGTGTGTGCACATCCGAACTAAAATAATCTAAGTTAAGTCCAACCTAACACTTCCATATATTCGAAAGAAAAATACTGTCCTTGTGTGTGCACAACAAAACAATATCGTTCAGTCTATGTATAAGCATCAAATGTGATAAAACAACATCTTAAATATTTAATACTCGCCTTGTGTGTGCACAACAAACTCATATTAAATATTTAATACTCTATTGCTTTACCATGCTAGAAGGCGACGTTCGATATTCCTAATATCTTTGAACGCTTAGGACTTAATATAATTTCTTTGAGGGGTTTGTTATTATTTGTCTCATCTTGTTTAGCGCGCATGCACATATATATATAAAATACGCGTCATATTATTAAACATGTGAAGTATGTTGGATAATATATAATATACATATAGTAAGCATGCACATATAGAATACTATATTCTACCCGGATTGATTATGGACTTTTATTCTAGTTTGGTTCACTAGAGCCACCAAGTGAACCAAAAGGTCAAACCTAGGGTGCAAGAATAAAAATTAAATATAACTATTACATTTAAACCCGGGCTCCATTACAAACGGGTCTTCAAGCGCTCCTTACTCCTTTGTCTCTAATTCTTCAAGTAATTCTAACTAAACCTATTACATAAACTATTTACAATAAATAGAAACCTTGATCAGCAGTCAAGGGGAAGTACATAGGAGGAAGATAGAATTTACATCAAGAAAAACTAGAGAAGACGAGGTACGCAGACCCCATTTATAAAAACCCATTCATTCAAGCATCCACTAAAATAAATCCAATCACACATTGGTCATTAGTCCATAATCAATCCCTATTTATTATCATACATATCTCCATATGTATCAATAAATAACATTCATCTCATGAATAATAAAACCATTCCATATATGCATTGATATCAATTAATGGGCAATTAAAAGTTTACTAGAAATCTAATTTTGAAACAAAAATAAACTCTTTTATTTTAATCAAAATTTAAATCATAATAAACTTATTTATTTTATTTTATCCAATTTTGAATAAAAATAAACTCCTTTATTTTTAATGAAATTCCAAATCAAAATAAACTCCTTTATTTTAATTAACATGGAAACCAATTTCAAGTTCAAAATAAACTCTTTTATTTTAACTTAAAATTGTTGGAAAATAAAATATGTTGAATCCTATTCCTTATCAAAATAAACATCTTTATTTTTAAGAAAACATGGAATCCTATTCCATGTGTGAATAAACTCCTTTATTCTAGGAAACATGGAATCCTATTCCATATGTGAATAAACTCCTTTATTCAAAACTTACATCAATTAAATAAACCATTTATTTTAATTGAAGTAAAATTATTTTTCTGAATTCTGCTGTCCGGCGCAGCTGCGCCCAGAATGAACTGGGAACCGGCGCAGCTGCGCTGAACCCCAGAAAAAACTGATTCTGGGTATGGGCGCAGCTGCGCTCCAGAATGAACTGGAGCCGGCGCAGCTGCGCCGCGACGCTGATTCAGAAAAAATTTATTCTGCCTACTCCCGACATCGCCCTTCCTCTTCGGGCAGTCCTTAATCTGGTGGTTGGGTGATCCACAAGAGAAACAACCTCCTTTCGATTTATTAGGGCACTGAGGAGCCATGTGCCCTGGTTGTCCACATCGGTAACAAACACTTTTCCCCTTCATGCACTCCCCCGAGTGACTCTTACCACAATTGTTGCACCTGCCTGGTTTCTTCACCTCCCCTCTAGATTTGTTTCCCCCGGATGACTGACTCTCGAGCCACTTACGTTTGTTGGGGTTACTACCTCCGCTGCTCCCTGCCTTGGTTACCTCTTGATTCTTCTTTCTCTCTTGGTTAAATCGTGCCACTGCTTCATTGCCCCCTTCCGCAATGATAGCCCTTTCCAGCAGTTCAACGAAGTTCTTAATTTTCAATATTGCAACTGACTTCTGCACCCAGGGTTTCAGTCCCAATTCAAACCTTCTTGCCTTCCTGGCCTCGGTGTCCACTTGGTGTGGGGCAAATCGGGCCAACTCATTGAACTTTGCCGCATACTCGGCGACAGTCATATTTCCCTGTTTCAGTTCCAGGAACTTTACTTCCATATCTTGCTGTGTATTCTCCGGGAAGTAATTTTCGAAGAATAGTTCTTTGAATCTATCCCATGGAATGACTCCCTCACCTGCTCGACCCTTATTGGCCTTCCACCAATAGTTAGCCTCGCCCTTCAGCATGAACGTGGCAAATCCTGTCTTTTGTTCCTCGGCCACCCGTGCGACCTCGAAGACCTTCTCTATCTCTTCTATCCAGGTCTGTGCTTCTATTGGGTTAAGAGTTCCCTTGAACTCGGGTGGTCCAACCAATTTGAAATCTTTAAAATTTGCCAGATGATGCACTAGCTCGGGTGCTGGTTGGGTCCCTACAGGTGGTGGTCTTGATTGCATGGCTTCTGCCAGCATCTCAGCGAACATTCTCATTAGATTGGGTTGATCCCCAACCTCGCTTTCTCACTCTTCAACCCGCTAGTTACGTGGTCGTCCTCTTGGCGGCATGATTTGAATAAGGAAAACCGTTGACTTTTACCTATAGTTTTATATTTTATACAATATGTGTTAGGTTTGTACATAGCGCGAATATGCAATCAAATTACATAAATAGTGCGGAAGCGCAATAAAACGGATTTTTAAATTTTTATACAAACCATCACCATGATCATCCATGTGCTCAATTATCAATTAAACGAAAGAGATAGAGATTAAGAAATTATACCCTCGTAGAACCGTGCTTCCTCGGGTACAAGTTCACCTCCAATTCCTTCGCGTTGTCCTTGAATTTCACCGATTAAATTCCTTCCTTTGATCAACGTTAGCCACCCAAGTGTTTGGCCTCTAGAGGTGATCCACCAAGAAATAATACTTGTTCAAGAATATGGGTGTTGGCAAAACCCTAGTTTCTATCTCTATAGAAATTGTAAGTACTCTCTACAATTCTTATGCAAGAGTGTGTAACTTGTCTAACCCCCAATCACGATAAGACTCCTCTTATTTATAGATATAGGGAACCCTCCTAAACAATTTAGGATTAGGGTTTTTATTTTAATTAAACTTCTTTAATTAATTGAACTCCTAATCCAATTAGGAATTCATGAGTACTTCTATTAATTAATTCCTAATCTCTATTAGGAATTAAATAATAGTAATAGTAATAATAATAATAAGACTCCTCTTATTAATTTATATTTAATATTTCCAAAATATTAAATAATAAATATTAAGCTATTTAATTTATTCTATCTCCATAGATTAAATTAAATACACTTAACTTATTATTACGATTATGCCATTTACTTCTTAAATAAATATTTTCCTTTTTGCGGTGTGACCCTTTAGGTTCTCCATATTAAACCGGTTGTGAATAAATCAATTAGAACAATTCTAATTTTATTTAAATAAATAAATTAAACTATTTAATTCATTTAAATAAATAATATTTATTCTACAATAAGGGTAAGCCCCCTTAGCGATCAACGACTTTCCAGATAATATAGATTTCAACATTAATCATAAAAGAACCTTTCAGTGAATAGTTACCGTACAATTCAATCCTTCTACCATACAATGTCCCAATTAAATATAAGACATGGAATTACTGTCAAGTCTTATTTTATTTAATTTATGTATTTCGATTCTGAAATGCACAACTCCAATTAATGCAAATTAGAAACTCCTTTCTAATTTCATTATGCTTTGGCCAAAGACTTCTGAGTCGTCATTTATCGAATCACATAGGACATTCTCTCCTTTTACTAGAAGTGGTAGATTCTTTGTTGATCATTCACCTATCTCCATGTATAACTTATTATACCCAATCATACCCTTTGATATACCCTAAGGGTCTTAAGGGACATGTCAAAGTATAACTCATCATACACAAGATACTATGATGATCTCAAGTCCAAGGATCACTTGTACTACTATCACTAGAGGAATTCCTATTGACAGGCGAGTAAAACTCCATTAGGTATTCCTTAGTGAGCCACGTTCAGTGAACTTATTCTCTAATAAGCACCTACATACTTGCTTTAGTGTCTCCACATAAATGATTATGAGATCAATCATCCTCTTCATAAGAGCAAGCAACGTATGTACTAATCTATCCGGATTCACTAATCCCCTTTTTAGTAATCCAACGATTAGGAACGATTTTAGTTTGTGAGCTATCTTGAATTTAGATCTCATTAGCATGATCACCATCATGATTCTAAAAGCATTGCTCAAAACTATGGTTTTATCACATTTAATATAACAGCACTATGTTGATAAAGTAAAATGCCTTTAATAGACGAATAAGATTACAAAGTATATGCTACATCATATCAAATATGATTGGCTTGTGTGCATACTACTTTCAATATATCATTAAAATTAGCAATCAAGGGTAAAACATCTATCAACACATTTGATTTAAATGAAATGACTGCATTTATATTAATATACCACTGTTTCATTACAACCGAATTTAACCTGTGGCATACTTCTATAAATGTGCCACTACATGCCCTATCCATCATTAAACATTCCCCTAAGACAAAAGTGGGGAATCCTAACTTTCCATCTCTCAAGACAACAAAAGTTGGGGTTTAACTGCTACCCCAAACATGAAAACAAATATAGAGTTTCACAAGACAAACATGAATACGTCCCTTATATAACAAAAAGTGGGACTGACTGTACTAAAGACAAAACAACCATCATATCACGTCACTGCACGTCGTGACGAATCCGTGCCTGCTGACTAGAAGAGAATGCCCCACCTATGACCCTTCGACGAACAGAGCGGCTAGACTCCCCTACCTCAGTCCGGGGCCTCCCGTAGGCGGCATCCAAGGCAAAACCTAAGGTCTCGATCCTCACTGCTCTGGCCTCCAACTGGTCCTCCAACTGGTCAACTCTCCTCGCCTCTCTGACCCAAGCATCTCTGACCCGCCTCCTTTCCGCAGTCTCCAGCCCAAACTCGAACTTCATGGTCTCCTGCTTGGCCTTCAGATGGGTGATCTCCATATCCTTCTGCTCCAATCTCTCTCTCAGCTCAGCATTCCGGGCCACCATCTGATGTAGCAGTGGTCCAATCTACTGCGCTGAGGTCTCATAACCCTGCAGCTGTGCCTTTACCGTCTCCAACTCATGCTCCAGCTGATAAGCTAGCTCCCTATACTGATCCTCCGTGATCTGGTGGGTCTGGTTCTGCTCCTCCAGATGAGCTACCCGGTCCTCTAGCTCCTCGTTCCTACTGGTCAGTCCCTCTATGATATCATCTGCAGTAGAGCCCATGCCATCAACATAAGCAGGTGACTCATCACCGCCAGTCTCTGGGTCCTCCTCACTGTCATCCGGGTCCTGACTATCGGATCTCATCACCCTACCTATAATAGGCTCTGGTAGATCCCCCTGATAGTCCTCCTCTGGCTCGGACTCCTCTAGCGGTACTCCTGGGGCTATAGGAGCATACCCCACCAACTGCTCAGCAACTACTGGTATATCTATGAATGTCTCCTCCTCCTGGGTCCCACTAGTCCCTTCCCTGTCAGCCATCCTACAACACAGACAGAGACAACGATATCAGTATCATAATAAAATATATTCATCGATAAAATGAAATAATATTTTATCATGTACAACTCGGCTTGGCAGATTTCCACAATCCACCCCCAGACAAGGCCATTATCCAAATCTTCTTGATTCATATCCTAGAGTACTCAATACGAGTTTAAGTCTAAGGTCATAACCTAGGTTTAGGGATCTTAAAGTCTATAACCTACAGCTCTGATACCAACCTGCGACGCCCCCAAATTCGGGTCTCCAACTACCCGGATCTGGTCATCACGATCCAATACAATCATTCACCTCTAACAACATATGGTATCTAAAATGCGGAATATAATAAACATATGTTGTTCATTACAAAGGTGTTACTAGTCCCAAGATACAATAACCTTAAATACTTAACACAAATCCGTACCCCAAATAAATATCAGGTTTAAATTACATTTATAATAATTAATTAAACAAAAAGTAAAATCAGCTACGTGAAGCCTATCACTTCATCTTTTCTTTACCCTTGCCCTTTCTGGATGTCTCGGGTTTAGCTGCAATGAAAGTCATGATATAGCAAAGATGAGCAACGAGTTTGCTCAGCAAGTTTAAAGTTTAACAATAAAGGATATATCATGATGAAGGGAGTATAGAAAGAGAATTCAACAATATAATCATCAGAAGCAAGAATAATAAATGCTTTTAAAACAATTGATAGTCAAGTAGACTTCGAACAATAACTTCCAAAGGAGCCAATAGCTAGTTGACCCTCTGGTTACTGGCTACAGAATGAGTACTTGAGGGGATCAGCCTCGCGTACGCTATGTGTATGCATAACATTTAACTCTGCTGTTTGTACCTTATATACGGTACCTGGGGTACTCCCCTATAATAAAAGGGGTGTTCATTCAGTCTAAGAATCCTTACCATTGATTGGTTCAGATAGCTTTTATAAATTTCACACACTTGCCTGACCGAACAAGGGTTCAGACTTAATCATGAATAGTTCGTGAATTTTGGAACTTTAATAAATGTACGAATTCAAATGCATCGAATGCGATTGTCAATAATATCATAGATGTGGAATAACTGTAAATTAATTAACCCACTTAAGCATTCTTAGAATAAAATTTCAAGCTACAATACAACAGTAGCCTGCTCAAATGAAAAGAAACTTGCAACAATTAAAGTTTCGATATAAAGAATTTGCTCAATGTAGAAGTTGAATAAGATGAACTTGCCTGTTTGCTCAGCTACAGATAAGATTTAGCTTTAATTAAATTGATCTTGGATAACCTATCAGTTGGTAAAGTCGGTCTATCCATTAGCATTGCATAACTGCATATCGATACACTCACTTATGCTATTTATTTAGTAGATAAACAATTCACCATATATATGTAATTACTATCTAATCATTAGCTAAACAGAAATTAACTTAATGGCCTCTAGCTATTATTTAAAAATAAATAATAGTTAATCATGGTTACCTATCATTTGAGTACTCAACTATTACCCTTATTCGTCTCTAACTATGGGTTAATAATCCTTATTTATTATTTATAAAAATAAATAATAAATTTATCATGATTTAATAACAATTAATCACTTATTTAGTTTTATTTGCGCTTAATTACCATTCACCCTTAAGGGGAATTAAGTAATTATGACCCCTTAGTCATTAATAAAAGAATTTAATGCATTGAATCTCTCCACACTTAATTACTATTAAACACTAATTAAGTAACCATTTTATTAACTTGTTCATACTTAATTATTATTTAATATTAATTAAACAAGAATTAAATATTTATTATCTTTATTTATTATTTATTGATGAATAATAAATAATTATTTACTAACTTTATTCATACTTAAGTATTATTTAATATTAATTAAATAATAATTAAATATTTATTATCTTTATCTATTATTTATTGATAAATAATACATAATTATTTACTATCTTTATTCATGCTTAATTATTATCAAATAATAACTAAACATTTGTTAGCATTATTTATTATTATTTGATAAATAATTATTTATTAACTTTACTATACATAATTATTATAATACTTAAATATTTGTTACCTTTATTTATTATTTATGGATAAATAATAAATAATTATTTGTTAACCTCGTTCATAGTTAATTATTATTTAATATTAATTAAATAATAATTAAATATTTATTATCTTTATTAATAAATAATTATTAGTTTATTACTTATATTCATACTTAATTATTATTAAATAATAATTAAATATTTATTGTCTTCATTTATTACAATAATAAATAATCATTAACTCAAATAATAGTTGATCCTTAGTTTATTGTGTGATCATAGTAATAAATCAAATAGACTTCATTATGCATACCACTTAGCCCAAACATTATCACACATAAAAAAGTTTGCTTTTGTTTTAAAACTCATGTTGCTGACAGACATATGCTACCTAGTTGAAACAGTTTTTCGTTTGGGCATTATCTCAACACAAAAGGAAGACTCCTAATAGATCTATGGCAACACTGATTTCAGTTCCTATTAGCAGCCACAATACCATTATATCATAACTCAAAACCTGTAACAACATGCTATCGACAGACATTACATACCCTCAACTGGAACCCAGTTTTATTCAAGCATTTTAACAACATATATTAAGCATTTCCAAACCATCAATACCAACCTGTTTACAGTATAAATTTAAGCCATCAGAACCCTAGGGTTCTTTAATATACCGAATCTTCAACCCAATAATCACCTCCAATCCAGTGTATATCAACCAACTCAATGTATCAACACAGTGATATAAACCAACACAGTCAATAATACTAATCCTAGTACAGAAGAAAGAAATTTTCACAAAACCTAACATAAAACTATCACAGCAGCTTAATAAACCCATTGCTATACCTTGGGTTCGATCGCGCTGCGACTCTTCTTCTCCTACCGAAATAAGTAACCAAGCTGGACATTCACAATAGCTTCCTCTCTATTTTTTTCTTCTAATTTGGACTCACAATCAAAGGAATCGGCAGCTTTGGTTTAGGGCATGGGGGGTTCAATTTATAGTGAAATTTTTACCCAAATTGGCTGGGTATTACCTTATTTGGCCAGTTAAGGACCATCGGTCGGAAGGAGATAGGCGATTGATGGTATACATCACGCCGACTGTGAACTCGCCGGCCAATTCCTCGAGCGTCGTACCCCCCACCGGTCGCGTCACCGGATTTTCTGGAACCCTTGGTCCGAACGTTGAACACTCGGTCGTCCACTTCAGCCCTTGAATCGCCCGCTGGTTGCTCACACCATCGCCGGCGCACGCCTGGCGACACTCCCTCCCGTCAGTCGCGCTTGTCCCGTCCGATTGGATCGAAGGTTGGGTTTCGTTTGGCTAGGTCTTGGTTGGAGGATTTGGGATTGCTCGGTTTAACCTCCCAACTGATATGCCGGTTTTTCCCAATTTGATTAGAAATGGTCCCAACCCGTTTGCCCTTGGTTGCAACGATCCGACCCGATTGCCCCAACAAGAGAATAAATTAATTTGGGTCGGCCCAATAGGAAATAAAAAAGAAATCTGGGCTTAGTCCAATTAAAAATTTTGGGTCAGCTACAATAAAATAAAAGAGGTGGCCCAAATAAATTATAAATCTCATGCTCCTAACATTTCAATTAAATAACTAATTTAATTAATTATTTATTTAAATATTTATTTCACCAATAATTCCTCATTCGAATTATTTAATCCGATAATAGTAAAATGAATTTAGTTATTAATTTTTTCCGAATTTCTTGCAAATCAAATCTTAGGGTTAACTCACTAATTTATTCAACTATTAGTGAGCCTCTTTAAGGCAAAGAAAATTATTAAACCATGTATTTATATAATTAAATAATAATACCTACATGGATCCAATTAAATTCGTAAAATTATATAAAATGAATTTTATTTATTAAAATAAATTCGATACAATGTTTAAAAATTCCTAGACATTACAGTTTGCCCCGACCCAATTTCATCAATTAATTTTTTTTTAAACTAAAAAGTTTTAAAATTAATTTAAAAATAATTATTAGTTAAAAATTCTTTTAAAAATAATATTTTATTTTAAAATATTAAAAATTATTATTTTTCATATTTTTAAAAATTATTATTATTTTAAAATTAATTATTATTTTAAAAATAATATTTTATTCTAAAATATTAAAAATACTTATTATTTTAAATATTTTTAAAAAAATAATTATTATTTTTCAAGAAAAAATATTAAAAAACTTTTATTTTTTCATAAAATGAGTAAAGTTTCATAAAATATAGATTCAAAATATTTATTTAAAAATATTTATTTTTAATATTTTAAAATAAAATATTATTTTTAGAATAATGTTTAAAATAATAATTATTTTTATATTTACAAATGAAATATTATTTTTAAAAAGTTTTAAAAATAATTATTATTTTCAGAAGAAAAAAAATTAAAAACTTTTATTTTTTTCAAAAATGAGTAAAATTTCATAAAATATAGATTCAAAAAAATTAAAGTTTAAATTTTTTTTAATTCTTAATTATTTTTATGAAAATTTACACATCTTTTAAAAAATAAATATTTCTAGTTTTGTTTTATGAAAATAAAAAAAAATTAGTTACTTTTTTTGAATCTATATTTTATGATTTGTAAAAAAAATTAAAAATTTCTATTTTTTCTGAAAATAAAGTTTAATTTTTTTCAATCTATATTTTATAAAACTTTACTAATTTTTTTTTAAAAAATGATAAACTTTCTAATTTTTTTTCTTGAAAAAAAAATAATTTTTAGAACTTTTTAATTTCTTTTTAAAAAAAAAATTGAATCAATTTTTTTATTTATCTTTTACTGTTTTTTGTATTTTACATATATAATGAAAAAAAATCTACTTTTTTTTAAAATAAATTTTTATTTTTTTATTTAATTTTTTTGAATCTATATTTTATGAATCTATATTTTTTCCTGAAAATAAGAATTATTTTTAAAAATATTTAAAATAATAATAATTTTTAAGATTTTAAAATAAAATATTATTTTTATAATTATTTTTAATATTTTAAAATAAAATATTATTTTTGTTTCTTTTTAAAAAAATAATTAGTGAAATTGGGTCGGGTCAAAATGGGTCGGATTGGGTCAAAATTTGGTAAAAATGGGTTAGGTTTGGGTCAAATCGAGTAAAAGGAACGGAAACGCAAAAAAATGTCACTTTAAGGGCCCAATTGATGAAAAATATACTTTAGGGACGACATTGAAAGTGGGTGGCAACTTGGAGGGTGATATTTGTCATTCCGTCTAATAATTATTTATCAATGATGATAAATATGTTATGACTTATGTGGAATGTATGTTACTAATTGTTAGTAGGTCTCACTAATAGTTATTTAAATTAGTGGACTAACCTAAGAGTGTTAGTATTAAACAATTGACAAGATAGTAAGTTAATTAAATATTCAATTTACTTGAATATAGCAAGTCTAATTGGGTTATGAAAATAAAGTATAATTGTAAATATAATAAAATGTGTATTAATCCTAGTAATATAAATTACTAATGGACTAATTCATTTAGTATTTAATCAAGCCCCTTTAATTAGACCATAATTTAATTACACCACATATAGAGAGCCCAATAATTTATTAAATTAGTATCCCAAAATTGGTAGAAAGTAAACTTGATTTTTCAAGTAACTTAAACTAAGTGTATTCAACCCAAAAAGAATTAAGTAATGGCCCAATTTTTGACCCAATAAAGGAGGGACTTTTAGTCATTTGAGCAAGTGAATTGGTAATTAAAATAAAACCAAAATTTGAAGGATAATAACAAGGGGGCTGCCGGCAAGGGACACTCACATGGGAGTGAGTTGTCAAGCTTAGCTAGCTTGTGAGATTAAAAAAAAAAGTACAATGATTATGACAACTATCACCAAGTTGTCAAAAATAATCCACTTGCTAATGATGGAAAAATAAAGAGATACAACTTGTATATCTATAGATTATGCTAGTAATTAGTGGTCTTATTCATCTTCTTCCTTGATAGTTTAGAGAGAGAAAATTAGAAAGAAAGAGATAAGGAGAGAGAAAGATAAATCAAAATAGAAAGAGAAAAGGAAACTCAAGAGGGGCAAGAAGGGAGGTGCACGACAACTTGTGAGGGAGTCATGGGTGTCAAATAATTTCATCTCCTAATTTGGAAAGCAAAGGTTGGAAGTCATCAAGCTAAGAAAATGAAAGTAGTATGCACACAAGCCAATCATATTTGATATGATGTAGCATATACTTTGTAATCTTATTCATTTATTAATAAAGGAATTGATTTTCTTAAAAGGCATTTTATATTATCTACATAGTGCTGTTATATTAAATGTGATAAACCCATAGTTTTGAGCAATGCTTTTAGAATCATGATGGTGATCATGCTACTGAGATCTAAATTCAAGATAGCTCACAAACTAAAATTGTTCCTAATCATTGGATTACTAAATTGGGGATTAGTGAATCCGGATAGATTAGTACATACGTTGCTTGCTCTTAGGAAGAGGATGATTGATCTCATAATCATTTGTGTGGAGACACTAAAGCAAGTATGTAGGAGCTTATTAGAGAATAAGTTCACTGAACGTGACTCGCTAAGGAATACCTAATGGAGTTTTACTCGCCTGTCAATAGGAATTCCTATAGTGATAGTAGTACAAGTGATCCTTGGACTTGAGATCATTATAGTATCTTGTGTATGATGAGTTATACTTTGACATGTCCCTTAAGACCTTGTGGGTATATCAAAGAGTATGATTGGGTATAATTAGTTGTACATGGAGATAGGTGAATGATCAACAAAGAATCTACCTCATCTAGTAAAAGATGTGAATGTCCTATGTGATTCGATAAATGATAACTCAGTAGTCCTTGGCCAAGGCAGAATGAAATTAGAAAGGAGTTTCTAAATTTGCATTATTTAGAGTTTATGCATTTGGGAATCGAAATACATATAATTAAATAAAATAAGACTTTGACAGTAAATCCATGTCTTATATTTAATTGGGATATTGTATGGTAGAAGGATTGAATTGTACGGTAACTATCTACTCAAAGGATCTTTTGTGATTAATGTTGAAATCTATATTATCTGGAAAGTCGTTGATCGCTAAGGGGGCTTACCCTTATTGTAGAATAAATGTTATTTATTTTAAATGAAATTAAATAGTTTAATTTATTTATTTAAATAAGATTAGAATTGTTCTAATTGATTTATTCACAACCGGTTTAATATGGAGAAACCTAAAAGGGTCACACCGCAAAAGGAAAATATTTATTTAAGAAGTAAATGGCATAATGGTAATAATAAGTTAAGTGTATTTAATTTAATCTATGGAGATACAATAAATTAAATAGCTTAATATTTATTATTTAATTATTTTGGAAATATTAAATATAAATTAATAAGAAGGAGTCCTTATTATTATTATTACTATTACTATTATTTAATTCCTAATAGGGATTGAGAATTAATTAATAGAAGTACTCTCCCATAAATTCCTAATTGGATTAGGAGCATTTATTAATTAAAGGAGTTTAATTATAATACAAACCCTAATCCTAAATAGTTTAGGGAAGGGTTATTCCTACATCTATAAATAAGAGGGGTCTTATCATAGATTAGGGTTACACACTCTTTGCATTAGATTGTGGAGAGCAATTTCTATAGAGATAGAAACTAGGGTTTTTGCCAAATACCCAACTTCTTGAATACTTGTTCTTCCTTGGTGGATCACCTCTAGAGGCCAAACACTTGGGTGGCTAACGTTGATCAAAGGAAGGAATCACACTAACACCGTAGCATTCGAGGAGAACACGAAGGACTAGGAGTTGAACTTGTACCCGAGGAAGCTTTGTTCTACGAGGGTATAATTCTTATTCTCTTTCTCTTTCGTTTATATCGTTAATTGAGCACATAGATTGATCTTGGTGATGGTTTGTATAAAATTTTAAAATCTGATTTTATCGCGCTTTCCGCACTATTTATGTAATTTGATTACATGTTCGCGCTATATACAAACCTAACAGTGGTATCAGAGCCTAATCTTGTGCTAATTATCGATTTTGATAATTCCATGTATGCTTGATATGCGATTAGATCGAATTTTTGGGCAAAATAAAAATTTTTCTGAATCAGCGTTGCGGCGCAGCTGCGCCGCCTCCAGTTCATTCTGGAGCGCAGCTGCGCCGAAACCCAGAATCGTTTTTTTCTGGGGAGCAGCGCAGCTGCGCCGTTGCCCAGTTCATTCTGGGCGCAGCTGCGCCGGTAAGCAGAATCTGAAAAAATATTTTTTCTTCAATTAAAATAAATGGTTTATTTAATTGATAAAAGTTTAAAATAAAGAGTTTATTTTATCTGGAATAGGATTTCAGAGTGCTAAAATTAAAGGAGTTTAATTTGGATTTGATTTTTTGATTAAAATAAAAGAGTTTATTTTGTTTCAAAACTAAATATTAGCAAAACTTTTACCCATTAATTGATATCAATGCATATATGGAATGGTTTTATTATTCATGGGATGAATGTTATTTATTGATACATATAGAGATATGTATGATAATAAATAGGGATTGATTATGGACTGTTGACCAATGTGTGATTGGATTTATTTTAGTGGATGCTTGAATGTATGGTTTTTTATAAATGGGGTCTGCATACCTCGTCTTCTCTAATTTTTCTTAATGTAAATTCTATCTCCCTCCTATGTACTTCCCCTTGACTGCTGATCAAGGTTTCTATTTGTTGTAAATAGTTTATGTAATAGGACTAGTTAGAATTAATTTTTGGAGAATTGGAGACAAAGGAGCAAGGAGCGCTTGAAGACCCGTTTGTATTGGAGCCTGGGTTTAAATGTAATAGTTATATTTAAATTTAATTCTTGTACCCTAGGTTTGACCTTTTGGTTCACTTGGTGGCTCTAGTGAACCAAACTAGAATAAAAGTCCATAATCAATCCGGGTAGAATATAGTATTCTATATGTGCATGCTTATTATATATATATATATATTATATATTATCCAACATGCTTCGCATGTAAAATAATATGACGCGTATTTTATATATATATGTGCATGCGCGCTAAACAAGATGAGACTAATAATAACAAACCCCTCAAAGAAATCATATTAAGTCCTAAGCGTTCAAAGATATTTGGAATATCGAACGTCGCCTTCTAGCATGGTAAAACAATAGAGTATTAAATATTTAATATGAGTTTGTTGTGTCACCACAAGGCAAGTATTAAATATTTAAGATGTTGCTTTTATCACATTTGATGCTTATAAATAGACTGAACGATGCTGTTTTGTTTGTGTCACCACAAGGACAGTGTTTTTTCTTTCGAATATATGGAAGTGCTAGGTTGGACTTAACTTGGATAATTTTGAATTCGGATGTGTCACCACTTGATCAAAATAATCTAAGAGGCAAAATACAAGGAGTTACATAGTGATGTAATTGACAATAGTTGTCTACCTATTTTTTATATATATCGCTTGTTGTGTCACCACAAGGCTATATACATTTGAAATGGGATCCTTAATCTCACTAGCAAATCTTTAATTAGAATTGCCGAACTATATAATGAGGGTAATATAGTTTGATGAAAATAGTGGGAGATACCAATTTAAAATAAAGACCTAATTTATTTTGGTAATTAATTAAATGAATGTATGCTAAAATGTTGTCTATTTCACATGCAGAATTTAAAAATATCAAACTCACTATCACTGCGTAGCATACTTGATGCTAACAAACTGACCGGACAAAAACCGAATTACACGGACTGGTTAAGGAATCTGAGAATTGTTCTCACTGCTGAAAAGATTTCTTATGTCCTAAATTCACCAGTCCCTGCAAGTGTTGCAGAAACAGCCTCTGAGGAAGAGATTTGCTACTTTTAGAAAGTGGCCAAGATGATGCAATCCTGGCTCAATGCATCATGCTCGCATCCATGAGTAACGAGCTTACAGCGTTAGCATGAAACTATGGATGCTCCTACTATATTGCTGCACCTCAAAGAGTTGTATGGTGAGCAAAGTAGGACTGCTAGATATCAGATATCTAAGGAGCTCTTCCGATCTCGTATGACCGAGGGGCACTGCTGTTGAGACACATGTCCTTAAGATGATCAATCTGATTGAACAACTTGGACAACTTGGGTTCGTGATGGATGGGGAGTTAAGCCAAGATTTGATCTTGCAGTCACTCCCGGACACCTTCTCACAATTTGTTGTGAATTTTCACATGAATAAGTTAGACGTCAGCTTGCCTGAGTTACTTAACATGCTGAAAACTACTGAAGGTCACTTCTCATCCAACAAGAACCAAGTCTTACTAGTAGATGATTCTTCCAAGAAAAGGAAGAGGCCCAAGGTATCTTCTGAAAAGAAGAAAAACAAGAAGGCTAAGGGTAAGGCGAAGAAAAAGGATAATAAGAAACCTGATCCAGATAGCAAAGGAATTTGCTACCATTGCAATAAGCCGGGACATTGGAAGAGGAACTGCAAGGAGTATCTTGCGGGCCAAAAGAAGCTTGGAGAAGCTTCGACTTCTGATCTAGGTTTGTTCATGATTGAAATTAATTTTTCTGAAAGTCAAAATTCTACTTGGGTACTGGATACCGGCTGTAGTTCTCACATATGTAATAATATGCAGGGACTAAGGAGAAGTAGGAAGCTGAACAAGGATGAAGTCGTCCTACGAGTTGGGAATGGAGCAAAGGTTGCTGCATTGGCTGTAGGGACTTATTGTTTAGCATTGCCTTTGGGCAAGTTCATTAGTTTAAATAACTGTTATTATGTTCCAACACTCATTAGAAACATTATTTCAATTTCTGTATTGGATATGGATGGTTTTGATATTATAATAAAGAACAACAGTTGTTCTATTTATAATAAAAATGTTTTATATGGTGTTGGCAATTTACTGAATGGACTTTACATACTTGACTTGCATGGAAATATACTTCAAATTGAACAAACTAAGAAAAGAAAAAGAGATGATGTTAATTATACCTTTATGTGGCACTGTAGACTCGGTCATATCAATGAAACAAGATTATCCAAGTTGATAAAGATGGGCTTTTAGAGTTATCTGATTACGAATCATATTCCAACTTGTGAATCTTGTCTCATGGGTAAGATGACTAAATCCCCTTTTAGTGGAAAAGGAGAAAGAGTTACAGAGTTGTTAGCGTTGGTACATTACAGACGTATGTGGACCTATGACAATGAATGCACGAGGAGGGTATTCTTATTTTATTACTTTCACTGATGATCATTCTAGATTTGGATATGTGTATTTAATGAAATACAAATCTGAATCGTTTGAAAAGTTCAAAGAATTCAGAAAAGTGAAGTAGAGAAACAAACTGGTAAAAGTATTAAAATTCTTCGATCGGATCGAGGAGGGGAATACTTAACCAGTGAGTTTCTCAATTGTCTCAAGAAAATGGTATAATCTCACAATGGACTCCACCAGGGACGCCACAGTTGAATGGTGTATCTGAAAGGAGAAATCGAACCATTGTTGGACATGGTTCGTTCCATGATGAGTTTTATCCGACCTTCCAATATCCTTTTGGGATTATGCCCTAGAATCGGCTGCATACCTACTTTAACAATTAGGGTACCTACCAAATCCGTCCCAAAGACTCCATATGAGATATGGACAGGGAGGAAACCAAATCTTAATCATGTTAAGACTTGGGGTTGTCCAGCTTATGTCAAAAGGTTTGAGCATGATAAGCTGAAGACTAGATCCGACAAATGTAGATTCGTGGGATACCTAAAAAAAACATCAGGGTATTATTTCTATCATCCTACTGATCAAAAGGTGTTTGTTGCGAAACACGCTGACTTTTCTTGGAAAAGGAGTTTATCCTTGAAGGGGTCAGTGGGAGTAAGATATATCTTGAAGAAGTTCAAGAACCACAAAATACTACGGATCAAAGTCAGGTACCTGATCAAGTAGAAGAACCTACTGTACCACTACCTATTCGTAAATCTGGAAGAGTACCAAAGATACCTGAGAGGTATGGATTCATCATAGAGGATGATGATGAGGTACGCATCATAGATGATGATGATCCATTGACTTACGAAGAGGCTATGAGTAGTGAAGACTCAGAGAAATGGCTAGGAGCCATGAAATCCGAGATGGACTCCATGTATGAAAACCAAGTATGGACTTTGGTTTCACCACCTGAGGGCATTAAGCCTATTGGGTGTAAATGGGTCTTTAAGAGAAAGACTGGGGCAGATGGCAAGGTAGAGACCTATAAGGCCCGACTGGTTGCAAAAGGTTTCAAACAAAGACAAGGAGTTGACTATGATGAAACCTTCTCACCAGTAGCTATGCTCAAGTCCATTCGGATTTTTCTTGCAATTGCAGCTTATTATGACTACGAGATCTAGCAAATGGACGTGAAAACGACCTTCCTCAATGGAGAGCTTGAGGAGAATGTATATATGATACAGCCAGAGGGTTTTGTTTCAACGGTTGGAACAAACCAAGTCTGTAAGCTACAACGATCTATTTATGGATTGAAGCAAGCTTCTCGAAGGTGGAACATCCGTTTTGATGAGATAATCAAAATGTTTGATTTTATCAAGAACGAGGATGAACCATGTGTGTACAAGAAGGTTAGTGGGAGCGCTATATCATTACTTGTATTATATGTTGATGATATATTACTGATAGGGAATGATGTTCCTATGCTACAGTCGATCAAAATTTGGTTATCTAAACACTTCTCCATGAAGGACTGGGGTGAGGCATCCTATATTTTGGGGATAAGGATCTATAGAGATAGATCTAAAAGGATGCTGGGCTTGACCCAAGGAAAGTACATTGACTCAATGCTAAAGAAGTTTAGCATGGAAGATTCCAAGAGAGGTCTCATGCCGATGAGCCATGGAATACATCTCTCCAAGAAACAAGCCCCAAAGACACCTGAGGAGAGAGACCGTATGAGTAAGATTCCTTATGCTTCCGCAATAGGATCTATCATGTACGGTATGATATGTACTAGACCAGATGTCGCTCATGCACTTAGTGTAACCAGCAGATATCAGTCGAATCCAGGAGAAGAGCATTGGAAGGCAGTGAAAAACATCCTAAAGTACTTGAGAAGAACTAAGGATGTATTTCTTGTCTACGGTGGGTCTGAATTGAAACTAGAGGGCTATACAGACTCAAGTTTTCAAACGGACCAAGATGACAATAAATCCGTTTCAGGGTACGTGTTTACCTTAAACGGTGGCGCAGTGAGTTGGAAGAGTTCCAAGCAGCAAACAGTTGCTGATTCGGTGACAGAGGCAGAGTACATAGCTGCAAGTGAAGCTGCAAAGGAAGCTGTTTGGATAAAGAAGTTCATAACTGAACTTGGAGTGGTTCCTAGCATTAGAGGAGCAGTACCTTTATTCTGTGACAACAACGGAGCTGTTGCACAGGCTAAGGAACCCAGGTCTCATCAGAAATCCAAACACGTGTTGCGGCGGTTTCATTTGATTAGAGAGATCATTGAAAGATGAGATGTCACCCTGGAGTGTGTGGACTCTCAAGACAACATTGCAGATCCATTTACTAAAGCTTTAACTCAACAGCAGTTTGATCGTCACTTAGAGAAGATGGGTATTAGATACCATGGCGATTGGCTTTAGTGCAAGTGGGAGATTGAAAGTAGTATGCACACAAGCCAATCATATTTGATATGATGTAGCATATACTTTGTAATCTTATTCGGTTATTAAAGGCATTTTATATTATCTACATAGTGCTGTTATATTAAATGTGATAAACCCATAGTTTTGAGCAAGGCTTTTAGAATCATGATGGTGATCATGCTAATGAGATCTAAATTCAAGATAGCTCACAAACTAAAATTGTTCCTAATCATTGGATTACTAAATTGGGGATTAGTGAATCCGGATAGATTAGTACATACGTTGCTTGCTCTTAGGAAGAGGATGATTGATCTCATAATCATTTGTGTGGAGACACTAAAGCAAGTATGTAGGTGCTTATTAGAGAATAAGTTCACTGAACATGACTCGCTAAGGAATACCTAATGGAGTTTTACTCGCCTGTCAATAGGAATTCCTCTAGTGATAGTAGTACAAGTGATCCTTGGACTTGAGATCATTATAGTATCTTGTGTATGATGAGTTATACTTTGGACCTGTCCCTTAAGACCTTGTGGGTATATCAAAGGGTATGAATTGGGTATAATTAGTTGTACATGGAGATAGGTGAATAATCAACAAAGAATCTACCTCATCTAGTAAAAGATGTGAATGTCCTATGTGATTCGATAAATGATAACTCAGTAGTCCTTGGCCAAGGCAGAATGAAATTAGAAAGGAGTTTCTAATTTGCATTATTTAGAGTTATGCATTTGGGAATCGAAATACATATAATTAAATAAAATAAGACTTGACAGTAAATCCATGTCTTATATTTAATTGGGACATTGTATGGTAGAAGGATTGAATTGTACGGTAACTATCTACTTAAAGGTTCTTTTGTGATTAATGTTAAAATCTATATTATCTGGAAAGTCGTTGATCGCTAAGGGGGCTTACCCTTATTGTAGAATAAATGTTATTTATTTAAATGAATTAAATAGTTTAATTTATTTATTTAAATAATATTAGAATTGTTCTAATTGATTTATTCACAACTGGTTTAATATGGAGAACCTAAAGGGTCACACCGCAAAAGGAAAATATTTATTTAAGAAGTAAATGGCATAATGGTAATAATAAGTTAAGTGTATTTAATTTAATCTATGGAGATAGAATAAATTAAATAGCTTAATATTTATTATTTAATATTTTAGAAATATTAAATATAAATTAATAAGAGGAGTCTTATTATTATTATTACTATTACTATTATTTAATTCCTAATAGGGATTGAGAATTAATTAATAGAAGTACTCTCCCATAAATTCCTAATTGGATTAGGAGCATTATTAATTAAAGGAGTTTAATTATAATACAAACCCTAATCCTAAATAGTTTAGGGAAGGGTTATTCCTACATCTATAAATAAGAGGGGTCTTATCATAGATTAGGGTTACACACTCTTGCATTAGATTGTGGAGAGCAATTTCTATAGAGATAGAAACTAGGGTTTTGCCAAATACCCAACTTCTTGAATACTTGTTCTTCCTTGGTGGATCACCTCTAGAGGCCAAACACTTGGGTGGCTAACGTTGATCAAAGGAAGGAATCACACCGTAGCATTCGAGGAGAACACGAAGGACTAGGAGTTGAACTTGTACCCGAGGAAGCTTTGTTCTACGAGGGTATAATTCTTATTCTCTTTCTCTTTCGTTTATATCGTTAATTGAGCACATAGATTGATCTTGGTGATGGTTTGTATAAAATTTTAAAATCTGATTTTATCGCGCTTCCGCACTATTTATGTAATTTGATTACATGTTCGCGCTATATACAAACCTAACAGAAAAAAGGTATAAAAACCCTAGAAAACCCTAATCTTACTTTTCTTTTAATTTTATGGTAGAAAAGTTATCATCAAGGTTTTTGTGTCTAGAATCTTGCTAAATATGTTTATGTTTGTTGATATATGGTTGTGGTATGAAATGGTATGGATTTGTGTAGAAAAATTAAACTAAAAGCTTAAAATTATTTTTACCGACGAACAAACCGTAGCTTGTTCGAATAAATTGTGTATTTTGGAATCTATACGTGCTATTATTGATTTTCTTTTTTTTGAGTTTTAAGGGGTAAGTTAGGAAGAGAACCTCATTGGAATCATTGAAAAAGAAGTTAAAATGAGAGAGTTATGTTATTTTTACCAAAACACATGACTGTCAAGGGGCTGTACAGAATAGTCCATTTCCGGGCCACTTTCAGTTGTCAAAACCTGTCCAAATTTGGTGTTTGATGATGGAAAATTGTAGATCGGAAAGATATGAATCCAACGGTAACAACTACACCTTGATTCGAGTTGTAGATTTCATTTTATTCGCGTTTCCGTGAAGGACCCGCGGCTGGAATAGAAGAGGCAGCCTGCATGAATTAATTAAAGTGAACCGGTCAGGTTCACGAGGGAATTCTGGCGACGGTTCAGGCCTTTTCCGTCCGGTTCCGTCGATGAGTCCCGACCCAAAAGTTTTCTAAAATGTGAAAGAAAAAATATTATAATTATTTAATTTAGAATTTGTTTGAGTAATTAAGTAATTATTTGAGTAGTTAATGGTATAATCCTTTTTAGCTCACTTGAATTTACTAACTAATAAATTTTAATGCTACTAATTAATAATTACACTAATTAAATATTGTTTAAGTGTAATTAACTATTTAGTTATTATTTTATTAACATTGGGTAATAATTAAATAGAGTTAATGTTAATAAGCTAACTATTTGTTATTTAGTAAAACTAAATAACAAATAGGGATAAAGAATTAATTAATTATTATTTTGTTAATGTTAAAAAATGATTTAAGAATGTTAAAGTTAATAAATGAAGTATTTATTATTTGAGTAAGATTAGGTAATTTATAATGATAATTACTTACTCATATGTTAGTTAATTAACATAAAAAGTTATTTTGAACGTAGTTTGTTGAAATGGATATTCAATGGACTATATTAGGTTTATGGTATGCTAAAATGAGGAATCCGGGCTGCTCGATTTGGCAATTCGGGTTACTGCATTTAGCAATTCAGCTGACTGGATTTGGCAATCCAGTTTGCTGAATTTGACAATCTAGTTTGCTGGATTGGGCAATATAGTTTGCTGGATTGGGGAAACAGTTTGATAAATTGAATAGTGTGAATCCAGGATGCTGGATTAGAGGTCAGTGTGAATCCAGGGTGCTGGATTGTAATCCAGGTTGGAATCCAGTTTGCTAGATTGGCATCCAGTTTGCTGGATTGCCATTTAGTTCGCTGGATTGGGAATCCAGTTTACTGTATTGGGTATTTAACCTACTGTATCATAAAGAAAGACCTATAAAATGAAAGACGTAGTGTTAATTCATAAGGTATATGATAAAATAGTGGTACAGTCGTGCTCTTTAATAGTTGATGTATAGTATCTGGGCTAAACGATTCCTTCAGGGAGCGAAGGTATATACGAACTAGCAACCGATCTAACTCACTGTGAAAACAGTGCAGACGAGACGAAAACTAGTTTGTTGGTTGTTTGTGGGAAACCACTCAGCATATTATATTGAACACTGTTAAAGACTCGATGTCTACTAGTTTTAGAATTATGAATGTATATGGTGTTAAAGTGCTATCTAATATTTGATTATGTACTTAAATATTAGAAGTGATATTATAAGGTATAATATGATTGGCTGATTGGAAGATCAATCTTATGATTGATAGGTCTTACGAAAGAAGTTAAATTAAATTGCGTAGCAGTAGTCAACGATCAAGGCAAGTTCCTAACCCTAAACTTCTTACATTATTGCAAGTTTCCTAACCCAAACTCGAGTTATTATAATTGAAGCATGCTAGTGGATTAATTATTGACAATTATTCCACATCTATGATTGTTGATATTCGCACTTTGTGCAATTGATTTTCTTGTTCTATTATTTGAACTGAGAAATAGTTAGAGTTCTTTATTCATAAATTGTTTATAAGCCATGTCTCAGCTAATTGTTTCGGCTAGACTAATAGTAAATTGATATCGCATGAAACGTTCTATTATTCGAACTAATTCGTTATTAAAGATATATGCCATTTGATTCGGCTAGATCAAAAATTGATATAATATGTTGAACTCAAAGTATTTCTTTGAAAACTATCCAAACCATATTGATGTGGTACAGACTCATGATATAAGACTAAGATGAACAACCCTGAAAAATAAATCAGGGGAAATTTTATTGTCGGTAACCCGACCGCGCGCTATGTTTGAGAATTATGCATAATCTCGGGTACAATAAGGATGATCACCTTACGTACTTGCAGAAGAGTAAAGATTAGTTTTTATAGCTAACTTTTACTCTTGAGGTAGTCAGTAATAATAATAACTGATGACTCCTCTAGCAGTTCTTGATCCATTTGTGATCACTCAGCATGAAATCTGGGAATAACCCTATGTATTGAATATTATCGCAGAATTGATAATCTTTCATAATCAATTGAATATTATTGAATCTTCGAAAGAAATTTAACTCTTTCATTCTTGATGTATTATTCAGCTATTTTGAAATCTTTTGATTATTGGTGAAGTTCTATAAAAGTTAAACTCTTCTGTTCATGATATGTACCCTTTATTGTACTCTTAACTTGCTGAGCAAACTCGTTGTTCACCCTTGCTTCAATAAAACATTTCAGCTAAAGCCGAGGTAGCAGAGGGTTCTAATAAGGACAAAGGCAAAGCGAAGGCGACCGAGTAGTATCAAGTTGTTTGATGATTATTATATTATAATTTTGCTTAAGTCTGTTATATTAATAGACATATAATGTTAAGGTTAGTTAACTTGGGATGACGATGATATAATTATGTTTTAATGTATGTTTTTATTAAGGTAATGTAATGAATGATATAATTCATGAAATGAATGGGTAGCTAGATGAGATGTGTATGTTGTACCGTGAGCACCGAATCTGAGGTTCAAGGGACCCGGATTTGGGGGCGTTACATTATCTGAGGTTTCAACCCTTCCTCAAATCTCCTACTTTTTCTCGTCTCAGAGTTTACTTGATGTGGGGCAAAACGAGACAATTCGTTAAACTTGGTTGTATACTGAGATACAGTCATTTTCCCTTATTTTAGTTCTAAAAATTTTACCTCTATTCAGTCTTGCATAGTTTGTGGAAAGTAATTTTCAAAGAATAATTCTTTGAATCTTACCCAAAGAACTACTCCTTCACCGGCCCTGGTTTTTGTGGTTTCCCACCAAAAGTTTGCCTCACCTTTTAGGAAAAAGGTCGCAAAGATTGTTTTTTGTTCCTCACTTACATTGGTTACAGTGAAAAACTTTTCCATTTCAGTTACCCAAGTTTGGGCTTCAACTGAATCCGCAGTTCCCTTGAACTCAGGTGGTCCAACGATTTTAAAGTCTTTAAATGCTGACTTATGTGGATTATTTGGGTTGGGCTGGTGTGGTGGATGACCTTGTAAGGCTCCTAATAGTAAATCTACTAGTTGTTGGGTTGGGTTTGGTTCATTGGTCTCATTTCTGGTCTGGGTTCTTCGTCCTGATGCCATGATTCTAAAATAAAGAAAATACAAGTATAAATACAAGTATATACTACACATAGAACTAATAATTTGATTTGTACAAACACAACTTGTATATCACATGCAGAACGGTTACATATTCGACTAGTGGTTTATACTACCACTAGTTAGTACAGAAGATTCCCTATTTTACAACTCAAAATCCTTATAATACAAACTACAACAAATAAACTTAAGCACTAAACTAGACTGAACGGTCACGTGCCTCCTTATAGGCATCCTGAATCATATGACAGACCACTGACCGGTCTATCATATAATCCACCCTGTTCTCCTCCACTGGGTACCTAAGCACCCGATGGTCTAAGTTGCCGAACGTATCACGACATCCCTTGTCCGCTCGGTATAAATACATTTGGGCCTCTTGCGTTTCTTTCTGAGCACTCTGGAGAAGTGTCCTAAGACGGCGAGTGTTATCCCTCTCACTCTCCAATAACCCTTCAGCTACATATGCTCAAAAATTAGCAGCCTCTAGATCTGCGGATGACTGCTGGACTAACCCCGTCACTATCTCCTCGTGTCTATCGACACGCATCATCTGACTCTCTCCAATCTCCTCATTAGGATCAGGATCTACTAGTTGTCCATCTATGGGATGTTTAGCCTCCTCAGCATCTAATATGTCCTGGTCGTGCAGAAGTTCTTCTTCCTCTGGTTCCTCCTCTGGGTCTGATTCGGGAGTGGCCGGCTTATAATCTGGAACCTCTTTTGGCTCACTCTCTATCAGCCACCCCACCATGGGTTGGTCTATCACTATGAGGTCATTTCAATTTATCTTTGACATCCTACAAAAGAATTTTAGTTGTTTAGTATTAAAGCGAAGCAAATTTACACATAATATAAAGCTTTTAAGATTATTTTATGTATGATTAAGTATTTTACGGACTCAATGACTATATCCTAAGGTAATTCCTAACTACCTTAGAGCTATAATCTACAGCTCTGATACCAACCTGTGACGCCCCCAAATTCTCTACACCTCCCTGTAGCAGATCCGGTGCTCACGTGAAACTATGCAACTATAAGTATTCAATAAAATATGACTTCTATCTATCCAAGGTTCACAGTATCCAATAACAGATAATAATTCCTGCCAGAACGTTATCTGTGTTTGGATACCCTCACTTGGATGTATAAATTCATATCTCATGAATACTTCTTTCATATCGATATTCCCTATTTATCGGACATTCACAGTATTAATGATAAGATTGTTCTTGGAACTAAGAGGCGCATTCCGGTAAAGGTGGCACCTTACCGGCGCTCATTAAGTGTAACCTCAGCGCTTACAGAACTCCCAGTATCATTTAAATACCCTCATTCAGATGTATAGTTCGTAAATATACTGTATTTACTTAGTACAACTATGCTAAAGAAAGTAAAGATCAAAGTATAACGCATTCGATGTAATAAAGGATGATAATATATTACATATTATTAAGTTCGGTTACATCGTTCTCAGTACTAAGTTATTACAACAAAGCCTTATAAAAGACTTGAATTATTCAAAAACAGTAAATAAAACTAGTAAACATGTCCTTTTCCTTTGTCTGTCCCAGAAGTGTCGGGATTATCATTTAAAACTGCAAAAGAAGATATATGCAAGAATGAGCTACAAATGCTCAGCAAGTTCATTTGAAAATGTAAACACAATGTGTTTGATTTGAAAGATGTCAATGATGCATAACTGAGGGTTCTGTACATGAACCATATATTTCAATTAGTTCTATCAGTCTTCAATGACTTAGAACCGTTTGATTTTGAATATCTGGTAGGGGATCAGCCTAACCAATATCCTAGGAGTATGCATATCATCCTACAATTTTGTGTCGATATATAATCAACATTTACCGGCACCTTATATCAAGGTGTTTCAGTTCACCTTACATCAAGGTGTTCCATTTCTCAGTATAAGATGTCGTACCAAAACAATTTGGTTTGACACAACAATTTACGCTCGAATAAACAATATATGAATAATGATTCATTTCTTAAGTTATGCTGAACAAGAAGCAATAACTTCAAAATAATTGATAGCAAGATGTAATAGACTTGCTTAAATGTAACAAGGTTAGAAGACTTGCCTCATATATCTTTTACAGTTAATATAATGGTATAAACGTTCGTCGTAAATCCTATACGATTATAAGTTTATGTAGACAATTAAGCATTTAACGATTAAATCTTTTAAGTTTTATTTCGGATATCATAACCGCATATAAATAAGACTTCTTCTACAATATATGAAATAATTTTAGCATTATAACTGCTTACAGAATGAATATTTTTCAACTATATTTAAAATAAATTGAGCATTATAACTACTTGCAAAATGAATATTCGGCTATTATATTTGAGAAAATTTCAGCATTATAACTGCTTATAAAATGAATATTCGGCTATTATATTTGAGAAAATTTCAGCATTATAACTGCTTATAAAATGAATATTTTTACTAAATAGTTGAAGAAATTCGGACATAGTAACTGCTTATAAAAGTATATATTTTCTAATATATAATAGAAATAACTCGGACATTATAACTGTTTGTAAATAGGACTTTTGTACTATATACTTAAAATAATTTGTGCATTATAACTGCTTATAAAAGTATATTTTTAAAAGAAGAATGAAAATAATAACCACTAGAGTAATACCTCTTGTAGTTGCTAACTTTACTTCCAATCACGCAGCGCTTCGATGCTTAGAAAGTAATTTTTATCTCACAATATCTCTCAGAATATAAATATAGAGTGTTTTTACTCTTGAACTACTCTTGAAAAATAGTAAGGAATGAATGAACTGAGCTTGCTATTTATAGAAAAACCAAGTTTCACTAATTGCACGTTAGGGGCTCGGCTTATTACACTTTGCACCCTAGCATATTCTTAGAATATTCTTCTAAGCTCCTCAATAAAAATATCTTCCAAGCTCGACAATGCAGCTTGCAATTGAACCTATATTCTAAGCTCCTCAATAAAAATATCTTCCAAGCTCGACAATGCAGCTTGCAATCTAAGCTCCTCAATGAAAATATCTTCTAAGCTCGACAATGCAGCTTGCAATTGAACCTATCTTCTAAGCTCCTCAATAAAAATATCTTCCTAGCTCGACAATGCAGCTTGCAATCTAAGCTCCTCAATGAAAATATCTTCTAAGCTCGACAATGCAGCTTGCAATTGAACCTATCTTCTAAGCTCCTCAATGAAAATATCTTACAAGCTCGACAATGCAGCTTATTACCGTAAGCACGACAAAGCACTATATCAGTTTAAGCACGACAAAGCAGCTTACTAAAAATAATTTGCCAGGATGCTTTTTGGTGAAATCGTGGAAAGTACGACAAATCATTTTGTCAATGTAAGCACGACTAAGCAGCTTGACCAAAAATTTTTATTTGACCAAATTCATCGTTTACATAATATAATCACATAACACCTGCTTCGAAATATCATTTCAATCTTTATTAAGCACATATGTTTACAAACTTCAAATCTCATTAGGGTTTAAGGTTTTAAACTTCTCGATATCTAGTTTTACGTTATACGTTCTAATTCTAAACGTATACGATAATGTTTTCGAATCGTATTAGGTTTTCAAAGATTACCTGAACAGACGTTCATCCGAATATATCATCACATAACACAGAGTCGGAATAAGAAATTTCATTTAATAAACACATAATTTACATATATAAATCTTATTAGGGTTCAGAATATTACAAATTCGGATTGGATCATGGGTGAAATTGGGAAACAAGCAGCTACAGTACCGAAAACAAGTTATGGGTATTGATTCCAAGGAGCTTTTATTTCAATTCCTACAAAACAACGTAAAAACACATAAAAGCATACACAAACATATAAAAGCAATACAAAACTATATTATATAACAATAAGATGAAAACACATAAAACCAAACAAAATGACTTGGGATTTACAAATTATCAAGCTCAAAAGTACCTAATTTGTGTATATAAAACACACTCATCACCTCCTATTTATAGGCTAGCAAGAGTTGGGGTAAAATGGTCTTTAAGCCATAAAATATCTTTCAAGCTCCTGAACTGAAAATTTCTTCTAAGCTCAACAATGCAGCTTGCAACTGAAAATATCTTCCAAGCTCCTCAAGAAAAATATCTACCAAGCTCGACAATGCAACTTGCAACTTAAAATATCTTCTAAGCTCCTCAAGGAAAATATCTACCAAGCTCGAAAATGCAGCTTGCAACTAAAAATATCTTCTAAGCTCGATAATGCAGCTTGTAATCGTAAGCACAACAAAGCAGCTTGTCACCGTAAGCACAACAAAGCAGCTTGTCATTACGGATATATCCCAAGCTTGTCGCTGAAAATTTTCTAAGCACGACATTTTCTGCGTTTTTCTCGAATTTTAAGTAATTGGGCTAAAATTTATTCAAGGATGCTTAAAATGGAGCTCAATTCAAGCGAACCGCGAGGGGAAGATAAATTATATGATTTGGGTCTTCTAAATTCAACATATTTAGTAAACCCAAATCAATGCAAGCCAAGTCATCAAAGTTGTGTTCATTTATGTCGTTTAATTGTCAGTAAATCTATATGCCAATTCTTGGAGGGTTCAACATTCGTGCGACAATATGAGTAACCAAATCAAGCAATGAGCTTACAAGCTAACACACAGCAACATAAGTTTGTTGACTTGGTTCAAGTCATGTCAGAGCCTATATCAGAGTTTAGTATGCCAGACACGACCAACAGCGAGGCCCCAGCGCGCCTAGCAACAAGGCCCCAGCATAGCTGAGCCCAAGGTAGTGCCACTGCGCCCTAGCTTCTGACTTTTGAGCCCGATCGCGATTCTGGAAGGTTCTAAAGGCAGATTGCACGGGATTTTGATGCTTTTACTAGTTTTTTCAATTCTAATGTAATTAGGAAGCATATTAGTTAAGGATTTTCATTCAAAATTGATTTCTATTTCCTTTTAGAGGTAGGGTTACTTTTTGAGTAGTATAAATAAGGGATTAGCTGATGTAATTGATGAACAACTTCAGATTTTTATCAATACAATTACTTGTGAGATTCTTCTCTACTTTTGGTTCTTTAAGAATTCCTAAGCCAGTTCTTAGTTTTCTTTGAGATTCAATTTGACTTATCATTCAACAATACATAGTTGGGTGTGCGTCTTCTACCGCATCAATCGTCGATTGTACTAAAGTTTTTGCTTCCATATAAGCACGGGGTCAAGGTGTCGTTGGTGTCCATTCAACGCAGATTTCCTTACACTATCGATTGTACCAAGGTTTTCGTCTCAATATAGACGAAGGTTGAGGTGTCATGAGCATTCCACCTTACGACTTTGCTAGAAACGATCCGGGCGAGGACCACCTATCCCAAGCGTGTTATGGAGTCTATCACAAAGATCCTATTTAATTATGGGAATTGCAGTTATAAGGAACGTCTAAGTAAGACTCCTATTCCAACTCGGGGACGAGCGTGGTTAATTGAGGCGGTGTGATCAAGTTATAAATACAACCATAATTCAAGTTTAAGGTACACATACCTAAATACTACTCTAGTACACTTGAGCAGTTTCATACCTCCATGATTGATGTTTTTAGCATGTACTTATTCTTACACCAGAGCTATCCCTCTGCGACCCTAACTGTCAAGCTTTTTAGTGTGTTTGTTTATTCACTGTGTAGGTTTTTAGTTCGCTGTTTGGTGATTTGGCGAGCGGTCAGATATTGGCGTTAACATTGGCCCTAGAAGGAGGGCTTGTGTTCTATTGTTAAATTGAAATCACCAGTTTACTTTCAAATTAAAAGGATGGCAGGTAAAGGAAAGATAGTTCCTGACCAAGAACGGTCCTCAGTCATCCCGACAACGCACCAGGTTTGTAAGTCGGTCAAAGACAAGCTCGGACCCAATAACCCCAAATCGGTCCCAAAAAAGCCCAGTCGACCCCGGTCTGACAACAATTATTATCTACAAGCCAGAAGGCTCTTGGTTCACATAAGCACGAGGCAGATGACCAGTCGCGAACCCGTACTCACCAGGATCGGGACCGGGAGCACTGAGGGCATGACACGCGGGAGTGGATTCGGTTACGCAAGATCCAGCAAGCAAAGGAGGGTCTGGAGACCTTACACCTACAACAGGAAGAATGGGATGTATAGTTAATAGAATTGGAGGGGAAGGGTGAGGTTTCCCTGACTCAACACGGAGGTCGGGAATCTACGCCACAGAGCTAAACTCGAACTCACCGATTGAGGGGCTCACTAGAGGGAAGAAACATGCGTAAGCCATGCTCCAGGGAACAAGAGGAAGGTCGGGATCAGGCTAAGCGGCGTCAGTGCGTTGCTTCATTAGATTATTTTTGGGATCGTTGCGGAGGAACTCTCCCGAAGGGGTTACCCGATTCCATAATGCAAACGTTCATGGAGTTAGAATAGAAGATATCGCTACGACTCAGACAAACCTGTTAGTACAAATGCATATATTTGATTTGATGATGATATAATGTATATTTGTAACCAATAGCTTTTGTGAAGTCCTTAAAATGAAAATGATGTAAAAGGACTTAGATTAGAAGATCAAACTTGTTAGGTTGATCAATTTCGTTCAGTGAATTGAATGTATAAACTTTAGAAAATAAGACGATTGTAATGTTTATTGGACGATCGTTGAGTATACTGATTGAGTTCTTAAAGTTTGTTAAAAATCGTAAAATATATTGAAGATCGCAGGGTCTGCTAGATATTGTAAAGCTTATTGAAGATCACAGAGTCTATTGAAGTCAGTTGAGAATCGTAGAGCTTGTTGAATGTAGAGCAAAAACTTTCAGTGTTCTAAGTCTACAGAATCATGAACTCATCAAATGATTAGAGCAAGATTGAAGATCGTTTGAAGAGATAAAGGCTTGGAGAATCTTCGCCGAGTACACTAAAGTTTCGTAGAGTTCACCTAGCCAGATACTCAACGACCATCATTGAACTTTATGATTAGGAAAATCGTAGAGTACATCAGCTCCTACAATGGGCTGACAATGTCAAGATTCGTAGATTGAAGATCCCAAGAAAGTTTGCTGAATGTCTTAAGTCTGAAAAGAAGGTTAGTTGGAGATGTTAGGTTTGTACATAGCGCGAATATGCAATCAAATTACATAAATAGTGCGGAAGCGCGATAAAATCAGATTTTAAAATTTTATACAAACCATCACCATGATCTTTCTTTATGCACAATTATTAATTAAACGAAAGAGATGGAGAATAAGAATTATACTCTTGTAGAATTCTAGCTTCCTCAGGTACAAGTTCACCTCCAATTGCTTCGCGTTCTCCTTGAATTCCACCGATTAAATTCCTTCCTTTGATCAACGTTAGCCACCCAAGTGATTGGCCTCTAGAGGTGATCCACCAAGGAATAATACTTGTTCAAGAAGATGGGTGTTGGCAAAACCCTAGTTTCTATCTCTATAGAAATTGTAAGTACTCTCTACAATTCTTATGCAAGAGTGTGTAAATTGTCTAACCCCAAATCATAATAAGACTCCTCTTATTTATAGATATAGGGAACCCTCCTAAACTATTTAGGATTAGGATTTTTATTTTAATTAAACTCCTTTAATTAATTGAACTCCTAATCCAATTAGGAATTCATGAGAGAGTACTTCTATTAATTAATTCCCAATCCCTATTAGGAATTAAATAATAGTAATAGTAATAATAATAATAAGACTCCTCTTATTAATTTATATTTAATATTTCCAAAATATTAAATAATAAATATTAAGCTATTTAATTTATTCTATCTCCATAGATTAAATTAAATACACTTAACTTATTATTACGATTATGCCATTTACTTCTTAAATAAATATTTTTCTTTTGCGATGTGACCCTTTAGGTTCTCCATATTAAACCGGTTGTGAATAAATCAATTAGAACAATTCTAATTTTATTTAAATAAATAAATTAAACTATTTAATTCATTTAAATAAATAATATTTATTCTACAATAAGGGTAAGCCCCCTTAGCGATTAACGACTTTCCAGATAATATAGATTTCAACATTAATCACAAAAGAACCTTTCAGTGAATAGTTACCGTACAATTCAATCCTTCTACCATACAATGTCCCAATTAAATATAAGACATGGAATTACTGTCAAGTCTTATTTTATTTAATTATATGTATTTCGATTCTGAAATGCACAACTCTAATTAATGCAAATTAGAAACTCCTTTCTAATTTCATTCTGCTTTGGCCAAAGACTTCTGAGTCGTCATTTATCGAATCACATAGGACATTCTCTCCTTTTACTAGAAGTGGTAGATTCTTTGTTGATCATTCACCTATCTCCATGTATAACTTATTATACCCAATCATACCCTTTAATATACCCTCAGGGTCTTAAGGGACATGTCAAAGTATAACTCATCATAGACAAGATACTATGATGATCTCAAGTCCAAGGATCACTTGTATTACTATCACTAGAGGAATTCCTATTGACAGGCGAGTAAAACTCCATTAGGTATTCCTTAGCGAGCCACGTTCAGTGAACTTATTCTCTAATAAGCACCTACATACTTGCTTTAGTGTCTCCACACAAATGATTATGAGATCAATCATCATCTTCATAAGAGCAAGCAACGTATGTACTAATCTATCCGGATTCACTAATCCCCTTTTTAGTAATCCAACGATTAGGAACGATTTTAGTTTGTGAGCTATCTTGAATTTAGATCTCATTAGCATGATCACCATCATGATTCTAAAAGCATTGCTCAAAACTATGGGTTTATCACATTTAATATAACAGCACTATGTTGATAAAGTAAAATGCCTTTAATAATCGAATAAGATTACAAAGTATATGCTGCATCATATCAAATATGATTGGCTTGTGTAAATACTACTTTCAATCTCCCACTTGCACTAAAGCCAATCGTCATGGTATCTAATACCCTTCTTCTCTAAGTGACGATCATCCTGCTGTTTGGATAAAGCTTCAGTAAATGGATATGCAATGTTGTTCTTGAGAGTCCACTATCTCTATAGTGACTTCTTCTCTTTCAATGATTCCACTAATCAAATGAAAGTGCTGCAACACATGTTTGAATCCAAGATGAGACTTAGGAACTATTCCTAGTTCTGTGATGAATTTTTCATCCAAACAATCAACTTGCAGCTTCATTTACAGCTATATACTTTGTCTTTGTCACTAAACCAGCAACTCTTTGCTGTTTGGAACCTTTCCAATTCACTGCACCACCTTTCAAGGTAACGATTTACCTTAAAGTGGATTTGTTATCGTCTTGGTCAGTCTGAAAAAACTTGAGTCTGTTTAGCCCTCTAGTTTTAATTCAAACCTACCATGAATTATGATTACATCTTCAATACCGGTTAAGTACTTAAAGATGTTTATCACTGTCTTACAGTGATCTTCTCCAGAATATGACTGATCAACATCAAGCCTAGTATATTCATTGCATACATGATAGTAACTCATGTGATCTCTCTTTCAATTGGGGACAATTTTAGAGAGATACACTCCATGGCTCATCATCATGAGACCTCTCTTGGAGTTTGCCATGCTAAACGCCTTTAGCATCAAATGAATATACGTTCCTTGGGTCAAGCCGAACATCCTTTTAAATCTATCTATATAGACTTATATCCCCAATTTATAGGATGCTCCTCCCAAGTCATTCATGGAGGAATGTTTAGACAATTTTATCTTTACTGATTGTAGCATTGGTGTGTTATTCCTTGTCAGTAGTATATCAACATATAATACCAAGAATGTCACAGCGCTCCCACTGACCCTTTTGTATACACTAGGTTCATTCCCGTTTTTGATAAAATCAAACTCTTTTGATTATCTCATCAAAATGAATGTTCCATCTTTGAGAAGCTTGCTTCAATCCATCAATGGATCATTGTAGCTTAAAACACGATTTGCTTCAACCTTTGAAACAAATTCCTCTGGCTGTATCATACATACATTCTCCTCAAGTCTTCACTGAGGAAGGATGTCTCCACATCCATTTTGCCAGATTTCGTAATAAGCTGCAATCGCAAGTAAAATCCAAATGGACTTGAGCATTACCCGGTAATAAGGTTTTATCACAGTCAACTCCTTGACTTGAAAAACCTTTTAAACAGGTCTGGTCTTATAGGTCTCTACCTTGCCATTTGCCCCAGTCTTTCTCTTAAAAGACTCATATTCACACTCTAAGCACTAAGCCCTTATGTGGAGTAACCAGAGTCTATACTTGGTTCTCATACATGGAGTCCATTTCGGATTTCATAGCCATCTACCATTTCTCTGAGTATCTTATACTCATAGCCTTATCGTATATAACTGGATCATCATCCTCTATGATGCGTACCTCATCATCATCCTCTATGATGAATCCATACCTCCCAGGTATCTTCGGTACTCTTCCAGATTTACGATTCGGTTGTGGTACAATAGGTCTATCTACAGGTTCCTCGGTTCGACTTAAAGTGCTTTGTGGTTCTTGAACTCCTTCAAGATCTATTACCCTCCCACTAGCTTCTTCAATGATAAACACCTTTATCTAAGAAGGCAGCGTGTAGGATTATAGTAATAATACCCTAAACTTTCTTTAGGATATCCCACAAATCTGCACTTGTCAGATTTTGTCCCAAACTTATCTTTGAAACCTTTTCACATAAGTTGGACAACCCCTTATCTTAACATACTTAAGAATAGGAATCCTCCCTATCCATAACCTTTATGGAGTATTGGGGCCAGATTTTTGAGGTTACCTTATTTTGTAGATATGCAGCCGTTTCTAGGGCATAACCCCAGATGGATACTAGAATGTCGGTAAAAAATCATTATGGACTGCACCATGTCCAATAAGGTACAATTTCTCCTTTTAGATACACCAATCAATTATTGCGTATCATGAGGTTTCCATTATGAGAAAATACCATTTTGAGATGATCTAGAAACTTATTGCACAAGTATACTATTCCTCGATCTGATCTAAGAATCTTAATACTTTGTCAATTTGTTTCACTTCTGAATTCTTTGAACATTTCAAATGATTCAGACTTGTATTTCATCAAATACACACATTCAACTCTTTGAATGACCATCTCCTTTTTCTTTTATTAGTTTGTTCAATTTGTAAAATATTTTTCATGTAAGTCAAGTTTACAAAGTCTATCAAGTGATCTTTCAGTTTCAAACAAAACATTATCATTATAAATAGAACAACAATTGTTCTTAAATATAATACCAAAACCTTCCTTGTCCAACAACGGAAGTAATAATGTTTCTAAAGAGAACTGGAACATAATAACAACTTATTAACTTAATAGACTTGCCCGTAGGCACTGCTAAACAATAAGTTCCTATGGTTAATGTAGCAACCTTTGCTCCATTACAACACATAAGATTACTACTTTGTTTAGCTTTCTACTTCTGCTTAGTCTCTGCATTGGATTATATACGTGAGAACTACGGCCGGTATCCAATACCCAAGTAGAACCTTGACTTATAGAAAAATTTATTTTTAATCATGAACAAATCTATATCTGTAACCGAAGCTTCATTAAGCTTCTTCTGGTTAGCCTCTGTAAGATTCTCCTTACAGTTTTCCTTTCCAGTATCCAGGCTTATTGCAGTGGAAGCAAACTCCTTTGCTATCTGCATCAGTCTTGTTCTTATTATCCTTTGTTTTTGCCTTTCCATTTACCTTCTTGAATTGTTCTTCTTTTAAGAAGATCCTTTGGTCCTCTTCCACTTCCTGGAAGAAACATCTACCAGTAAGACTTGGTCTTTCTTGGTTGGAAAGTGACTCTTACAGTTTTCAACATGTTTAAGCAACTCAGACAGGCTGACATATAGCTTGTTCATGTGAAAATTCACAACAATTTGTGAGAAAAGAGTCTGGAAGTGATTGCAAGATCAAATCTTGGATCAACTCTCCATCCATTAAAACCCAGTTGTCCCAATTGTTCAATCAGATTGATCATTTTAGGACATATATCTGTACTGTAGTGCCATCGGTCATTCTAGATCGGAAGAGCTCCTTAGATATCTGATATCTAATAGTCCTACTTTCCTCACCCTTCAACTCCTTGAAGGTGCAGGAGTATAGTAGGAGCATCCATAGTTTCATGCTGACGCTGAAGCTCGTTACTCATGGATGCGAGCATGATGCATTGAGCCAACTGTGCATCATCTTGCCACTTTCTAAAAGTAGCAATCTCTTCCTCTGAGGCATTGTCTGCAACCATTGCATGGATAGGCATATTAAGGACATAAGATAGCTTTTCAGCCTTGAGAACTATTCTCAAATTCTTTAACCAGTCCTTTTAATACGGTCCGATTAATTAGCATCTAATATGCTCCACAGTGATAGTGAATTAGACATTGTAAAATTCTATAAATGAATTTGTAATTTAACAACATTTTAGCATACATTCATTTATTGATTAATTACCAAAATAAATTAGGTCTTTATTTTAAATTGGTATCTCCCACTATTTTCATCAAACTATATTACCCTCAATATACAGTTCGGCAAATCTAATTAAAGATTTGCTAGTGAGAATAAGGATCCCATTTCAAATGTATATAGCCTTGTGTGACACAACAAACGATATATAAATAAATAGGTAGACAACTATTGTCAATTACATCACTATGTAACTCCTTTTAATTTGCCTCTTAGATTATTTTGATCAAGTGTGACACATCCGAATCAAAAATTATCCAAGTTAAGTCCAACCTAGCACTTCCATATATTCGAAAGAAAAATACTGTCCTTGTGTGACACAACAAAACAACATCGTTCAGTCTATGTATAAGCATCAAATGTGATAAAGCAACATCTTAAAATATTTAATACTTGCCTTGTGTGACACAACAAACTCATATTAAATATTTTAATACTCTATTGCTTTACCATGCTAGAAGGCGACGTTCGATATTCCAAATATCTTTGAACGCTTAGGACTTAATATTATTGCTTTGAGGGGTTTGTTATTATTTTTCTCATCTTGTTTAGCGCGCATGCACATATATATATAAAATACGCGTCATATTATTTAACATGCGAAGCATGTTGTATAATATATAATATATACATAGCAAGCATGCACATATAGAATACTATATTCTACCCGGATTGATTATGGACTTTTATTCTAGTTTGGTTCACTAGAGCCACCAAGTGAACCAAAAGGTCAAACCTAGGGTGCAAGAACAAAATTTAAATATAACTATTACATTTAAACCCGGGCTCCATTACAAACGGGTCTTCAAGCGCTCCTTGCTCCTTTGTCTTCAATTCTTCAAAATTAATTCTAACTAGTCCTATTACGAAAACTATTTACAATAAATAGAAACCTTGATCAGCAGTCAAGGGGAAGTACATAGTAGGGAGATAGAATTTACATTAAGAAAAATTAGAGAAGACGAGGTACGCAGACCCCATTTATAAAAACCCATTCATTCAAGCATCCACTAAAATAAATTTAATCACACATTGGTCAGTAGTCCATAATCAATCCCTATTTATTATCATACATATCTCCATATGTATCAATAAATAACATTCATCTCATGAATAATAAAACCATTCCATATATGCATTGATATCATTTAATGGGCAATATTAGTTAGTATAAAATTCAATTTCAACTCCAATTAGTTATCATGGAATCCAATTCCAACTCTAATTAGTTATCATGAAATCCAATTTTAATTAAAATAAACTTCTTTATTTTAATCATATTCCAAATCAAAATAAACTCTTTTATTTTAATTTATCCAATTTTTTTTTTTGAATAAAAATAAACTCCTTTATTTTTAATCAAATTCCAAATCAAAATAAACTCCTTTATTTTAATTAATATGGAAACCAATTTCAAGTTTAAAATAAACACCTTTATTTTTAACTTAAAATTATTGGAAAATAAAATATGTTGAATCCTATTCCTTATCAAAATAAACATCTTTATTTTTTAAGGAAACATGGAATCCTATTCCATATGTGAATAAACTCCTTTATTCTAGGAAACATGGAATCCTATTCCATATGTGAATAAACTCCTTTATTCTAGGAAACATGGAATCCTATTCCATATATGAATAAACTCCTTTATTCTAGTTAACGTAGAATCCAATTCCAAGTTCAAATAAAACTTTTAATTTTAATTATATTCCAATTCAAAATAAACCTTTTATCTTAATTGAAAATAAATAAAATCAAAATAAATAAAAAAATAAATAAAATAAATAAAATAATTGTACACAAACAATTATGCCCAATTAAATTGTTCTTAACACATATCAATGTATATACAGAATCAAAACAATTAATAATTCGCATAAAGTTTGGCTCTTGATACCACTGTTAGGTTTGTACATAGCGCGAATATGCAATCAAATTACATAAATAGTGCGGAAGTGCGATAAAATCAGATTTTAAAATTTTATACAAACCATCACCATGATCTTTCTTTATGCACAATTATTAATTAAACGAAAGAGATGGAGAATAAGAATTATACTCTTGTAGAATTCTAGCTTCCTCAGGTACAAGTTCACCTCCAATTGCTTCGCGTTCTCCTTGAATTCCACCGATTAAATTCCTTCCTTTGATCAACGTTAGCCACCCAAGTGTTTGGCCTCTAGAGGTGATCCACCAAGGAATAATACTTGTTCAAGAAGATGGGTGTTGGCAAAACCCTAGTTTCTATCTCTATAGAAATTGTAAGTACTCTCTACAATTCTTATGCAAGAGTGTGTAAATTGTCTAACCCCAAATCATAATAAGACTCCTCTTATTTATAGATATAGGGAACCCTCCTAAACTATTTAGGATTAGGGTTTTTATTTTAATTAAACTCCTTTAATTAATTGAACTCCTAATCCAATTAGGAATTCATGAGAGAGTACTTCTATTAATTAATTCCCAATCCCTATTAGGAATTAAATAATAGTAATAGTAATAATAATAATAAGACTCCTCTTATTAATTTATATTTAATATTTCCAAAATATTAAATAATAAATATTAAGCTATTTAATTTATTCTATCTCCATAGATTAAATTAAATACACTTAACTTATTATTACGATTATGCCATTTACTTCTTAAATAAATATTTTCCTTTTGCGGTGTGACCCTTTAGGTTCTCCATATTAAACCGGTTGTGAATAAATCAATTAGAACAATTCTAATTTTATTTAAATAAATTAAACTATTTAATTCATTTAAATAAATAATATTTATTCTACAATAAGGGTAAGCCCCCTTAGCGATTAACGACTTTCCAGATAATATAGATTTCAACATTAATCACAAAAGAACCTTTCAGTGAATAGTTACCGTACAATTCAATCCTTCTACCATACAATGTCCCAATTAAATATAAGACATGGAATTACTGTCAAGTCTTATTTTATTTAATTATATGTATTTCGATTCTGAAATGCACAACTCTAATTAATGCAAATTAGAAACTCCTTTCTAATTTCATTCTGCTTTGGCCAAAGACTTCTGAGTCGTCATTTATCGAATCACATAGGACATTCTCTCCTTTTACTAGAAGTGGTAGATTCTTTGTTGATCATTCACCTATCTCCATGTATAACTTATTATACCCAATCATACCCTTTAATATACCCTCAGGGTCTTAAGGGACATGTCAAAGTATAACTCATCATAGACAAGATACTATGATGATCTCAAGTCCAAGGATCACTTGTATTACTATCACTAGAGGAATTCCTATTGACAGGCGAGTAAAACTCCATTAGGTATTCCTTAGCGAGCCACGTTCAGTGAACTTATTCTCTAATAAGCACCTACATACTTGCTTTAGTGTCTCCACACAAATGATTATGAGATCAATCATCATCTTCATAAGAGCAAGCAATGTATGTACTAATCTATCTGGATTCACTAATCCCCTTTTTAGTAATCCAACGATTAGGAACGATTTTAGTTTGTGAGCTATCTTGAATTTAGATCTCATTAGCATGATCACCATCATGATTCTAAAAGCATTGCTCAAAACTATGGGTTTATCACATTTAATATAACAGCACTATGTTGATAAAGTAAAATGCCTTTAATAATCGAATAAGATTACAAAGTATATGCTGCATCATATCAAATATGATTGGCTTGTGTGCATACTACTTTCAGGAGATGTGTCTAACAACTCTATTGGTGAAAAGAGAGCAGGCACGTGAACGTCACTGTAGCAATTCTGATGTGTCATTCCTCAGCTGAAAGCTGACACGTCTTCTTTAAAAGTCAACAATCAGAGATCTTCAAGATCTGAGCATTAAATGAGTAACGATGACTTTCCAACGGGAAAATCTCGAGGAAGGTCTATAAAAGGAAAGCAAATTGAATCTAATAGTAACAATCAAGGACTACAAAGTTGAATTGTTGTCATACTCAAAATAGCTATACTCTACGATCTTGAACATCTTGTTCTGCTGCTAAGTCTTTTATTTGCTGAACTTAAAGCCACTTAGCAGTACCTCTAAATCACACTTTCTTTTAGTGGTTGTATAGGTCTTCATGACCCATTTTAACCAAGTCTTAGTGACTTAAAGAGATATTAGTGATCTATTATATCCAAGTCTTTGTTACTTGACGGAATCTTTGTGATTCGTTGAGTGTAATTGTTTTGTGTGAATAGATCTTTGTGATCACCCATCCTTAGTGGATTATATCTACTCAAAAAGTAGAAGAGTGGAATAGGAGATCTTTGTGCTCCGAACCACTAAAAAATTTTGTGTCTCCTTTATATTCTGCACTTACTTTTCTTTCACGTACTTTAATTTATTTGTGACTTTATTCCACTTGGTTGCTAAATTCAAAGCTGTGAATTCTTTTAAATCTTTGAAGGGGTTTTTCAAACTATCATTCCGTTGTGCAAAGTTATTTAATTAACTTGCTTAAATCATAAGTTGGTAATAATTCTTTAAAAGTAAAATTTTTAAAGGATCTATTAACCCCTCCTTCTAGATCTCTTAGTGCCTTCCGGATATAACAAGTGGTATTAAGGGAGTTTCTCATGAACAAAGCCTAAATCGCTTGAGTAGATCAATGACACAAAATAAAACCAGTTCTGAGCTTGGTGGTAGAAACAAGCCACCTCTATGGAATAAAGACAAATTTGCTAACTGGAAAGTTCGAATCCAGGCATACATGGATATGATAAATGAGGAACTGTTTGATGCTATAATCAATGGCCTATATGTTCCCACGAAGCTCGCTCCAACAACTGACCATCCAAACAAAGTTGCAGTCAGGCAAAGGGCCAAATAAACAGATATATAAAAGAAGCTGGTGCAGCTCAACAAAAGAGCCAAGAACATCCTAGGGATTATCACGTATTGACGAGATCTGACGAGTAGATTTAGAATTTAGGACATGATATCCATAGATCTAAATATGTAATAGATCCATACAATAACGTAACCGGGACTTAATTGACAATATATCCCAAACTGGCTATCAGGTGATTCAATTGATTAGAATCCCTTGACGGCGGGTAGGTGGGACCCCTCCACCACTAGATATGAATTTAGGATTTTACAGGGTAAACCAAAACTAAATAATCAACTCCCCATAAAATAATTGAAAAAGGAGCATTGATATCAAAATATGATAGTAAATCGTAATCGGGCATCATCGGGCGATTAGGTGGAAATTACTTAGGAAATCCTCCCTAATCACCTTAGCCTAGCAATTAATCTATTGAAAAAGCTTCAAAATGAGAGAACAATTAAAACACAAAGATGTTTTAAGCACAACAAGTGAATACAATATATTAGATCTACTAGATCTACACCAAAATTATACAAAAGATTCGATTTTTCACCTTTGGATTGATAGAATGAGCCTCCTTAAGCTTGAATTTGTATAGAATCTAACTAGTCTAATACAAAATTTGATAAAATCTAGTGGATCTAGCTTAAATTGGATGTCTCTCTCTAGAATTTCTCCAAAAATCCTTCCCTTTCATTCTCTAAATTCCTCCTCTCTTTGAAAAATATGTTAAAAATTGCCTTATATAGGCTCTGGGCCTAGCCGCAGGTTCACCTGCGGCTGGCCTATGTGGGGCCCACCCCCCCTCGATTTTTGTGTCATGCAGTCGGCTTTTCGTCTTGTTCACTGAAATGTTCGTAACTTTCAATCCAGGAAGAGTTGGGAGACGTTCCATACCATTCCAAAAACCTCATTCCGAAAGCTACACAATGACATAAAGTTTGACCAACTCTAAGTCCGGGATGATAGAGAAAACTGCATAAATGGATCTTACTATAGATGTCGTCTGGTCAACCATTATGCCTCACGTAGTTTGTCACTCGGTGGTCGTTATGACAGCTCCATATATTCATTCTGAGCCTTGCAATTCTCTATTTAAACTCCTTGTCATCAGAATGAAATGATGCTTTTGCCCTCCTGTCAGGGTTACATAGCAAAAATACAAAATTTTGGGTGTCTACAAATGCCCCTCTTTGTTATGTTTATGCAATGCAATGAAATGAACATGGCAAAGATATAGATACCCACTGTATGACAAGATATATTAATAGGGCGGGTTAATGTATGTTGATGCGAGATAATTAAACATAACGTAAACCATCATTAAATGAAGTAACTAAAGAAATATTATCCTTATCCTCGGATTGCTCCGCTGGGGATAACTGTTGTCTTATGGCCAATATCGGGTATCGTCTCCAACGCCATCGTTGGGTATTGTCTCCAACGGACACATCATCGGGTCTTATCTCTGATGCCTTTACTGGGTATCATCTCTAATGGTCACATCATCGGGTATCGTCTCTGATGCCTTCGCTGGGTATCGTCTCCAATGGACACGTCACCGGGTATCGTCTTCGATGCCTTCGCTGGGTATCATCTCCAACGGCCACATCAGCGGGTACCATCTCTGATGCCTTCGTTGGGTATCGTCGCCAACAGACACGTCACCGGGTATCATCTCCGATGCCTTCGCTGGATATCGTTTCCAACCAAAACGTCACCGGGTATCGTCTTCGATGTCTTCACTGGGTATCGTCTCCAACGGCCACATCACCGGGTATCAGCTCTGATGCCTTCGCTGGTATCTTCTCTAATGGCCACATCACCGGGTATCGTCTTCGGTGCCTTCGTTGGGTATCGTCTCCAACAGAGACGTTACCAATTAATCAAAAAAAGACACACTTTCTTTAATATTCAACCGTTTTTCTTAATTTTTTGACCCATTTTTTACTATTTTTCTTGCTTTCAGATCTTAAGACCCATTATTATCAGATTTCAGACTCTCATAATCGCCATTGACCGTAAATGACATTTTAGGCTTTAAAAGTGCATTTTTCTTTGCGATTACACCCATTTGGACTGAAAAGGACGCGTTTTGACCTCAAGTGCACCAAAATCGGAGGGGTAGGACCCACTAGGCCTGGCCGCAGGTGCACCTGCGGCTGACCGTAGGTACAGTTGTGGCTAGCCGTAGTGGTTATACCCCACTCAGGCCCTTTTCTTCTCTCATTCTTTTTAGCTTCCTTTGGCTCTCCTTCTTAGATTCTTTAAGATTCTATCATATATTCTAGCTCATTCTGCTTTGTGGGACTTGATTCCGTCAAATCTGACTCTATACATTCGTTCATCACATTGCAGGTAACATATTCGTATATCATTTGTATGTTTTTGATTTTGTTTCACTACATTATGGATGTTAGTAAGTTTATACATAATGTAGACAAAATGTATGTTCAAATGATGTGATAAAACTATTTTGACTTAATGCATACATGTATTTTGATATGCTGGATACGTAAATGTAAAAATTTTCATGATCTGAGATCGTTTTTCGTCGCACATTTTTTTTACAAAAATTATCTATTTTAATGTTGGAATTCACCTTATATGTAAGATATTAATTTTTGGGATATTTTTACTGCTATTGCATTTGTTTGATTTATATTAGTGTCTTCGTCGCATCGTATCGTGGATTATTCATATCTTTTGGGTTGTGCCTTGGATGTCTAAAAATGGTCACATATGCATGTCGTTGTGCATGTGGATAGTCCATATTATAGGGGAGACTTTGGCGAATTATTTTCGTAAGTCGCATGATTGGGCGTAGGTGTGCATTTCATGCCGTATTTAGATGCAAAAACATGATATAGACTCGTCCTAATGCACATACAGACCATGCATGTTGTGATGACTCATATATTCGAGCCCTAGGGATTCCCTATTTTAGCATCTTTTAGGTTAATGCATATGACATTTTAAACATGTAGGACAAAATAGGGGCGTACCTCATTTCGTGTCATTTAATCTTCGTTTAGTCATAGATCTGAACATACCGAGCAGCTCTACGTCCCATCTCCATGCGTTACGAGACAGGCTTGACATTTGGCGGAGTCTTGCATTCGTCCGATCGGTGTTGACCGAGTTGATGCTGTTGACGTAAAGGAAGAACATCATGGGCCTAATGCTTCCGTCGCACCTGCTCGTGATCGTACATTCCCTAGAGCTCGAGTGGCCATTCCCGACCTTTTGGGTTTTGATTTGAGTCGTCATCTATCAGTGTACTTGTGCGCTAATAAGGTATTGGAAAATTTAAGTTATTTTTTCTTCTCAATCTTCTTGTTTCAAGTGGTAGTCGTCTTATTTTTGCGTATCATAGGTTCTGGAGTTTACACAGCCTTGGGACAACTAGTTTAGTGTTTACTCTCTTTATCATGCCCTTCATGCTGATTACCAAGCACAAGTCGATTCTTAGGGCTTTCAGCAGTTCTTTACCATAGCTACACGCCGCTGCCTATTGGGTTATCTTCGCTCCTTATCTAAGAGATGGTTTCACTAGAGCTAGTCTCTCCATTTACTGGACTGCGAGGTGATGATGACGCCTTTAGATTGGCGTTATATTATAGGCATTGAGTTCTCTGGTCAGCGGGTATCACTGGAGGTTGCCCGCTACTGTTCGTGCATTATTGGGATTCTCTCCACGCGACCAGGCCTTCAAGGCCCGTAGCATTCGTTCTGGTGCTTTGGTGTTTGATGCCATTAGAGGGGCTTTGTCAGAGCCATTTCTTGATGACCTTGTTGAGCGTGATCGGCTTCTGCGATGTCTCTTTTTGATCATCATAAGGGGTTATTTTCTGGCAAATAACTCATCTATAGTTCATTTCAGTATAGTGGGAGCTCTTCGAGACATTGGTCGCATCGGGGATTATGGTTGAGGGTCGTTTACGTTTGCATATTTCCTTCACGGCACGTGTCTTCATTCGGAAGGTCAGACCAATGCTTGGCTTGGCTTCTTTCCATTCCTCCTAGTAAGCCTTCTTTCCGATTCACCTCATCCTTTTAATCTATTTTATTTTCGTCACTTTTTTGATGTAGTTATTGTTTGTGTTTTAGTTCTAGGCTTATTAGAGGTTTCCCTATCTTCAACCGGTCACTACTCTAGGTTTAGATACTTACCCTCGGGGTCATCAATGACATCAGACTACCTTGGAGGAGGTCCTTGTTTCTGATAGTTTGGCTCATGTCATCTTCAGCTAGAGTTGATCACTGTTATTGATGTGACTTGGGTTTCGTATTCATCGGAGCATTTGATAGTTTGTTTTAAGGATGACATTTCGAGTGGGCCAGAGTTTGCACTGTCCACCCGCCGGATTCCCTTGTTGACGCACGGAGGTTGGGAGCTTTACCTCGGGGAACGAGCCTTTAGATGTGTTTTAGGGGAGATTCTTATCCCCTTTCATCCTCCTCCTCGGAGATCTTGGCCTGTTGATGTGCCGATTGCAGAGATTCCTCTAGAAAGCGTGGATGGCTTCTTATTATTTGATGGTCCTAGTATCTTGGAGGTTTTTACTACCTGGTGGAGGGCACGGACTATTGGTGCGCAGACCCGAGCTACTCATTTCTTGGGAGATCTTGTACAGGGGTTAATTATGATGTCTGATTGGATGGCCTGCATTCGAGAGTCGACACATCAGGATCAGATTGCTAGTTTAACTCGCCAGGTGGATCAGTTGTCCTTCTTCGTTCGTTAGCTGGGCAGAGATCCAGCGGAGGCTTTTCCTTGTGACCCTGCTGGATTGGGCTCTAGTTCGACTGCCGGTCCCGGTGCCCTTGACGTTCCTAGGGGAGGTGCTCCGACCTTTTATTGCCCTGACTTGAACTTTGATGTGGAGGCTCTGAGCCATGAGGATTTAGCTAGAGTTGGCCAGTTTGATGATGTCACCGCATTTGTAGATGACATGGACTTTATATAGTAGACTTGTATTAGTTGCAGGGTGCCTGTGCCCCTTTTCCTTGTACATTTTATCTTTTTTGTTTTCACGTATTGTATAGAGATGATGCTTATGTAAAATGATGTATGATTCGCAGTATTTATGTATATGGATTAGTTAGAGATGTTATTGCACATATTTATTCATTTTGTCATAATGTATGCTTATCGTATATGTACTTAGTAAGATTGACCCCTGTGTAGTCTTTTGATATTGTTTTTACAGATGGCATCGTCCTTAGTTTCTTGCCTGGAGCATTTTTCGGCCAGTTGTACCGCCTCTCGGTTAAGGGGATGGTTTGATGATCTCCCTGCTCTAGATCGCTCGACTGTAGAGAGGCTTCTAGCTCACTCCATATCTTATCTGCTCTTCTATGTACCTGACAGGTTTGTTGAGGGTATGATTCACCATTGGATTCCTGGAAGGCACGTCTTCAGATTTGGATCTTTAGAGCTTACTCCTACTCTCGAGGAGTATGCCCGGTTCACAGGTTTATCTATGGTGGGTCCTTGTGCCTGAGTTCTGGTTAGCCAGATGTGTCGTCAATTTATGACTACTATTAGATTACGGCACACGGTTGTATTGGCTAAGGTTACTACTGGACATGTTGTGTCCCTAGACTTCTAGATTTATCGATATAACTCTTCTGATAGTTTCACTGCTTATCGAGATGACTTCACTGTTTTTGAGGATCGATGGAGATTGGCCCGGGTTGATACCTTGATGATGTGCATTGTTTCATATCTGTATATGCCCATTTATATGGAAAATATGAAAATCGGGGGTTGTGATGGTGATCAGGGCACTTCACGAGGATCACACCATTCTGCCTTTGATCTTAGCCGAGACGTATATTTCTGCTTCTTATTACCGGACTTTTGGAGATTGAGATTTCTGGGGTAGCTCAGTCTTGTTATACATCTGGTTTATGACTCATCTGAGGCCGATAGGGAGTTTTTATCGCCACAGCTTTTGCTTCGGTCATAGTGCAGCTATGTCGTACTCCTTCTGACCATCTTCTTGTGTTGACTCAACTTCATGGATTGCTTTTCTTTCGGTTATTGAGGAGTCGTTCTCTATTTTGTTGTATTTGGGTTACTATTCGTTTTTGAGCTTCATCATTTATTCAGTGGGTCTTAACTTCGTCCCCTTAACTGGCTTGAGGGGTGTTACCACATATCATCCTTTGGCGGTGATAAGACAGCTTGATCAATTCCAGGAGCTCTATTCTTTCAGTGATGCATCTGATTATCAATTTCTCATCCTTTCGTCTACAGAGGATGACTTGGCGAGAGCCTGCGATTTTTGGGCTCACAAGGTTTCAGCCGATTTCAGAGATGGCCACCCTGGCCAGTTGCCTAAGTATTTAGCCTGGTTGGAGGCAGACTTGATGGCTGTTACTACTGATCACACAGAGTTGGATGATGATTCTTTTGATGAGGAGCCTTTGGAGGATCCTGAGGATGGACCGGCAGATCGATCTGAGGACGATTTATTTACAAGATTGACGAGGCATTGGCCAGAGAAGTTTTTCATACTGCTTCTTCTTCTACAGTGATGACGGGGGTTGAGCTAGATCGTCGAGTGCATAGTATGACTTTCGAGCGTGGCTAGGCTCGCTCATTGATGTTGACTGCCTTGGTCGACCGAGATGCCGCGTATGTTGAGAGGGATGCGACCCTTATAGCTAGGGATGTTGCCACTGTTAATAGAGATGCTCATCGGGCCTAAGCTGATGAAGTCATTGATTAGGCTAGGCATATCCTTAAGCATTAGGACAACACTGTTCGGATGGCGATGACCTTGTTGGGGCGTGTTGACACGTTAGAGCAGGAGCTTAGTTCGGTCCCTCAGACCCTAGAGACTGCCGGCTATCTTCCATTTTTATCTCGTCTCACTTCAGATTTATAGTGCCACACTTCATTTATTTTTCTACATAGAATTTTAGTCATTCATCACAGAAAACTATTGCATATCGAAACAGTCAAATATATAAAAAGATTTACATTTTAGTCAATTTCCCTTTTGGTGCATCTTCGCCCTTTTATCTGATTGTCATCTCCTCCGAATGGTTACTATCTTGGTATATTGTTGTTTCTCTCGTTTAAGGAGCTCGAGTCCGATTCGATGGATAATCGCCGAGATGTTGTTCAATTTCATCAGAGTGGGTCATTAACTTGGTTAGTAAATACAATAATTTGGCTTATTTTTTGGGAAGTCTGGGTTTTAGGGTTTATATCTTAGTAGGAATTGTGTTTGGATGGCTATTTTGTTAGTCGAGAGGAAGATCAGGCGGTCCATTGCAAAGGCCTCATGATTGACAGATCATCGAAAAGATTTTGAATTTTTATAAGGATTAAACCGCATTGTAAACGGCTGCCTACGTACTCCTATAACGGTGAGGAGATCAGGTCTTACGTAGTTCAGGGCGAGTATAAGAAATTTTTTTTTTCGAGGGGGTCATTTCTCATCCATAGTATCGCTTTACAAAATCCGCATTGAAAGGTTGTGGAAATACCTCACCGTCTATTTCCTGAAGTATTAAAGCTCCTCCTGACAGGACCGTCTTAACAACGAACGGTCCTTCCCTTCCCAGCTCGGTGCAAATTTCCCTCTAGCCTCGTCTTGATAGGGAATGATCATTTTTAATACCAAGTCATTTTCCTTTAACTCTCGAGAGCGCACCTTCTTATTATAGGAGCGGGAAATTCGTTGTTGATATAATTGCCCATGGAAGACAGCGACCATTCTTTTCTCATCTATTAGAGCCAACTGGTCGTACCGATCCTGTATCTATTGGTTCTCTTTGATTTGGGCATCCAACAATATCATGAGTGATGACATTTCAACTTCGATTGGCAATACGGCTTTCGTGCCGTATACCAAGGAGTAGGGAGTTGCCCCAGTCGAGGTATGTATCGATGTTCGATAAGCGAGCAAGATAAGAGGTAATAAATCTGGCCATCCCTGATGGTTGGCTGTCATTTTCTTCATAATTTTCTTGATATTTTTGTTCACAGCTTCCATAGCCTCGTTCATTTTTGGTCTATAAATAACTGAATTGAGATATTTAATTTTATATCTGTCGCATAGCTCTTTCATCATTGCATTGTTCAAATTCTTGGTGCTATCCGATACTAGGATTTCTGGTTGTCCGTATTGGCATATAATGTTATTCCGGATGAAACTGAAGACAACCTCCTTCGTCACTTTGGGGAAGGACGCCGCCTCTATCCATTTGGTGAAATAATCAATCATGGTGAATATGAATGGGTGCCCGTTGCTTGCTTTGGGCTCAATTGGGCCAATAACATCCATCCTCCATATAGAGAACAACCAGGGCGAAGTCATGCAATGTAACTCGTTGGGAGGCGCATGGATAATGTTGGCATGTATCTAACACTGATATCATCATTTGACGTGATCATCACAATTTACTTTAAGTGATAGCCAATAGTATCCTGTTCTTAACATCTTTTTGGCAAGAAGCGGGCCACTCATATGCGGACCGCACACTCCGCCGTGCATCTCATCCATTAGCCTTTGGGCTTGATCTTTGTTCACGTATCTTAGGAGTCCCAGGCTGATATCTCTTTTATATAGGGTATCTCCAATTAGATAAAATTTCAATGCCATCCTTTGGATCCATTATCTCCCAATTCGATTTACCCCAGCGGGGATGGATCCATCGCATAGATATTCCTTGATGTCGTGATACTATGGTTGCCTGGATTGCGATATTTCGTCTGAAACCTCCCCGACATAGTGCTCATAGGTAGGGTTGTGTTGTATCATGAATTCGACAATAGGTGCACCTCTTCTTCTAGACACATGGATTAGTGAGGCCAATGTGGCCAATGCATCTGCAAAATCGTTTCTGTTCTGCGGAATATGCTTGAAGGCGATGTCCTCAAACTCCTTAGCCATTTTGATGACGTGTCGATGGTAAGGTAGTAAGTGAAGCTCCTTAGTGCTATACGCCTCCATAGATTGTCGGATAACCAATTTTGAGTCCCCGGAATGGCTAATCATTTGACTCCCACTCTTCGAGCCAACTTCAATCCCAAAATACATCCCTCGTACTCAGTCGTATTATTGGAATTGCTGAATTATAACTTGGCTGCCATGGGGTATTGTTCTCCCGTGATTGATACGAGAACTGCCCCAGCTCTAACCCCTTTCATGTTCATGGCGCCGTCAAAATATAATTTCCAAAATTAGCCTTCGTCTTCACGTCTCGCTGCTGGACGACCATCACACCTTCATTAGGGAAGTATGTTTCCAAAGGTTTAAATCCCCCTAAGGGTGCCTCAGACAGTTAATCTGTAATTCCTTGACCTTTAATGGCCTTCTGGGTCACGTAGATAATGTCGAATTGTTAAAGGATTAACTGCCATCTTGATAACCGGCAGTTTAGCATAGGCTGAGCAAAAATGTATTTTTATGGATCCATACGGGAAATTAAATACGTCGTGTGGCTGTGCAGGAAATGTTGCAGTCTCATGGCGACCCATGCCAATGCACAACATGTCTTCTCGATCAATGTGTAATTTTGCTCACAGCTACTGAATCATTTGCTGAGATAATATATGGCACTTTCTTTACCCATACCATCTTTCTGTCCCATCATACATCTCATGGCGTTGGAATTAATAGAAATTAACATAAACAAAGAAACTCCCTCCCTTGGCGGTTCCAGGACGGGTGCCTCAATAAATTGTTGCTTGATGGTGTGGAAGCCCTTTTGGCAATGTTCATTCCATCTTCTAGAGGAACTCTTCCTTAATAGCTTGAAAATTGGTTCGCAAGTCATTGTCAACTGTGATATGAATCGATTAATGAAATTGATTATTCTCAAGAATCCTCGTAGTTTTTTAAGTTCGCGGCGTTGACATCTCAATAATGGCCTTTATTTTGACAGGGTCTATCTCAATGCCTCTGTTGTTGACGAGAAATCCCAGAAGTTTACCTGATAACGCCGAAGGCGCACTTTGCTGGATTCAACTTCAAATTGTACTTACATAGTCGGTCGAATAACTTTTAAAGATGAACTGCATGATCCCCTTCCTTTTTTGATTTCACGATGATGTCGTCTATGTAGACTTCGATTTCCTTGTGCATCGTATCATGAAATAAGGCCATCATGGCCCTCTGATAAGTAGCGCTGGCGTTGGCGAGGCTAAAAGCTAGACGCCTGTAACAGAATGTGCCCCAAGGGGTGATGTAGGTCGCTTTTCTCTATATTCCTCGACGACCATAATCTGATGGTAGCTGGCAAAACAGTCGACGAACGAGTACATTTCGAACTGTGCGGTATTGTCAATCAATATGTGAATGAATGGTACAGGGAAATCGTCTTTAAGGCTGGCCCTGTTAAGATCTCCATAATCTATGCAAACTCGCACTTTGCCTCCTAGTTTTGGTATTGGGACTACATTGGATAACCATTCGGGGTACGTAGAGACCATGATGATACTGGCCTTGAACTGCTTGATAATTTCTTCTTCGACTTTCAGGCTCCATTCTGGTTTTAGCCTCCTCAATTTTTGCTTGACTGGCTTAAATCCTTCTTTGATAGGCAATCGATGACGACTATGTCAGTGGATGGATCATATCCTCATGTGACCAGGCAAATACATCTTCGTATTGGGTTAAAAGCTGGGTGATTTCATCTTTTTGGTTTTGGGTGAGATCTGATCCTAGTTGGAGTTCTTTAGGGTTATCAAGGGTTCTAATATTTATAGTAGTGGTTTGTTTGAAGTTAGGTTTGGGCTTATCTTTAACCTATCCTTTGATTTCTTCGGCACCTCTTTGTCATCCACCTCTTCTTGTTTGTTCCCCATTAAATCAAAATCCAGTTCTACATCGAAATCGTAATCATCTTTCAGATTTGGCGAATCGTCAATAGGGCTAAAACCATTCAATTTGGGACACTTGACAATAAAACGTAAATGCACATTATATAAGAACTGTTTTTCATACATAAGTTTTCATTTGATGAGAGGATGAACATAATATAAACATGCAGAAATGATAACTCCCTATACTTCAGGGAGTCTACAACTAATCTCCTACTTTTACCTTTTCCGAACTATTTGTGGTTCAATTACCCAATTGTTGGTAGTCATGCAGTCATTAATAGCCGAGATGGAGGCGACACTTCCACTGGTGATGTATTTAATGATTGCTAAGACTTGCTCGTCCTCTGAGTTGCCACACTCCTTAGGGATGTTAATTTTAGTCAGTCAATGAAAGGGATAATTTCTTGATTGGTGACCTGATTGGCGACCTCGACATCTTCCTTCTCACCATCTCCCCCTTGATCTTGGAATAGACAAAACTATCTTTCAAATTGTTGTTGTTATCTCTTGTAGGAATTGCTCATTTTTTTCTTTCTTTTCATCGGTTGAAATTAACACATCCTCGTCATCATTTGCCTCTCTAGTTGAGCCATCGACCTTGGGTAACAAAAGACCCGATATATGCGTAGGAATCTTCCTTAATGGATCCTTAAAGCCAAGGCGGCTGAATTTTGGCATAAGGATGGTTGCTAGTTGTGGTGGAATATTCTTATAGGGATTTCTTGTTAGGTTTGTATGTTATGCAAGCATGCAATCAAATTACACAAATATAGCGGAAGCACGATACAATTAGATTTTAAAATTTTATACAAACCATCACCATGATCTTTCTTTATGCGCAATTATTAATTAAACGAAAGAGATAGAGAATAAGAATTATACCCTCGCAGAACCGTTCTTCCTTCGGTACAAGTTCTACTCCAAATCCTTCGCGTTCTCCTTGAATTTACCGGTTATATTCATTCTTTTGATCAATGTTAGCCACCTAAGTGTTTGGCCTCTAGAGGTGATCCACCAAGGAATAATATGTATTCAAGAAGATGGGTGTTGGCAAAACTCTAGTTTCTATCTCTATAGAAATTGTAAGTACTCTCCCAAATTTTATGGAAGTGTGTGTAACCCTAATCTATAATAAAACTTCTCTTATTTATAGATATAGGAAACCCTCCTAAACTATTTAGGATTAAGTTTTTTATTCTAATTAAACTCCTTTAATTAATTAAACTCCTAATCCAAGTAGAGTTTATGAGAGTACTTTTATTAATTAATTCTCAAACCCTTTTAGGAATTAAATAATAATAATAGTAATAATAATAATAATAAGACTCCTCTTATTAATTTATATTTAATATTTCTAAAATATTAAATAATAAATATTAGGCTATTTAATTTATTCTATCACCATAGATTAAATTAAATATATTTAACTTATTATTATAATTATGTCATTTACTTCTTAAATAAATACTTTCCTTTTACGGTGTGACCCTTTAGGTTCTCTATATTAAACCGTTTGTGAATAAATCAATTATAACAATTCTAATCTTATTTAAATAAATAAATTAAAGTATTTAATTCATTTAATTAAATATTATTTATTCTACAATAAGGATAAGCCCCCTTAGCGATCAACGACTTTCTAGATAATATAGATTTCAACATTAATCACAAAAGAACCTTTTAGTGAATAGCTACCGTACAACTCAATCCTTCTACCATACAATGTCCCAATTAAATATAAGACACATAATTATTGTCAAGTCTTATTTTATTTAATTATATGTTTTTCGATTCTCAAATGCACAACTATAAATAATGCAAATTAGAAACAACTTTCTAATTTCATTCTGCCTTGGCAAAGGACTACTGAGTTGTCATTTATCGAATCACATAAGACATTCTCTCCTTTTACTAGAAGCGGTAGATTCTTTATTGACCATTCACCTATCTCCATGTACAACTTATTATACCCAAGCATACCCTTTGATATACCCTAAAGGTCTTAAGGGACATGTCAAAGCATAACTCATCATACATAAGATACTATGATGATCTCAAGTCCAAGGATCACTTGTACTACTATCACTAGAGGAATTCCTATTGATAGGCAAGTAAACCTCCATTAGGTATTCCTTTAGCGAGTCACGTTCAGTGAACTTATTCTCCAATAAGCACCTACATATTTGTTTTAATGTCTCAACACAAATGATTATGAGATCAATCATCCTCTTCCTAAGAGCAAGAAAAGTATGTACTAATCTATCCGGATTTACTAATTCCCTTTTTAGTAATCCAATGATTAAGAAAGATTTTAGTTTTAAGCTTTCTAAGAATTTAGATCTCATTAGCATGATCATTATCATGATTCTAAAAGCATTGCTCAAAACTATGAGTTTATCACATATAAAATAACAGCACCATGTAGATAAAGTAAAATGTCTTTAATAAATTCATTCTTTTATTAATAAATGAATAAGATTACAAAGTATATGCCACATCATATCAAATATGATTGGCTTGTGTGCATACTACTTTCAATCTCCCACTTGCACTAAAGCCAATCGCCATAGTATCTAATACCCATCTTCTCTAAGTGACAATCAAACTGTTGTTGGGTCAAAGCTTTAGTAAATGGATCTGCAATGTTGAGTTGAGAGTCCACACGCTCCAGGGTGACGTATCCTCTTTCAATGATCTCTCTAATCAAATGAAACTGCCGCAACACGTGCTTGGATTTCTGATGAGACCTGGGTTCCTTGGCTTGTGCAACAGCTCCCGTGTTGTTAAAAAATAAAGGTACGACTCCTCTAATGCTAGGAACCACTTTAAATTCAGTTATGAACTTCTTCATCTAAACAGCTTCCTTTGCAACTTCACTTGCAGACATGTACTCTGCCTCTGTCACTGAATCAACATCTGTTTGCTGCTTTGAACTTTTCTAACTCACTGCGCCACCGTTGAAGGTAAACACATACCCTGAAATGGATTTACTATCATCTTAGTCCGTTTAAAAACTTGAGTCTGTATAGCCCTCTAGTTTCAATTCTGACCTACCGTAGACAAGAAATACATATCCTTAGTTCTTATTAAATACTTTAAGATGCTTTTCACTGCCTTCCACTGTTCTTCTCCTGAATTCGACTGATATCTGCTTGTTATACTAAGTGCATGAGCAACATCCGGTCTTAGTACATATCATACCGTACATGATAGATCCTATTGCCGAAGCATAAGAAATCTTACTCATACGGTCTCTCTCCTCAGGTGTCTTTAGGGCCTGTTTTTTTGGAGAGATCTATTCCATGGCTCATCGGCATGAGACCTCTCTTGGAATCCTCCATGCTAAACTTCTTTAGCATCGTTTCAATGTACTTTCCTTGGGACAAGCTTAGCATCCTTTTAGATCTATCTCTATAGATCTTTATCCCCAAAATATAGGATGCTTCACCCAAGTCCTTCATGGAGAAGTGTTTAGATAACCAAATTTTGATCGACTGTAGCATATGGACATCATTCCCTATCAGTAATATATCATCAACATATAATACTAGGAATGAACCTTCTTGTACACACATGGTTCATCTTCATTTTTTATAAAATCAAACCCTTTGATTATCTCATTAAAACGGATGTTCCACCTTTGAGAAGCTTGCTTCAATCCATAAATGGATCGTTGTAGCTTACAGACTTGATTTGTTCCAACCGTTGAAATAAAACCCTCTGGCTGTATTATATATACATCCTCCTCAAGTTTCCCATTGAGGAATGTCGTTTTCACGTCCATTTGCCAGATCTCGTAGTCATAATAAGCTGCAATTGCAAGCAAAATCTGAATGGACTTGAGCATAGCTACTAGTGAGAAGGTTTCATCATAGTCAACACCTTGTCTTTGTTTGAAACCTTTTGCAACCAGTCGGGCCTTATAGGTCTTTACTTTGCCGTCCGCTCCAGTCTTTCTTTGAAAAACCCATTTGCACCCAATAGGCTTAATGCCCTCAGGTGGTGAAACCAAAGTCCATACTTAGTTTTCATACATGGAGTCCATCTCGGATTTCATGGCTTCTAGTCATTTCTCTAAGTCTTTACTACTCATAGCCTCTTCGTAAGTCAATGGATCATCATCATCTATGATGCGTACCTCATCATCATCCTCTATGATGAATCCATACCTTTCGGGTATCTTTGGTACTCTCCCAGATTTACGAATAGGTTGTGGTACAGTAGGTTCTTCCACTTGGTCAGGTACCTTACTTTGATCTGTAGTATTTTGTGGTTCTTGAACTTCTTCAAGATATATTTTACTCCCACTGACCCCTTCAAAGATAAACTCCTTTTCCAAGAAGGCAACATGTTTCATAATAAACACCTTTTGATCAGTAGGATGATAGAAATAATACCCTATAGTTTCTTTAGGGTATCCTACAAATCTACACTTGGCGGATCTAGTCTGTAGCTTATTATTCTCAAATATTTTGACATAAGCTGGACAACCCCAAGTCTTAACATACTTAAGATTTGGTTTCCTCCCTGTCCATAACTCATATGGAGTCTTTGGGATGGATTTGGTAGGTACCTTATTAAGTAGGTATGCAGCCGATTCTAGGGCATAACCCCAGAATGGTACTGGAAGGTTGATAAAACTCATCATGGAACAAACAATGTCCAACAATGCTCGATTTCTCCTTTCAGATACGCCATTCAACTATGGCATCCCTGGTGGAGTCCATTGTGAGATTATACCATTTTCTTTGAGATAATTGAGAAACTCATTGGTTAAGTATTCCCCTCCTCGATCCGATTTTAAGAATCTTAATACTCTTGCTAGTTTGTTTCTCTACTTCACTTCTGAATTCTTTGAACTTTTCAAACGATTCAAATTTATATTTTGTCAAATAGACGTATCTAAATCTTGAATGATCATCAGTGAAAGTAATAAAATAAGAATACCCTCCTCGTGCAGTCGTTGTCATAGGTCCACATACGTCTGTGTGTACCAACGCTAACAACTCTATAACTCGTTCTCCTTTTCCACTAAAAGGAGATTTGGTCATCTTACCTACGAGACAAGATTCACAAGTTAGATATGATTCGTAATCAGATAGCTCTAAAAGCCCATGTTTATGCAACTTGGCTTTCTTGTTTCATTAATATGACCGAGTCTACAGTGCCACACAAAGGTATAATTAACATCATCTCTTTTCCTTTTCTTAGTTTGTTTAATTTGAAGTATATTTTCATGCAAGTCAAGTATGTAAAGTCCATTCAGTAAATTGCCAACACCATATAAAATATTTTTATTATAAATAGAACAACTATTGTTCTTTATTATAATATCAAAACCATCCATATCCAATACAGAAATAGAAATAATGTTTCTTATAAGTGTTGGAACATAATAACAATTATTTAAACTAATAGACTTGCCCGTAGGCAGTGCTAAACAATAAGTTCCTACAGCTAATGCAGCAACCTTTGCTCCATTTCCCACTCGTAGGATAACTTCATCTTTGTTCAGCTATCTACTTCTGCTTAGTCCCTGCATAGTGTTACATATGTGAGAACCACAGTCGGTATCCAATACCGACTGTAGAATTTTGACTTTCAGAAAAATTAATTTCAATCATGAACAAACCTCGATCGGAAGTTGAATCTTCTCCAAGCTTTTTCTGCTTTTGTTCCGCAAGAAACTTCTCGCAGTTCCTCTTCCAGTGACCCGACTTATTGCAATGGAAGCATATTCCTTTGCTATCTGGATCAGCTTTCTTATTATCCTTTCCTTTCGCATTGCCCTTAGCCTTCTTCGTTTTCTTCTTTTCAAAAGAAACTTTGGGCCTCTTCCTTTTCTTGGAAGAATCATCCACCAATAAGACTTGGTCCGTCTTGGATGGGAAGTGACCTTCAACAGTTTTCAGAATGTTAAGTAACTCAGACAAGCTGACGTCCAACTTATTTATGTGAAAATTCATAACAAATTGTGAGAAGGTGTCTGGGAGTGACTGCAAGATCAAATCTTGACTTAACTCCCCATCCATCACGAACCCTAACTGTCCAAGTTGTTCAATGGTGTGCTATCGCAGGCAACCAAAAATAAAATCTCACTACGAACAATAATTATGTAGTAGTGCAAACAAGAGTCGATCCCACAGAAAATGATTAATCTATTTTTATATTTTGTATATCAAAAAAAAGGGTTTTGAATGTGATTATTAAAATAAACTAAAACTAATGCACAATAATTTATTAATGTAAATTAGAGAAAACAAACCTTGGATTAAATCAACTTCCACCTCAGAAACTTACACTGATCATTGACTCAAGCATAATCAATTCACCATTCTGAATCATTCCGTGTCTTTCCTTAATTTTAGTTAGATAGAAACAAGCGATCTAAATAACCCTAACTACTAAACAACTTCAGACAAGCGCTAAAAGTTTAATCTAGTAGATGCTTTAAGAACTAGAAAAACTGATGAAGCTAAATAACACAAGCACAAGCGGTTACATTTAATTTAGTTGAGTATTCTTCCTAAGATATAATAATCTCGTGATCTACAGTCAATTATTAACCTTAGTTGCTTCACAAATTGGAGTGACTAAACAATTACGGATTTAATATCTAATTTAGTAGTAGATTTCAATGAATAATAAACAAGTTTGCAACCTAGCAATTAAACAGTTCAATCATTTAATTTAAGCACAGAAGAATAATCAATACTCAAAATATAAATTGAATAATTAAAACCAATTAGATCTCACAATGTAATAATCTGAGGCTTCCGTCTCCTTAATCCAAGAATAGAAGTTTAGTTACACGTGACCTTGAAAATACCAAAAAATTATAGAGAGGAAAGTTTGTAGATAAGTCCCTAAGTTCTCTTGGTAATCCTCTATTTATAGGCATAAGACATTAATTCTTTTCCATGTAGTTTTTAACTTTCTAGTGGAAATCAACTTCCTTCAAAGAGATCTTCTAGATAGACTTTCCTTTCCTTCATTGGATTTGACTTGCACACCAAGATTATTCCACCTCCTTCCTTCTCCATGTAGGATTCTTCTTGTTTCTTCCCTTCCATGAATATGAGCATTAAATATTGCTTGATCACCAAGATATTGAATTTATTGTAATAATATATTAAATCCTATAAAATAAAATAAAACATATTAATTAAATAAACTAATATAATTAAAAAGGAAAAGCATTTAATTGCACCTTAAATAAAAATATAAGAATAATGAGTGTATTTAGGCATAGAATAAATACAAAAGATTAAGCATTAAGAGTTAAAAATATAACAAATTCCATTCACATCAAATTCTCCCACACTTATCTTTTGCCCGTCCTCGGGCAAAACAAAAATAAACTATAACACAAAAAAAATTAACTAAACAAACTAACAAACTTGACAACCTTGACAAACTTGAGCCACAAATTAATATGGACTTCAACATTAACCTCAAAGATTCAATACAATAACTCTTGAAAAACTTCAAAACAATGTATCATCTAGAACTTAAGCTCATTTATCAATCTTACTTTACTCTTAACCCTTCGTGTGTGTGTGAATCCAAATGTACTGACCCTATCAAAACTCAGAAAAATTTATGAAATCAAAACCTTGAAGGAAAAAGAGAAACTTAAACACTTATTTTCACACCATTCTCAGTTAACACAAGTAATCACAGCAGAGGATCAAAAGGCTTCATTTTTTTTCTTTCTTCGATAAGTGCATTTTATGCTCCATCTTACCAGCGAGTGCGTTTTACGCTCCATCTCGCATGCCATGTGTTTATAAGTGAGTGTGTATTACGCTCCATCTCAACCCACCACATGAATAATATTTTTTCCTTCTTTGCTTTATTTCTTTTTCTCATTCTTTCTCTTCTTTTTTTTCCTTTCAAACTTGCAAAATTTTGCCTAAATTATTTCCCCTTTCTTAAATAATATCTCATATTCACTTCAAATTATGATCAACCAAGCAATAGAGTTTCAAAAATTCTCCCACAATACATTCAATCAAATAAATTTCTTCCAAGTTAAAACTAGGTCAACCAAATGGACACGTGCTCAAGAATGAAGGGTCTCAAATAAAGTAATAATCAACAAAAAAAGCCAAATTCAGATTGCACAATACCTATCAATCTTCTAATAAGTTATCAAAAATAAATTAAAATTTTATCATTGGTCAAAAATTAATATCCAAATTAATTTATTACTCAAGTGACACACTCTAAAAACTAAAAACTATTCTATTTTCGTAGGAAACACGATTGCACTTAGCATGTGCAACAAGCCTTTAAACCCCAAGATTATCCCAAGTGGACGAATTTTGTCTCGTGAGGGTTTGCAGTGAATATACCCACAAAATTCCATATTCAAACTAACAAAAACAAAAAAAACTAATTAAAATATGACAAATAAAATAAAAATAAAGCACCCTAAATCCTTCCCTCACACTTAAAACTTACATTGTCCCCAATGTAAAGTAAAGTGCAAAGAAAAGTAAAGAGATACTCCCCTATGGGTTGCCTCCCATGCAGCGCCTTTATTTAAAGTCTTTGGCTCGACCTAATTCCCTTTTTCAAAATACATCAAAAGCACTCTGTAGCAACTGCAGTCTGAATTTCGCCTTTTTCTTTGTCAAATAACGAAGTGCAAATGGACATGTAACAGTAGTATTCTCTCGATCCCCCAGATCGATTGGAAATTGGACATAACTTGACTTCGGAGCATCACTCAAAGCTGCAATAGTTCCTTCATTAATATTCTTACTAAGCGGAATTTTCAAGTCATCTTCTCCAACAAGGTCAAAGGTTTCCTGTGCTAAAGAGTCAGTCACATCAATAGAATAAACAGAAGTATCATTTGTAGGATTTTGCATGGAATCATAAATATTAAACTAAACAACTTCGCCAACAAATTCCATTGAAAGTGTACCACTATGAACATCAATATTAGTTTTGGATGTCTTTAAAAATCGTCTTCCTAACAAAATAGGTGCATTTTGGTCACCGTTTTCCATATCAAGCACATAAAAATTAGTAGAAAAAATTAAATCATTGACCTACACAAGAACATCCTCAACTACACCCCTAGGATAAACATTAGATCTATCAGCCAACTGAATCACAATACCAGTTTTACTCAAAGGTTCAAGTTTGAACGAAGCATATATAGAATATGGCATGACATTGATAGAAGCTCCTAGGTCTAACATGGATTTTTCAAATCTAGTGTTACCTATCGTGCAAGGGATAGTGAACATACCCGGATCATGACACTTAGTAGGGAGTTTTCTTTGAATAACTGCAGAAACATTCTCCCCTACCTTTACCTTTCCAACTTTTTTAAGTTCCTGTTTCCTCTTATGTGTACACAATTCTTTCAAAAATTTAGCATATCGAGGAACTTGTTTAATGACATCTAATAAAGGAATGTTTACCTCGCATTTACGGAAAGTCTCATATAAATCTGAATTTTTCTCATATTTTCTATTTTCTGTCAAAGCATGAGGAAAAAGGGGGTACCGGTTTATAATCAGAGAGAGGAGAAAATTTACGCTTAGGTACATCAATGTCACACATAACACCACTGTCTGCATTGTCCGTGTCTGCTTTGCTTTGCTCCCGCGATATAGGTGCTGACTTTTCTGGATTCTTTACATCTTTACCACTTCTCAAAGTGATTGCACTTACATTCTCTTTTGGATTCACCACTATTTGAGATGGTAACTTCCTCGAACCTTGCGCCTCTAATCGACTAATTGTGGTTGCCATTTGTCCCATTTGAGTTCCCAAGTTTTGAATACTTGCTCTTGTTTCCTGTTGAAACTGCAAAGTGTTAGTGGCAAGAGATTTAACAATATCTTCTAAAGACATAGTAGAGTTAGAAGATTGGCCTTGTTGTTGTCCATTGGGATACGACTATTTGTATTGGTGGTAACTTGGGAAATTCTGATTTGTGGGCTAATTTGCTTGTGGATTCTCGTAGCTAAAGTTAGGAAGATCCTTCGATCCAGGATTATAAGTGTTTGCATAGGGATCGTATTTTCTTTGTGGCTATCCAGGAAATCCGCCTGCTGCATTTACTTGCTCAATGGACTCCTCTTAAAGAGTTGGGCACATATCAATTGGATGTCCTACTGTCGCACAAATTCCGCAAGCTTTTGCTTGCTGCGTATTACCTATACCCAATTAACGAACAAGAGAGGTTAAACTCGTAAGTTGTTATTCAATATCTGAAATTTGTACCTCGCTAGCATTCCTAGGTGCAAAATCAAGTGTAGTGCCAAATTGTTCAGAGTTAGGCGCCATATTTGCAATTAGGTTTCTTGCAGCTTCGGGAGTTTTATCCACCAAAGCTCCTCCACTAGCAGCATCAATCATGCTTCTATCGATAGAACTAAGACCTACATAGAAATATTGGATAAGAAGTTGATCACTAATTTGATGATGAGGGCAACTGGCACACAATCTCTTGAAACATTCCCAATACTCGTGTAGGGTTTCTCCATTATTTTGTCTCACACCACAAATTGACTTTCGAATGTTGGCTGCTCTTGAAGTGGGGAAATATTTCTCTAAAAATAATCTTTTAATCTCTTCCCATGTGTTGATACTTCCGGAGGGTAGATAGTAAAGCCAATCTTTAGCCAAATCCTTCAGAGAGAATGGAAATGCTCTTAGCTTGATTTTCTCCTCGGTTACTCTGGTAGGCTTCATACTCGTGCATACCACAGGAAACACCTTCAAGTGTTTGTGGGGGTCTTCACCTGCTAAACCATGAAAAGTAGGTAAAAGATGTATTAGTCCAGATTTCAATTCAAATTGAGTATTAGTATCAATATTAGGGAAGGTTATGCATAAGGGTTGTTGGTTCAAATCGGGAGCCGCAAGTTCTTTCAGAGTTCGATTTGCTGCCATGGATTCCTTTTCTGCACAATTTGTCCGAGCTTCCTTCCTTAATTTGCGAATAGTTCTCTCTATCTCTGGATCACACTTTAAATTATCTTGATTAATAGATCGAGTTTCGGGCATAAATAATCAAGGAAATTCAAATTACTTATGACAAATAATTAAAATAAAATAAGGATAACAAAAATATAAAAACAAACTAAAATCAATCCCCGACAACGGCGCAAAAATTTGGTGCGCTGTCGCAGGCAACCAAAAATAAAATCTCACTGAGAACAATAATTATGTAGTAGTGCAACCAAGAGTCAATCCCATAGAGAATAATTAATCTATTTTTATATTTTGTATACCAGAAAAAAAGGGTGTTGAATGTGATTATTAAAATAAACTAAAAATAATGCAAAATAATTTATTAAAGTAAATCAGAGAAAACAAACCTTGGATTAAATCAACTTCCACCTCAGAAACTTACACTCATCATTGACTCAAGCATAATCAATTAATATTTTGAATATTCACCGTTAGAATTAATTTACCATTCTGAATCATTCTGCGTCTTTCCTTAATTTTATTTAGATAGAAACAAGCGATCTAAATAACCCTAACTACTAAACAACTTCAGACAAACTCTAAAAGTTTAATCTAGTAGATGTTTTAAGAACTAGAAAAATCGATGAAGTTAAACAACACAAGCACAAGCGGTTGCATTTAATTTAGTTGAGTATTCTTCCTAAGATATAATAATCTCGTGATCTGCAGTCAATTATTAACCTTAGTTGCTTCACAAATTAGAGTGACCAAATAATTACGGATTTGATATCTAATTTATCAGTAGATTTCAATGAATAATAAATTAGTTTGTAACCTAACAATTAAACAATTTAAGCATTTAATTTAAGCATAGAAGAATAATCAATACTCAAAATATAAATTGAACAATTAAAACTAATTAGATCTCACAATGTAATAATCTGAGGCTTCCGTCTCCTTAATCCAAGAATAGAAGTTTAGTTACACATGACCTTGAAAACACCAAAGAATTATAGAGAGGAAAGTTTGTAGACAAGTTCCTAAGTTCTCTTGGTAATCCTCTATTTATAGGCATAAGACATTAACTCTTTTCCATGTAGGTTTTAACTTTCTAGTGGCAATCAACTTCCTTCAAAGAGATCTTCTAGATAGACTTTCCTTTCCTTAATTGGATTTGACTTGCACACCAAGATTGTTCCACCTCCTTCCTTCTCCTTGTAGGATTCTTCTTGTTTCTTTCCTTCCATGAATAGGAGCATTAATATTGCTTGATCACCAAGATATTGACTTTATTGTAATAATATATTAAATCCTACAAAATAAAATAAAACATATTAATTAAATAAACTAATATAATTAAAAAGGAAAAATATTTAATTGCACCTTAAAAAAAATATAAGAATAATGAGTGTATTTAGGCACAAAATAAATACAAAAGATTAAGCATTAAGAGATAAAAATATAACAAATTTCATTCACATCATTTAATCAGATTGATCATCTTTAGGACATGAGTCTCAACGGTAGTGCCCTCGGTCATTCGTGATCAGAAGAGCTCCTTAGATATCTGATATGTAGCAGTCCTACTTTGCTCACCATACAACTCCTTGAGGTGCAACAATATAGTAGGAGCATCCATAGTTTCATGTTGACGCTGAAGCTCGTTACTCATGGATGCATGCATGATGCATTGAGTCACAGTTGCATCATCTTGCCACTTTCTAAAAGTAGCAATCTCTTCCTCAGAGGCTGTTTCTGCAACATTTGCAGGGACGGGCAAATTTAGGACATAAGAAATCTTTTCAGCAGTGAGAACAATTCTCAGATTCCTTAACCAGTCTGTGTAATTCGGTCCGGTCAGTTTGTTAGCATTAAGTATGCTACGCAGTGATAGTGAGTTTGACATTTTTGAAATTCTGCATGTGAAATAGACAACATTTTAGCATACATTCATTTTATTAATTATCAAAATAAATTAGGTCTTTATTTAAATTGGTATCTCCCATTATTTTCATCAAACTATATTACCCTCAATATATAGTTCGACAAATCTAATTCAAGATTTGCTAGTGAGAATAAGGATCCCATTTCAAATGTATATAGCCTTGTGTGACACAACAAACTATATATAAATAAATAGGTAGACAACTATTGTCAAGTACATCACCATGTAACTCCTTGTATTTTGCCTCTTAGATTATTTTGATCAAGTGTGACACATCCGAATCAAAATTATCCAAGTTAAGTCCAACCTAGCACTTCCATATATGTGAAGAGAAAAACACCGTCCTTGTATGACACAACAAAACAACATTGTGCAATTCCTTAATAAGCATCAAATGTGATAAAACAACATCTCAACAAATTAATATAAGCCTTGTGTGATACAACAAAGTGAACCAGATTAATTAATGACTTTTATTCTAGTTTGGTTCACTGGAGCCACCAAGTGAACCAAAAGGTCAAACCTAGGGTGCAAGAACTGAATTTTAAATATAAGTATTACTTTTAAACTCAGGCTTCATTACAAACGGGTCTTCAGGCGCTTTGCTCCTTTATCTCCAATTCTTCAAAATAATTCTAACTAATCCTATTACATAAACTATTTACAATAAATAAAAACCTTGATCAGCAGTCAAGGGGAAGTACGTAGGAGGAAGATAGAATTTACATTAAGAAAAATTAGATAAGACGAGGTACGCAGACCCCATTTATAAAACCCATTAATTCATGCATACTCATAGAATAAAATCCAATCATCCATTACTCAATAGTCCATAATTAATCCCATTTATTATCATACATATCACCATATGCATCAATAAATAACATTTATCTCATGAATAATAAAACCATTTCATATATGCATTGATATCATTTAATGGGGAATTTAAAGTTGCATGAAATCTAATTTCAAGTTTAAAATAACTCTTTATTTTAATTATAAAACCATGTAAAATAACTCTTTATTTTAATTTTTAAAAAACTGCAGAAAAACATCAAAATCGCTCAATCTGTCAGAGTGGCGCTGCGGCGCCGGTTTTGTTAATAAAAGCAGCGCTTCGGCGCCGGGTCGTATTGCGCCAAAGGATACGACGCTACAATGCTAGTTTATCAAAGGGGACACGGCACGGCAGCGCCATGTCTGTAGAACTGTTTCTGCGTTTTTCTTTCAGTCGCGAATTTAATCAGTTTTTCATCCAAAACTCGATTTTATATAACATATTATACCCAATAAATTGTTCTAAACACATACCCCTACATATACTGAATCAAAATAATTAATAATTCGCATAAAGTTTGGCTCTTGATACCACTGTTAGGTTTGTATATTATGCAAGCATGCAATCAAATTACACAAATATAGCGGAAGCGCGATAAAATCAGATTTTAAAATTTTATACAAACCATCACCATGATCTTTCTTTATGCGCAATTATTAATTAAACGAAAGAGATAGAGAATAAGAATTATACCCTTGTAGAACTGTGCTTCCTCAGGTATAAGTTCTACTCCAAATCCTTCGCGTTCTCCTTAAATTCACTAGTTAGATTCTTTCTTTTGATCAACGTTAGCCACCCAAGTGTTTGGCCTCTAGAGGTGATCCACAAAAGAATAATATGTATTCAAGAAGATTGGTGTTGGCAAAACCCTAATCTCTATCTCTATAGAAATTATAACTACTCTCCCAAATCTTACGGAAGTGTGTGTAACCCTAATCCATAATAAGACTCATCTTATTTATAGATATAAGAAACCCTCCTAAACTATTTAGGATTAGGTTTTTATACTAATTAAACTCCTAATCCAATTAGGAATTTATGAGAGTACTTTTATTAATTAATTCTCAAACCCTTTTAGGAATTAAATAATAATAATAGTAATAATAATAATAAGACTCCTCTTATTAATTTATATTTAATATTTCGAAACTATTAAATAATAAATATTAAGCTATTTAATTTATTCTATCACCATAGATTAAATTAAATACACTTAACTTATTATTACAATTATGTTATTTACTTCTTAAATAAATACTTTCCTTTTGCGGTGTGTCCCTTTACGTTTTCCATATTAAACCGGTTGTGAATAAATCAATTAGAACAATTCTAATCTTATTTAAATAAATAAATTAAATTATTTAATTAAATAATATTTATTCTACAATAAGGATAAGCCCCCTTAGCGATCAACGACTTTCTAGATAATATAGATTTCAACATTAATCACAAAAGAACCTTTTAGTGAATAGTTACCGTACAATTCAATCCTTCTAGCATACAATGTTCCAATTAAATATAAGACACGAAATTATTGTCAACTCTTATTTTATTTAATTATATATATTTCGATTTTCAAATTCACAACTCTAAATAATGCAAACTAGAAATAACTTTCTAATTTCATTCTGCCTTGGCTAAGGACTACTAAGTTGTCATTTATCGAATCACATAGGACATTCTCTCCTTTTATTAGAAGCGGTAGATTCTTTGTTGACCATTCACCTATCTCCATGTACAACTTATTATACCCAAACATACCCTTTGATATACCCAAAAGGTCTTAAGGGACATGTCAAAGCGTAACTCATCATACACAAGATACTATGATGATCTCAAGTCCAAGATTACTTGTACTACTATCACCAGAGGAATTCCTACTGACAAGAAAGTAAAACTCCATTAGGTATTCCTTTAGCGAGTCACGTTCAGTGAATTTATTTTCCAATAAGCACCTACATACTTGTTTTAGTGTCTCTACATAAATGATTATGAGATCAATCATTCTCTTCCTAAGAGTAAGCAAAGTATGTACTAATCTATCTGGATTCACTAATCTCCTTTTTAGTAATCCAATGATTAGAAATGATTTTAGTTTTAAGCTTTCTAAGAATTTAGATCTCATTAGCATGATCATCATCATGATTCTAAAAGCATTGCTCAAAACTATGAGTTTATCACATATAAAATAACAGCACCATGTAGATAAAGTAAAATATCTTTAATAAATTAATTCTTTTATTAATAAATGAATAAGATTACAAAGTATATGCTACATCATATCAAATATGATTGGCTTGTATGCATACTACTTTTATTTCTTTGCATGCAACCACCAGAGTATCCTAATCCTGCTTTCACCAATTGAGTGGGTATCTGAATTGGATCTTTAATCCCTTGGCCATCTTTCCCTAATCCTTGGCCTGGTCAAAATTATTTGGTGATCATTTCCCGAGCCACTGACATCACCTCAGGAGATACCCTTGGTTTTTAAGTCGGGGAGCCTGTTGGGGGGTACTGAGCAATACTGACTTCAAAAGCCTAGAAACTTGTGGGTTCGGCACCTTCGTCCAGACCGATCAGGGGAATATCCCCGTGGAGATAAGAGGGATACTCGGGAAAGAGTGATTAATGTTGATATGTGAATTAAATGAAATTCGTATTGAGTAAAGGGAAAGTTAGAATTAGGTGGGATTTCAATGGAGGACTCATGTTAGTGACTGAGTTATACGATTCCTGGTATGGGACGGGAATTTGTGCTTGGTTTGACAACCACTTAGCTTCCTATATTGATAATCATTGAAATATTGGTGTCGCGCTATCGATATACATATGACGAGAAGGTGATTCTTTTCTCATATTTATATTTGATAGTTAGAGAATATTAAGATTAGGTGCGAGTTCTTTAAACTCATAATCGTATGGTGGAACCCCTCAGCGAATGGACGATTTTGGTCTGACTATGATAAGTTCTAAACCCATGTGATTGTGGTAAGTTCCTGAACTCATAACGTGTGGTATGTTTGATGAACTATACTGGAATATAGAAAGGTTGTGGATGAAGAATTGAGGATTTTTAGTATAGTAAGCTTTAAGGATGATAGAAATAGATATAATTATTAAGCAATGGATCATTGGAGACATTGAAGTTGTTGGTGGAAGCATAAGTATTCCAAATCTTCTAGCTATACTAGACTTCGAAATTTTTGACATCAAGCTAAATTCCCACTAATGTGCCTTTAAAAATAAAAAATGAAATTTTTGTTATCCTCAAAACAGAGTAACGAATGTGTAGAAGTGGGCTTCGAACCACTAACGCATCGTTACCTGTTGTGGCATGATAACACCAAAAATAATTTTTTTTGTTAGTTTGGAACTGTTTAAAGAAGAGTCTACGCTATTTGTTTCAGCTAGACAAAAATGATTTAAATATCAAAAGGTATTTTTAAATAGTCATCAATGCATCATGGAACCTAGTGTAGAATGACAGATGATGGAGTGATCAATGCAGATTAACCTAGTGTTGGATGTGATCATAGTATCGTCAACCCACTATGGTATGATGTAGTATGACAAAGTCACAAAATGACAGAATCCTCAACGGACTGTAAATACAGTGCGGTATCATGACGTCATAAAATGATTTTCAGAATTTTAAACTAGTTAAAGGAAAGTCAATGCCAATTAAAAGTGGCTAGATAAATGTTTCGATTTGTGTTCGAATTTTTGGTATATGTCTAAGCTATTTGATTCGGCTAGACAAATGTTATAATGATTTATTAAATCGACATAAAAGATGTCAAAGTAAATAGCAGACTCAAATGATGTTCTAATGAAATAGACATAATATGATGTTGACTCAAACATATGATACAAGTTGGTATCTGACACAAGTTGGTGTCAATGCAAGAGTCCGACACAAGTTGGTATCAAATGGATGCAAGTTGGTATCCAACACAAGTTGGTGTCAGCATTACGTGATACAAGTTGGTATCAAATTGACACGAGTTGGTGTCAAGGTAATGCAATTTGATATTAAACGAACACAAGTTGGTGTCAGCATTACGTGATACAAGTTGGTATCAAATTAACACGAGTTGGTGTCAAGGTAATGCAATTTGATATTAAACGAACACAAGTTGGTGTCAGCATTATGTGATACAAGTTGGTATCAAATTGACACAAGTTGGTGTCAAGGTAATGCAATTTGATATCAAATAAACACAAGTTGGTGTCAGTTAAAATACCGGTTGGGGTATAGTGGATATAAGTTGATATCGAACCAAAACACGTATAGTCGTTTAAGGATGAAGATAAGAGATTTCCTGATCAGATGATAGGGAATACTCTAGTTATGGGATATGAGGAAGTTGACCTTAGAATTGTAAGCTCAAAAGATTTAGTCCGAAGATTATAGGAATGTCAGAATAATAAAATAGACACTGGTGTTATGTCATAAATTATTAGACACTGGTGTTGTGTCATAAAAAGCCAGACACTGGTGATGTGTCAAAACAAAGCAGACACTAGTGTTGTGTCGTAATAGAATAGACACTGGTGATGTGTCATAACAAAATAGACACTGGTGTTGTGTCATAATAAAACAGACACTGGTGTTGTGTCATAATAAAACAGATATTGGTGTTGTGTCATAATAAAATAGACACTGGTATTGTGTCATAAATTATTAGACACTGGTGTTGTGTCATAAAAAGCTAGACACTGGTGTTGTGTCCTAATAAAATCAAACAGACACTAGTGATGTGTCATAATAAAATTAAATAGACACTGGTGATGTGTCATAAAATGAACACTTGTTATGTGTCATAAAAGCTAGTCATGGGTGGGACTAGAGTAAAGTAGACAATAGTGATGTCAGGATAAGATAAACATAGATGATATTAAAATAAACACAGGCGGTGTTATGATAGTAAGAACCGGATATGGGATATCGAAAGTAAGATATAGGTGATATCAAAGATTGATAGATACAAATAGTAAAGAAATTAGACTCCGGAGAGGGTCAAAAGCAGTGGCAAATCGACACTTGCCAAATATGTAAATATGTAACATTATACTTTTGGTGAAAGTAGTAATGAAAATTTATATGTACTTTTGGTGTAATAGTGATTCCGGGGACGGAATCATTATAAGGGGGGAAGAATGTGACAACCCGAAAATTTATAAGATTTATATATAAAATCTTGAATGACAAATTAAAGGTTAAAGAATAAAACCTAGATTGGAATTAGAGGATGGATTAAAGTTTTTGAAAAGAACCTATATGGTTTAATATTTGATAGAAGGTGACGTTTCAAATTTTTGAAATATACTAAATTAAGAATTTAAATAAATAAAATTCTTATGAAATGATATGTTACGTGATATTGTGTTGCATACGTGAATACGAACTATGCAATATGTGACTTTTATGCTTGATAAATATATTATTATTATATATTTATTATATGTAAATAAATTGTAGGGGCAATTTATTTAAAGGAAATGAGATGGGTAAAAATTAATCTATCGATGTAAGTTAAATAATATATAAATTATTTTAAATTGGTGGCATTAAATATACTTAAGGTATAACCACCATTTTGTTAAAGAAATCATGTATTACGTTATTAGATGTAATGTATGTATGTTTTTAATGTAGTAAGTATATTATTATATTTATTACAGTTAAATTGTTGGGAACAATTTATAGAATAGAAAAGAAAATAGTTAATTTAAGTATACATAAATATTGTATACTTTAAATAAAGGATATTAAAATAAATTCTATCATTGAATTATTTTAATAAATAGGGGATATTATTTTAATTGTAATATCTTATTTATTGAATAAATTTCTATTTGTAAGGAAATATGAATGAATATGTGTTATGTGAACTAAATAAGTTAATAAATTATTTAATTTAAGTAAGCAAAGAAATGGAAATGAAAGCTATGTAACATATTTATAAATATTATAAATATGAGGAACTTAGAAACTTAAGTGTTATATTAATAGTCCAAGTAGTAAATAAATACTAGTGGACTAGTCCGATTGGTTAAATAACCAAGCCCACTCATTTAATTGAATATGGACTTGGATAATTAATATGTAAACTTACTAACTTAGCCCAATTGGAATGTTTAGGAAAACATTTAATAAACTAGTGGCCCAAATAATTTTAAATAAAAGTCCATTCAATGGCATATTTGGTGTAGACTTTCTAGTAAGTTAATTATTTTAATAATGAAAGAGAATTAAAAAAAGTTTGGCACCCTAATGTTATAAATTAGGTATTGAAATTAAATAACCTAAAAAGTTATTTTTATTTAGTGGTCTTAGTATTTTAATTATATACTAGTGACCTAATTTAAGAGATTTATTTTATTATCTCAATTAGTTTGTGTGATTATGTGAGTAAATGAGTATGAATATTAAGTGTTTGTTTATATTTGTTTCTTATATAAACAAATAAAAGAAGGCTTGTAACCTAATCATAATATATTAGGTATGAAAATTAAATAACGTAAAGGGTTATGGTATGGGAGAATGATAGTATTTAAAATAAATACTAACACTAAGAGATTTATTTTATATATCTCAACTAATTAATTTTATAACCTAATTAAAGTAATTAAATGTACATGAGTAAGGATTTAAATTATAAATGAGGGAAATAGAAACCCTAATTAAATAATTAGGGTAGAATACAAATAAAAGTATTGGACCATGCTAATACATGGCCCAAACAATTTAATTGAGAGCCCAAAAGAATTAAATGAGAGCCCAAAACTTGATCCAACTTTAAAGGGGTATTTAGGTCATTTGTTAAACTAATAAAGCAATAAAAGAAAATAGAAAAATTGGACAAAAAGGAGTGAGGGCTGCCGGCTAGGAAGAGAAAGGAGGGGACATTGGTATGTGATATAATCATTTCATTTCTTACATTGTCAAAATTAGTACACAAACTCTAGCCATGTGTCACCAAATCATTTAGCCACATATCCTTTGACAAGATGAGCTATTTATTCAAGATATATGAGAGAGAAGATGGAAGATTTGTTGGGAGATTATGTATAGATATTGGTATTATATGTATACATTTTGACTAACAATAATTAAACACTTTACTTTATTCTTAACTTTTTATTTTCTCTCACTTTCCAAGTTAGCAAAATTAGAAAGAGAGAGATAAGGGAGAGGAGACAAACGACAACCCTAGGAAGAGAGAGAAGAGAGAAAGAGGTAGCCATGGAAGGAGAAAAAGAAGAAGAGAGAATCAAGAGGAAGAACACCCTAAAAGGTATAAAACCCTAACTCTAAGTTATGTAATTTTTATTTTGATTACTTTCAATCAAAACTTGAATCTTTGATTTCAAACTTAAAAACTCTTGATCTATATGTTAATAAGTGAATTATGCATAGATCTTATATGTTGGGTGTAATGTCCGAGAAAATTTAAACATTGTATCAAATTTATTTCTATAAATAAATTTATTTTATATAATTTTATAAATTTAATTGGGATCCATGTAAGTAGTATTATTCAGATTTATAAATTAATCCTAACATTTAAGTACAAGAAAATTGGGAAGAAAATTAATAAATAATTTTATTATCATTATCGGATTTAAATAATTCGAAAAAGAAATTTTTACTGAAACAAATGTTCAACTAAATTAATTAATCGAATTAGTTATTAATTTAAATATTAGAACATAAGGGTATTAATTTAATAGACCACATTTCCTTCATTTAGGCTGGACCCATTTTCCTTTTATATTATTTGGGCCAAATTTCCTTTTAATTCCTTTGGGTCATTTCCCTATTAAGTTCAGTCGGCCCAATTCAATTGGGATAGCCCAATTCTTCTTCTCCAACCGAGTCGGATCATTTAACCAGTAAAACGTTTGGGACGATAGGAAACAGGGGTAATCAAGCCTAATGACCTAGCTCTGCAGTCGGATGGAATGGGAGAGAGAGAGACGGCGATGTCATGCGCCGGCGGCATTAGAGACGATCGATGGGTTTGGTTTGGGAGATGGGCCTAGCGACCGACGGCTATTCGAGGTCTAAAGGCGGGTGAAGCAAGCGAAGCGTGGGCGACCGAGCATGATCGTTCGGACCAAGGGGTCCAAGCGTGCGGCGACGTGACGGAGGAGACGCACGGCTCGAGGGGCTGACCAAGCTTAGCTGGGCTCGGATGGGTAAGTGATGCTGACTATTGACAGCCTACTCCTCTCTAACCTGTGGGTAATATCTCGTTTCAATTGGGGTATTGACCGACAATCGAGGCTTGTATTCTCCTATAAATTAGGACCCATAAGCCTTAACGAAGCTGCTAATTTTCTGAGTGCCAATTAAAGAGGAAGAAAAAAAAAACGAATCGAAAGGAAGAGGGAAACAGGGGAGGCGGGTTGCTGTATGTCAAATTTCGTTTCTTATTTTGGGAGGAGAAGAAGAACTGCAGTCCGAACAATCACAAGGTATACGATGGCTCAATAAACACAGACTACTGCTTAGTTTTGCTTCTATTTTTTCTTTTTCCTTTTCGCCTGTGTTGGTTGTGCGATACATTGTATTGGGTTGAATATTTTTCTTTTATTCCTTCTGTGTTGGAACCATGTGTTGTGTAACTCCCTAATCCTGTTTAGTCAATTTTGGTACTAAATGGTGTGGTGGTTGATTGGGATTTTTGTGTGTGAACCATGAAAGGTTCGGACATTATGGTTCTGTATAGGGTAGGCTAGTTTTCAATATTTGTTATGCCCACAAGGCGCTCGATGTAATGCCTATGTGAAATAATTGTTGAATTTCCTGTGATATTGAGTTGGTAGCCTGTTTTACTTGTGGGAAATTTTCTAAGGATTTGCATACCCACCATTTGTTGTTTGTTGGTCATGTGTTCGTGCATGTGGGTCATCAAACAATTTTGTTGGAACCAAACTGGCGTGTGAGGGCCTGAGCTCGTGGGTGTGTCCGTGCAACGGGCGGCAGCCTCGCCTGGACACTTCGGTGCAAATCACTAGTAGCCTAGGCTGCCTAGCTTTGGTGTTTTGGTTGGTTTGATTTATATACTAATTCTATGCCCGAAGATTTTGTTTAAAATACTGGATAATAGCCATTAGTAGTTACGGTATTACCATCATTGGTTCAATAATACTAAAGGATGATAAAGTCCTGTATAAATGATAATGACGCTAACTCGACATTTTCTAGTAACCAAAATGTTGTCTTAAAGGTTTCAAATAGTATTTCAGATAATAATTCTTGGTTAGTATGGAAATGAAAAATTTATAAAATGATTAGTTATGATCATCAGTAATAATAAATAATCACAATAAATGATTAATTATTAATATTTTAGATGTGAATGAAATGAATAAAATAATTATTTATTGTTACCTATTGATTATAAATAAAGTTAATAAAGTAATTATTTATTATTATTTGATAATAATAAATAAGGGTACTAAATACTTAATTAGGTATGGATAAAGTTATTTATCAATAAACAATAACTATTTAATTATTATTAAATGATAATTAAATATGAATAAATTTAATAAAATAATTATTTATTATTTAATAATAAATAAGGATAATAAATATTTAATTATTAATTAATAATAATAATTAAATATGAATAAAGCTAATAAAGTAATTATTTATTATTTATTAATAAATAATAAATAAAGCTAATAAATATTTAATTATTATTTAATAATGATAATAATTAGATATGAATAAAGTTAATAAAATAATTATTTATTATAAAGATAATAAATATTTAATAATAATAAATATTAAATATTAATAAAGTTAATAAAATAATTATTTACTATTTATTAATAAATAGTAAATAAAGGTACTAAGTATTTAATTATTATTTAATAATAATAATAATTAAGTATGAATAAAGTTACGAAATAATAAGGATGAGAATTACTTAATCATTGCTAAAATAATGATTAAGCATAAGGGGAATTAATAAGCTGATTTTATTTTGGTCCTTACCAAATAATGAGGAATAAACACTTAAAGATCATTTTATCAATGGTAAATAGTAATTAAATAAGTAACCAACTATTAGTTAGTTGTTATTAAACCATGATTAGCTAACAATTATTATTTTATTATATAGCTAAAGATCATCGATAAATTCTGTGTAGCTAATGTTAATTAGTAATTAAATATAGATGGAGAATTTTAATTGTTAAGTAGATGGTATAGTAAAGCATGCCAAGATACAGTCATGTTATAATAATTGATAAGCCGACTTTATCCAATGATAGGTCACTCAAGATCAATTAAGTAAAGCTAGAATTTATCTGTAGCTGAGCAAACAGGCAAGTTCCTAACCCTAAACTTCTTACATTATTGCAAGTTCTTCCTCATTCAACTTTTTACCCTGAGCAATACTTCTAAAACCTTATGCAGTATTTTAATTCATGCAAAAGGTAAATATTATTGCAAGTATTCTTTAAGCTTGAATTTTATCTCCAAGCATGCTATAAGTGGTCTAATTACTTTTAAAATTATTCCACATCTGTGTATTTATTGGCATTCGCCCTCATGCATTTGAATTCGAATATTGAATTAAATTCAGAAGTTTTATGAACCATTCATGGTTAATTCTGAACCCTTGTTCGGTCAGACAATTTTGTGAAAATTTATAAAAGCTATCCGAACCCAATCAATGGTAAGGATTCTTAGACTGTATGAACACCCCTTTATTTATAGGGGAGTACCCCACGTACCGTATATAAGGTACAAATAGCAGAATTAAATGTTATGCATATACATAGGGTACGCGAGGCTGATCCCCTCAAGTACGTTATTCTGTAGCCAGTAACCAGAGGGTCAACCAGCTATTGACTCCTCTGGAAGTTATCGTTCAAAGTCTATTTGACTATCAATTGTTCTAAAAGCATTTATTGTTCTTGCTTCTGATTTATTCTATTGTTGAAATCCCTTTTTTTATATCCCTTCATCATGATATATCCTTATTGTTGCACTTTAAACTTGCTGGGCAAACTCGTTGCTCATTCTTGCTATATCATGATTTCATTGCAGCTAAAACCGAGACGTCAGGGAAGAATAAAGGGAAAGAAAAGATGAAATGATAGATTTCTTGTAGCAGACTTTAGATTCATGTGTAGTTAATTACTGTTAATGTAATTTAAACTCTGATAGCTAATTAGGGTATGAATTTTGTGGACGTGTTTAAGGTTATTCGTATTCTGGGACTAGTGACACCTTGTAATGAACAATGTATGTTTATTATATTCCGCACTTTTAGATATCATATGTTGTTAAAGGTGAATGTTGTATTGAATCGTGATGACCAGATCCGGGTATTTGGAGACCCGAATTTGGGGGCGTCACAGGTTGGTATCAGAGCTGTAGGTTATAAACTTTAGGATCGCGAAACCTAGGTTATAACCTTCATAGTAAACTCGTATTGAGTGTTAGGGGATAAATCGAGGAGATTTATCATATGTGGTTTTGATGAATTGGGGAATTCATCGAGTCGAGTAGTACCCAATGAAATATAACTTCATTTCTTCAATGAATATATTTTATTGTTGTACTAATGTGAGTTTTTGGGTGATTGTAGGATGGTTGATATAGGAGGGACCAGTGGAGCCCGTGAGGAGGAGGAGGTATTTACAGATATACCAGTGGTTTCGGAGCAGCTGGTGGTCTATGCTCCTATTGCCCCGGGATTGCTACAGGAGGAGTCCGAGCCGGAGGAGGACTACCATAGAGAGCTACCAGAGCCAGTGGTAGGTGGGGTGATGAGGTCCGGTAGTCAGGACCCTGATACTGAGGAGGAGGATCCCGAGGCCGAGGGGGAGGAGCCACCTGCTGATATTGACGGCATGGGATCCACTGCTGATGATATTATTGAGGGATTGACGGACAGAAATGAGGAGCTGGAGGCTCGGATTGCTCATTTGGAGGAGCAAAACCAAACCCATCAGTATATGGAGGACCAGTATAGAGACCTGGCCTACCAGCTCGAGCACGACTTAGGGGTGGCCAAGGTACAGCTGCAGGGCTACGAGTCCTCGGCACAGCAGGTCGGACCACTGCTACATCAGCTAGTGGCCCGAAATGCTGAGTTGAGAGAGAGGTTGGAGCAGAGGGATCTGCAGATCGCCCACCTGAGGGCGAAACAGGAGGCCATGAGGTTCGAGGCCGGACTGGAGGTGGCTGCGAGGATGCGCGTCAGGGAGGCCTGGGCCAGGGAGGCCAGGAGGGTTGATCAGCTGGAGGACCAGCTAGAGGCCAGGGCAGTGAGGATAGAGACCCTGGGGCATGCCTTGGATGCAGCCTACCATAGACCCCGGACTGAGGTAGGGGAGTCCAGTCGCTCTGTTCGTCGTAGGGTCGGGGATGGAGCATTCTCTGGTCAGCAGGCTCGGATCCATCATGATGAGCAGTGATTCGATGGAGCAGTTGATTTTCCCTTAGTATAGCCAGTCCCACTTTTGTTTATGTTAGGGACATTCATGTTTGTTTATGAAACTTTATATTTGTTGTTATGATTGGGGTAGCAGTTAAACCCCAACTTTTGTGGTCTTGAGGGAGGAAAGGTTAGGATTCCCCACTTTTGTCTAAGGGGATGATTTGTTGATAGGACAGATAGTAGCGCATTTATAGAAGTATGCCACAGGTTTAGTCATTGTAACAAAACAGTGGTATATGAATATAAATGCAGATGTTTCACTTAAATCAAATGTGTTGATAAATATTTTTCCTTTAATTGTTTATTTTAATAACATATGATGTAAAATGTGAATCTATAGGTAAAAGTCATCAGTTTCCTTATTCTAAACCATGCCAAGGGGAAGGCCACGTAACCGACAGGTCGAAGAGTCAGAAAGTGAGGTTGGAGACCAAACCAACCCCATGAGAATGTTCGCGGAAATGCTAGCCGAGGCTATGCAATCCAGACCACCACCTGAAAGAACCCAAGCCGCAGCTGAGCCAACGCATCATCTGGCAAACTTTAAAGATTTCAAATTGGTCGGACCACCTGAGTTCAAGGGGACTCTTAACCCAATTGAAGCGCAGACCTGGATAGAAGAGATAGAGAAGGTCTTTGAAGTAGCAAGGGTGGCGGAGGAACAGAAAAAAAGTTTTGCCACTTTCATGCTAAAAGGAGAAGCCAACTATTGGTGGAAGGCCAATCGGGGCCGAGTTGAAGAAGGCACTGTCGCTTGGGATCGTTTTAAGGAGATGTTCTTGGAAAATTACTTTCCAGAGAGCATGAAGCAGGAGATGGAGATCAAGTTCCTGGAGCTGAAACAAGGAAACATGTCTGTGGCTGAGTACGCGGCTAAGTTTAATGAGTTGGCACGGTTTGCAGCTCACCAAGTCAGCACAGAGGAAAGGAAAGCTCGTAGGTTTGAGCAAGGGTTGAAACCATGGTTATACCGTTCTGTGGCGGTATTGAAAATCAAAACATTTGCAGAGTTGATGGAGAGGGCAATCATTGCAGAAGGTGGCAGTGAGGCCCTGGCCAAATACAATCACGAGAAGAAGAAGGGACATGAGGGCCCTAAGGCAGGAAGCAGCGGGGGCAGCAACCCCAATAAACGGAAAATGGAGTGAGAGCCAATCTTTCGGGAGCAATAAGCCCGGAGGGAACCAGTCTGGAGGGGAGGCAAGGAAACCAGGCAGGTGCAGTAATTGTGGTAAGAACCACACGGGGGAGTGTATGAAAGGAAAAAGCGTTTGCTACAAAATGCGGGCAACCGGGGCACATGGCTCCCCAATGTCAGAACAAACCAAAGGGGGGATGTTATTCATGTGGAGCACCCGACCACCAAATCAAGGACTGTCCGAAAAGGAAAGGTGACCTCGGGAGTGGCAACAGGAACAACAACAGCAACAGCGGGAACAATAACCGGCTGAGCTATGGGGCACCAGCCAGTCAAGCTAACAGGCCAACAGCTCGCACGTTCAACATGACGGTCCAGGATGCAATGGAATCCAAGGACGTGGTGTCAGGTATCATCCCAATCAATGATATAAATGCATATGTGCTATTTGATTCGGGTGCTACTTGCTCTTTTGTTTCCGAAGAATTTGCTAGTCAGTTAAATGTACCTTGTGAGGAGTTAGAACACCCTATGAACGTAGAAGTAGCAAACAAAGAAATTGTCCCCGTAGAATACATTCATAGGAATTGTTGTGCTGAGTTGCGAGGATTTAAGCTCAACGTGGATTTGATACCCATTCGACTGGGAGAGTTTGATGTAATCCTGGGAATGGATTGGTTATCAACCCACGGAGCAGTTATTGATTGTAAGGAAAAGTGTGTACACCTGAAGACTCCTAATAAGTCGAAGGTAGTATTTTACGGCAGTAAGTCACCAAGACAATCTTGTTGTCTTACTATGATGCAAACAAGGAGATTACTCAAGAAGGGTTGCGAATGTTATTTGGCCCATGTGGTTGATACTCGTCGAGTAGGGGATGAGATGAGTCAAATACCAGTCGTGAGAGAATTCACCGATGTCTTTCCCGAAGAGCTTCCGGGACTGCCGCCGGACAGGGAAATCGAGTTCGTTTTCGATTTGGCACCGGGAACCGCACCAATATCGAAGCCGCCGTATCGAATGGCACCTGTAGAGATGAAAGAATTGATGGTGCAACTGCAGGAACTGTTGGATAAGGGTTATATCAGACCGAGCGTGTCCCCGTGGGGAGCGCCAGTTCTGTTTGTAAAGAAGAAAGACGGTTCAATGAGGCTTTGTATCGACTATCGAGAGTTGAACAAAGTTACGATTAAGAATAGGTATCCACTCCCTAGAATTGACGATCTGTTTGATCAACTCAAGGGAGCGAAGTACTTTTCAAAAATCGACCTGAGAACAGGCTATCATCAGCTGAAGGTGAGACAGGAAGATATCCCGAAGACTGCATTCAGGACTCGTTATGGACACTTCGAGTTCCTGGTAATGTCTTTTGGATTGACAAATGCACCAGCAGCATTTATGGATATGATGAACAGAGTATTCAAGCAGTACTTGGATAAGTTCGTAGTCGTATTCATCGATGACATCTTGGTTTATTCGGAGACAGAGGAGGAGCATGCTGAACACTTAAGGATTGTATTAGAAGCCCTCAGGAAGGAGAAGTTGTATGCGAAGTTTTCTAAGTGTGAGTTTTGGTTGCAAAGGGTACAGTTTCTGGGTCATGTCATAGACAAGAATGGTGTTTCGGTGGATCCAGCAAAGGTAGAAGCAGTTATCAACTGGGAACAGCCGAAGACGCCGACAGAGATCCGGAGTTTCTTGGGATTAGCGGGATACTATCGAAGATTCATCCAGGATTTTTCAAAGATAGCATCGCCATTGACCAATCTCACCAGGAAAACAGTCAAGTTTGTTTGGACGGAGAAGTGTGAGGAGAGTTTCATGGAATTGAAGAAGAGACTCAGCCAAGCACCAGTGTTGACCTTACCAGACAACACTGGGGGTTTTGTAGTGTATAGCGACGCGTCACACAAGGGTCTTGGTTGTGTGTTAATGCAGCACGGCAAGGTGGTGGCGTACGCATCACGTCAACTGAAAGATTATGAGAAGGGTTACCCGACTCACGACTTGGAGTTAGCTGCGGTAGTTTTCGCCTTGAAGATTTGGAGGCACTACTTATATGGGGAGAAGTGTGAGATATATACAGATCACAAGAGTCTGAAATATATTTTCACTCAAAAGGAGCTGAACATGAGGCAACGCCGATGGTTAGAATTGATCAAGGACTACGACTGCGAAATTCTGTACCATCCGGGCAAAGCAAACGTAGTAGCTGATGCCTTAAGTAGGAAGGGCAAGGTGAAGCTGATGCAGCTGACAGTCCAGGAGGAATTGATACGGGACTTTGAACGTCTGGAGCTGGAAGTTAGGTGTCCAATGGAGGTGGACGAAAAGGTGTTCGCCGTGACGGTGGGTCCAACTCTACTGGATAGGATACATGAGGCTCAAGAATTTGACGAGGAATGTATTGGCATTAAGAAACAGTTATCGGAGGGAAAAGCCTCGAAGTATAAGGTTGACAGCGCAGGATTGCTTAGATTCGAGGGAAGGATCTGGATACCCTATGTACCGGACCTAAGGGAAGAAATTTTGCAGGAGGCCCATAATACGAGATTTTCGGTGCATCCAGGTAGCACCAAGATGTATCAAGATCTTCGTCAACATTATTGGTGGCCGCATCTGAAAGGGGAAGTTGCAGAATTCGTCAGCCGGTGTTTAACCTGTCAAAGGATCAAGGCGGAGCACCAACGGCCGAGCGGATTGTTGCAACCCTTAGAGATTCCCGAGTGGAAGTGGGAGCACATTACTATGGATTTTGTGGTGGGACTCCCGACAACCCAAAAGGGTCTAGACGCCATCTGGGTGATCGTAGATCGGTTGACCAAGACTGCCCATTTTCTACCGATCAAGATCAGGTACAAATTGGAACAGCTGGCAAAACTTTATGTGAAGGAAATAGTGTCACGACATGGAGTGCCGGTATCCATTGTGTCTGACAGGGATCCGCGCTTCACGTCAAATTTTTGGAGAAGTCTGCAGGAGAGACTGGGAACACAGTTAAGAATGAGTACGGCATATCATCCCCAGACTGATGGTCAAAGTGAGCGAACAATCCAGACCCTAGAGGATATGCTCCGGGCAGTTGTGATGGATTTAAGTGGTAGCTGGGATGATCACTTGCCCCTGGTAGAGTTCGCCTACAATAATAGTTACCATGCTAGTATTGGTATGCCACCGTATGAAGCGCTATATGGGAGAAAGTGTCGAACGCCGTTGTGTTGGGATGAAGTTGGTGAACGAAGATTGTTGGGGCCAGAATTGGTACAACAAACCGTGGAAATTATTAAAGTAATAAGACAACGGTTAGTAGCAGCCCAGGATCGCCAAAAGAAGTACGCCGACTTACATCGCCAGAAACGAGATTTTGAAGTTGGTAGCTTTGTGTTTCTGAAGGTATCCCCCTGGAAAGGGAAGATCCGTTTTGGGAAAAAGGGTAAATTGAGCCCTAGGTTCGTAGGACCGTTCGAAATTTTGAGGCGAATCGGCGAGGTGGCGTACGAGGTAGCATTACCTCCTGAACTTGAGCACATCCACAACGTGTTCCACGTATCAGTGTTGCGTCCGTATAAGCCAGATTACAAACATGTTATTTCCTATGAACCAATTCAAGTCGAAAGGGATTTATCGTACGAGGAGATTCCTGTTCAAATATTGGATAGAAAAGAGCAGAAGCTGAGGAATAAAATCATTCATTCGGTAAAAGTTCTCTGGAGAAATCATGCGGTGGAAGAAGCCACGTGGGAACTCGAAGAGAAAATGAGAGCGAATTACCCCCAGTTATTCGAGTAATCTTGGATTAAAATTCCGAGGACGGAATTTTTATAAGGGGGAGAGGATGTAATGTCCGAGAAAATTTAAACATTGTATCAAATTTATTTCTATAAATAAATTTATTTTATATAATTTTATAAATTTAATTGGGATCCATGTAAGTAGTATTATTCAGATTTATAAATTAATCCTAACATTTAAGTACAAGAAAATTGGGAAGAAAATTAATAAATAATTTTATTATCATTATCGGATTTAAATAATTCGAAAAAAAAAATTTTACTGAAACAAATGTTCAACTAAATTAATTAATCGAATTAGTTATTAATTTAAATATTAGAACATAAGGGTATTAATTTAATAGACCACATTTCCTTCATTTGGGCTGGACCCATTTTCCTTTTATATTATTTGGGCCAAATTTCCTTTTAATTCCTTTGGGCCATTTCCCTATTAAGTTCAGTCGGCCCAATTCAATTGGGATAGCCCAATTCTTCTTCTCCAACCGAGTCGGATCATTTAACCAGTAAAACGTTTGGGACGATAGGAAACAGGGGTAATCAAGCCTAATGACCTAGCTCTGCAGTCGGATGGAATGGGAGAGAGAGAGACGGCGATGTCATGCACCGGCGGCATTAGAGACGATCGATGGGTTTGGTTTGGGAGATGGGCCTAGCGACCGACGGCTATTCGAGGTCTAAAGGCGGGTGAAGCAAGCGAAGCGTGGGCGACCGAGCATGATCGTTCGGACCAAGGGGTCCAAGCGTGCGGCGACGTGACGGAGGAGACGCACGGCTCGAGGGGCTGACCAAGCTTAGCTGGGCTCGGATGGGTAAGTGATGCTGACTATTGACAACCTACTCCTCTCTAACCTGTGGGTAATATCTCGTTTCAATTGGGGTATTGACCGACAATCGAGGCTTGTATTCTCCTATAAATTAGGACCCATAAGCCTTAACGAAGCTGCTAATTTTCTGAGTGCCAATTAAAGAGGAAGAAAAAAAAAACGAATCGAAAGGAAGAGGGAAACAGGGGAGGCGGGTTGCTGTATGTCAAATTTCGTTTCTTATTTTGGGAGGAGAAGAAGAACTGCAGTCCGAACAATCACAAGGTATACGATGGCTCAATAAACACAGACTACTGCTTAGTTTTGCTTCTATTTTTTCTTTTTCCTTTTCGCCTGTGTTGGTTGTGCGATACATTGTATTGGGTTGAATATTTTTCTTTTATTCCTTCTGTGTTGGAACCATGTGTTGTGTAACTCCCTAATCCTGTTTAGTCAATTTTGGTACTAAATGGTGTGGTGGTTGATTGGGATTTTTGTGTGTGAACCATGAAAGGTTCGGACATTATGGTTCTGTATAGGGTAGGCTAGTTTCAATATTTGTTATGCCCACAAGGCGCTCGATGTAATGCCTATGTGAAATAATTGTTGAATTTCCTGTGATATTGAGTTGGTAGCCTGTTTTACTTGTGGGAAATTTTCTAAGGATTTGCATACCCACCATTTGTTGTTTGTTGGTCATATGGTGTTTCGTGCTTGTGGGTCATCAAACAATTTTGTTGGAACCAAACTGGCGTGTGAGGGCCTGAGCTCGTGGGTGTGTCCGTGCAACGGGCGGCAGCCTCGCCTGGACACTTCGGTGCAAATCACTAGTAGCCTAGGCTGCCTAGCTTTGGTGTTTTGGTTGGTTTGATTTATATACTAATTCTATGCCCGAAGATTTTGTTTAAAATACTGGATAATAGCCATTAGTAGTTACGGTATTACCATCATTGGTTCAATAATACTAAAGGATGATAAAGTCCTGTATAAATGATAATGACGCTAACTCGACATTTTCTAGTAACCAAAATGTTTGTCTTAAAGGTTTCAAATAGTATTTCAGATAATAAGTCTGGGTTAGTATGGATATGAAAAATTTATAAAATGATTAGTTATGATCATCAGTAATAATAAATAATCACAATAAATGATTAATTATTAATATTTAGATGTGAATGAAATGAATAAAATAATTATTTATTGTTACCTATTGATTATAAATAAAGTTAATAAAGTAATTATTTATTATTATTTGATAATAATAAATAAGGGTACTAAATACTTAATTAGGTATGGATAAAGTTATTTATCAATAAACAATAACTATTTAATTATTATTAAATGATAATTAAATATGAATAAATTTAATAAAATAATTATTTATTATTTAATAATAAATAAGGATAATAAATATTTAATTATTAATTAATAATAATAATTAAATATGAATAAAGCTAATAAAGTAATTATTTATTATTTATTAATAAATAATAAATAAAGCTAATAAATATTTAATTATTATTTAATAATGATAATAATTAGATATGAATAAAGTTAATAAAATAATTATTTATTATAAAGATAATAAATATTTAATAATAATAAATATTAAATATTAATAAAGTTAATAAAATAATTATTTACTATTTATTAATAAATAGTAAATAAAGGTACTAAGTATTTAATTATTATTTAATAATAATAATAATTAAGTATGAATAAAGTTACGAAATAATAAGGATGAGAATTACTTAATCATTGCTAAAATAATGATTAAGCATAAGGGGAATTAATAAGCTGATTTTATTTTGGTCCTTACCAAATAATGAGGAATAAACACTTAAAGATCATTTTATCAATGGTAAATAGTAATTAAATAAGTAACCAACTATTAGTTAGTTGTTATTAAACCATGATTAGCTAACAATTATTATTTTATTATATAGCTAAAGATCATCGATAAATTCTGTGTAGCTAATGTTAATTAGTAATTAAATATAGATGGAGAATTTTAATTGTTAAGTAGATGGTATAGTAAAGCATGCCAAGATACAGTCATGTTATAATAATTGATAAGCCGACTTTATCCAATGATAGGTCACTCAAGATCAATTAAGTAAAGCTAGAATTTATCTGTAGCTGAGCAAACAGGCAAGTTCCTAACCCTAAACTTCTTACATTATTGCAAGTTCTTCTTCCTCATTCAACTTTTTACCCTGAGCAATACTTCTAAAACCTTATGCAGTATTTTAATTCATGCAAAAGGTAAATATTATTGCAAGTATTCTTTAAGCTTGAATTTTATCTCCAAGCATGCTATAAGTGGTCTAATTACTTTTAAAATTATTCCACATCTGTGTATTTATTGGCATTCGCCCTCATGCATTTGAATTCGAATATTGAATTAAATTCAGAAGTTTTATGAACCATTCATGGTTAATTCTGAACCCTTGTTCGGTCAGAACAATTTTGTGAAAATTTATAAAAGCTATCCGAACCCAATCAATGGTAAGGATTCTTAGACTGTATGAACACCCCTTTATTTATAGGGGAGTACCCCACGTACCGTATATAAGGTACAAATAGCAGAATTAAATGTTATGCATATACATAGGGTACGCGAGGCTGATCCCCTCAAGTACGTTATTCTGTAGCCAGTAACCAGAGGGTCAACCAGCTATTGACTCCTCTGGAAGTTATCGTTCAAAGTCTATTTGACTATCAATTGTTCTAAAAGCATTTATTGTTCTTGCTTCTGATTTATTCTATTGTTGAAATCCCTTTTTTTATATCCCTTCATCATGATATATCCTTATTGTTGCACTTTAAACTTGTTGGGCAAACTCGTTGCTCATTCTTGCTATATCATGATTTCATTGCAGCTAAAACCGAGACGTCAGGGAAGAATAAAGGGAAAGAAAAGATGAAATGATAGATTTCTTGTAGCAGACTTTAGATTTATGTGTAGTTAATTACTGTTAATGTAATTTAAACTCTGATAGCTAATTAGGGTATGAATTTTGTGGACGTGTTTAAGGTTATTCGTATTCTGGGACTAGTGACACCTTGTAATGAACAATGTATGTTTATTATATTCCGCACTTTTAGATATCATATGTTGTTAAAGGTGAATGTTGTATTGAATCGTGATGACCAGATCCGGGTATTTGGAGACCCGAATTTGGGGGCGTCACATTGGGTGTTGATATGTTGAAAATAAAAGAAAAGAAAACTTGTTTGTTTTAAAAAGGGTTAGAAAACCCTAACTTTTGTTCACTTTATATTAGTACCATTTGAAATATATACACTCTTTTTGCTATCCGTCAAAAATGGTGCTAGATATATAAGTTAAGTATTAAACCCAAGTGGTAGAAGTCAAAAATAATGTGTACAAAATTCGTACGGACTGTTTTTACCAAAATAGTCCAGGTGGTTCAAAAGGGAAAAAAGGGCTGCTATAGGGCAGTCCCATCTAGGGGCTTGTTCGTCAACTTTTTATGCTCTAAAAATTCTAGAAACATTTGGAGTGATAATAGGGGATGTTATATAAGTCCTGTAAAAATTTGAGATTTTTGGCTTTGTAGAATGAAAGTTATGGATTTTATGGCGAAGGACCTCAAATCGGGAAACGGGATAAAATCCGCTAACTCCTTGCGTATGTGCACTGTTTTGACCCCTTAACAAATGCAATAAATTCAATGCTTTTTAACACTGAAAATATAGGGAGTTAGGTAGCTCCTGTCCAAAAATCGCCGCATTCCGACTTGTAACGAAGAATTTATGGCTAAAATAAGAACGTAGAGTTTTCCGACGAAAACGGCTAAAATTGGAATTTTATAAATCCGATGATCACGAAATTTTAACTGGGAGTTCTTGTTAATATGTATAAGATTCTATCAAAAATTTGGAGTCATCGGAGTTGTGCAAGATAGTGATCATTTTTCTTAGTTTCAAAAGTTAAAACGGACGTTTGAAAAATGTTAAAGAAAATTGAAAACTTTCATAAGGAAAGTATATTTGTATATAGAATATATGTACATATGTGTGGCAAGATTTGAAGAAAATAAAAATCGATTATTAAAAGAGGTTAAGTCATTTTTAGAATACAGTTTCCAATCTGGTTTGCTGTATTCATATTTGGTTTAATGTTTTAGCATTCGGTTTGCTGTATTAGCATTCGATTTGTTGTATTGTATTATTTAGTTTGATGAATTGGAAATTCGATATGTTAAAAAGGGATTACAGTTGAATCCAGCTTTCTGAATTGTGGTATTCGGCTTGCTGAATTGGTGAATATAGTTTGCTGAATTAATGAATATAGTTTGCTGAATTAGTGAATCTAATGTGCTGAATTGTAGGTTAGTTTGAATCCAATGTGCTGGATTAGAAAACAGTTTGTTGAATTAGTGAATCCAGGTTGCTGGATTGTAGGATAGTTTGAATCCAAGTTACTGGATTAGATGTCAGTTAGAATCCAGTTTGCTGGATTGGTATGTTTGAATAATCCAATTTGTTGGATTAGGTATTCAGGCTTAATGGGTTATAAAGAAGAACTTATAAAATGAAAGACTTAGTGTTAAGTCATAAAGTTTACGCTAAAATAGTAGTACAGTCGTGTTCTTTAATGGTTGATGTATAGTAGCTGGGCTAAACAATTCATTCAGGGAGTAGAGGTATATACGAACTAGCAACTGATCTAACTCACTGTGAAAACAGTGTAGACGAGACGGAAACTTGTTTGCTGGTTGTTTGTGGGAAACCACTCAGCATACTATATTGAACACTGTTAAAGACTCAATGTGTACTAGCTTTAGAATTATGAATGCGTATGGTGCTAAGGTGTTATCTAATATTTAGTTATGTGGTTAAATGTTAGATAACTTATTTATAAAGAAGTGATATTATAAAGTGATATATGTGATGCTAATTGAAAGATCAATCTTATAACTGATAGGTGTTTCATAAGAAATTAAGTTAAATTGCGTAGCAGTAATCGACGGTACATGCAAGTTCTATCTTACTCAACTTTTATATTGAGCAAGTTTCCTATCCTTCTGCAAGTATCTCAACTTCATTTTCATACTGAAATGCAAGTTCTTTAACCTTACTCAAGTTTATATTGAGCAAGTTCTTAACCCTAAAACTTCTTACGTCATTGCAAGTTCCCTAACTCAGACTCGAGTTATTATGTTTCAAGCATGCTAGTGGATTAATTATTGACAATTATTCCACATCTATGTTTATTGATTCGCACTTAGTGCATGTTGCATATGTTCATCAGGTATGAAAGGCTGATCACCTTCATTACCTTAAGGCTTAGTTAAATTGGTTCATGGTCATTATTGACACCCTGTATTATTGAATTCAGTCATTTAATTATTGAAATTCTGATTCATGCTCTTTCACAATTATTATATTGTTAAAAAAAAAACTCCAAAGCTTATTCATTCTTTCAATCATGATATATTTTTATTGTATTTAAACTTGCTGAGCAAAGTAATTGCTCACCCTTGCTATATCATGATAACAAATTTCAGATTAATACGAATGTTCGAGGAAAGACAAAGATAAAAGCAAAGGACAAGATTATAGTGTTATGCATATTAACTAATTAGTTATCTGATGTAAATGGTACTGTAACCCTTTTTAGTTACTGAATGTATGTATTAATAAAGGTTATATGCCTTGGGATATGTAGCAGAGATTATTGTATAAACAATTTATATTTATATCTTCCGTAGTAGTTGTAAAGATGATGTATCATGATGCACCAAGTCCGAGGTTCAAGGGACCCAGGTTTGGGGGCCTCACAAGCATAATGATGCAACCGTGGCTCAATGCATCATGCTCGCATCCATGAGTAACGAGCTTCAACGTCAGCATGTAACTATGGATGCTCCTACTATACTCCTATACCTCAAGGAGTTGTATGGTGAGGAAAGTAGGACTGCTAGATATCAGATATCTAAGGAGCTCTTCCGATCTCGAATGACCGAGGGCACTACTGTTGAGACTCATGTCCTAAAGATGATCAATTTGATTGAACGTCTTGGACAGTTAGGGTTCGTGATGGATGGGGAGTTAAGTCAAGATTTGATCTTGTAGTCACTCCCAGACACCTTCTTACAATTTGTTATGAATTTTCACATGAATGAGTTGGATGTCAGCTTGCCTGAGTTACTTAACATGTTGACAACTGTTGAAGGTCACTTCCCATCTAACAAGAACCAAGTCTTATTAGTGGATGATTCTTCAAAGAAAAGGAAGAGGCCCAAGGTATCTTCTAAAAAAAAGAAAGTAAAGGATAATAAGAAAGCTAATCCAGATAGCAAAAGAATTTGCTACCATTGCAATAAGTCGGGTCATTGGAAGAGGAACTACAAGGAGTATCTTGCGAACCAAAAGAAGCTTGGAGAAACTTTGTCTTCCGATCTAGGTTTGTTCATGATCGAAATTAATTTTTCTGAAAGTCAAAATTCTACTTGAGTATTGGATACCGACTGTGGTTCTCACATATGTAACAATATGTAGGGACAAAGCAGAAGGAGAAACCTGAACAAGGATGAAGTCGTCCTACGAGTGGGAAATGGAGCAAAGGTTGCTGCATTAGGTGTAGAAACTTATTGTTTAGCACTGCCTACGGGCAAGTACATTAGTTTAAATAATTGTTATTATGTTCCAACACTTATAAGAAACATTATTTCATTTTCTGTATTGGATATGGATGGTTTTGATATTATAATAAAGAACAACAGTTGTTCTATTTATGATAAAAATAGTTTATATGGAGTTGGTAATTTTATAAATGGACTTTATGTACTTGACTTGCATGAAAATATACTTCAAATTGAACGAACTAAGAAAAGGAAAAGAGATGATGTTAATTATACCTTTATGTGACACTGTAGACTCGGTCATATTAATGAAACAAGATTAACCAAGTTGCATAAAGATGGGCTTTTAGAGCTATCTGATTACGAATCATATCCAACTTGTGAATCTTGTCTCATGGGTAAGATGACTAAATCTCCTTTTAGTGGAAAAGGAGAAAGAGTTACAGAGTTGTTAGCGTTGGTACACATAGACATATGTGGACCTATGACAGCGACTGCACGAGGAGGGTATTCTTATTTTATTACTTTCACTGATGATCATTCAAGATTTGGATACGTGTATTTAATGAAATACAAATCTAAGTCGTTTGAAAAGTTCAAAGAATTCAGATGTGAAGTAGAGAAGCAAACTGGCAAGAGTATTAAGATTCTTCGATCGGATCGAGGAAGAGAATACTTAAACAATTAGTTTCTTAATTGTCTCAAAGAAAATGGTATAATCTCACAATAGACTCCACCAGGAATGCCACAATTGAATGATGTATCTAAAAGGAAAAATCAGACATTGATGGACATGATTCGTTCTATGAAGAGTTTTACCGACCTTCCAGTATCATTCTGGGGTTATGCCCTAGAATCGGCTGCATACCTACTTAACAAGGTATCTACCAAATCCGTCCCAAAGACTCCATATGAGCTATGGACAGGGAGGAAACCAAGTCTTAAACATGTTAAGACTTGGGGTTATCCAGCTTATATCAAAAAGTTTGAGAATGATAAGTTGTAGACTAGATCCGACAAATGTAGATTCGTGGAATACTCTAAAGAAACATCAGGGTATTATTTCTATCATCCTACTGAACAAAAGGTGTTTGTTGCGAAGCACGCTACCTTCTTCGAAAAGGAGTTTATCCTTGAAGGGGTCAGTGGGAGTAAGATATATCTTGAAGAAGTTCAAGAACCACAAAATACTATGGATCAAAGTCAGGTACCTGACCAAGTAGAAGAACCTACTGTACCACAACCTATTCGTAAATCTGGAAGAGTACCGAAGATACCTGATAGGTATGGATTCATCATAGAAGATGATGATGAGGTACGCATCATAGATGATGATGATCCATTGAATTACGAATAGACTATGAGTAGTAAAGACTCAAAGAAATGGCTAGAAGCCATGAAATCCGAGATGGACTCCATATATGAAAACCAAGTATGGACTTTAGTTTCACCACCTGAGGGCATTAAGCCCATTGGGTGCAAATGGGTCTTTAAAAGAAAGACTGGAGCGGACGGCAAGGTAGAGACCTATAAGGCCCGACTGGTTGTAAAAGGTTTCAAACAAAGACAAGGTGTTGACTATGATGAAACTGTTAGGTTTGTATATAACGCGAACATGCAATCAAATTACATAAATAGTGCGGAAGCGCGATAAAATCAGATTTTAAAATTTTATACAAACCATCACCAAGATCAATCTATGTGCTCAATTAACGATATAAACGAAAGAGAAAGAGAATAAGAATTATACCCTCGTAGAACGAAGCTTCCTCGGGTACAAGTTCAACTCCTAGTCCTTCGTGTTCTCCTCGAATGCTACGGTGTGATTCCTTCCTTTGATCAACGTCAACCACCCAAGTGTTTGGCCTCTAGAGGTGATCCACCAAGGAAGAACAAGTATTCAAGAAGTTGGGTATTTGGCAAAACCCTAGTTTTCTATCTCTATAGAAATTGCTCTCCACAATCTAATGCAAGAGTGTGTAACCCTAATCTATGATAAGACCCCTCTTATTTATAGATGTAGGAATAACCCTTCCCTAAACAATTTAGGATTAGGGTTTGTATTATAATTAAACTCCTTTAATTAATAATGCTCCTAATCTAATTAGGAATTCATGGGAGAGTACTTCTATTAATTAATTCTCAATCCCTATTAGGAATTAAATAATAGTAATAGTAATAATAATAATAAGACTCCTCTTATTAATTTATATTTAATATTTCCAAAATATTAAATAATAAATATTAAGCTATTTAATTTATTCTATCTCCATAGATTAAATTAAATACACTTAACTTATTATTACCATTATGCCATTTACTTCTTAAATAAATATTTTCCTTTTGCGGTGTGACCCTTTAGGTTCTCCATATTAAACCGGTTGTGAATAAATCAATTAGAACAATTCTAATCTTATTTAAATAAATAAAATTAAACTATTTAATTCATTTAAATAAATAACATTTATTTTACAATAAGGGTAAGCCCCCTTAGCGATCAACGACTTTCCAGATAATATAGATTTCAACATTAAATCACAAAAGAACCTTTAAGTAGATAGTTACCGTACAATTCAATCCTTCTACCATACAATGTCCCAATTAAATATAAGACATGGATTTACTGTCAAGTCTTATTTTATTTAATTATATGTATTTCGATTCCCAAATGCATAACTCTAAATAATGCAAATTAGAAACTCCTTTCTAATCTCATTCTGCCTTGGCCAAGGACTACTGAGTTATCATTTATCGAATCACATAGGACATTCACATCTTTTACTAGACGAGGTAGATTCTTTGTTGATCATTCACCTATCTCCATGTACAACTAATTATACCCAATCATACCCTTTGATATACCCACAAGGTCTTAAGGGACATGTCAAAGTATAACTCATCATACACAAGATACTATGATGATCTCAAGTCCAAGGATCACTTGTACTACTATCACTAGAGGAATTCCTATTGACAGGCGAGTAAAACTCCATTAGGTTATTCCTTAGCGAGTCACGTTCAGTGAACTTATTCTCTAATAAGCACCTACATACTTGCTTTAGTGTCTCCACACAAATGATTATGAGATCAATCATCCTCTTCCTAAGAGCAAGCAACGTATGTATTAATCTATCCGGATTCACTAATCCCCAATTTAGTAATCCAACGATTAGGAACAATTTTAGTTTGTGAGCTATCTTGAATTTAGATCTCATTAGCATGATCACCATCATGATTCTAAAAGCATTGCTCAAAACTATGGGTTTATCACATTTAATATAACAGCACTATGTAGATAATATAAAATGCCTTTTAAGAAAATCAATTCCTTTATTAATAAATGAATAAGATTACAAAGTATACGCTACATCATATCAAATATGATTGGCTTGTGTGCATACTACTTTCAATCTCCCACTTGCACTAAAGCCAATCGCCATGGTATCTAATACCCATCTTCTCTAAGTGACGATCAAACTGCTGTTGAGTTAAAGCTTTAGTAAATGGATCTGCAATGTTGTCTTGAGAGTCTACACGCTCCAGGGTGACATCTCCTCTTTCAATGATCTCTCTAATCAAATGAAACCGCCGCAACACGTGTTTGGATTTCTGATGAGACCTGGGTTTCCTTAGCCTGCGCAACAGCTCCGTTGTTGTCACAGAATAAAGGTACTTGCTCCTCTAATGCTAGGAACCACTCCAAGTTCAGTTATGAACTTCTTCATCCAAACAGCTTCCTTTGCAGCTTCACTTGCAGCTATGTACTCTGCCTCTGTCACCGAATCAGCAACTGTTTGCTGCTTGGAACTCTTCCAACTCACTGCGCCACCGTTTAAGGTAAACACGTACCCTGAAACGGATTTACTGTCATCTTGGTCCGTTTGAAAACTTGAGTCTGTATAGCCCTCTAGTTTCAATTCAGACCCACCGTAGACAAGAAATACATCCTTAGTTCTTCTCAAGTACTTTAGGATGTTTTTCACTGCCTTCCAGTGCTCTTCTCCTGGATTCGACTGATATCTGCTGGTTACACTAAGTGCATGAGCGACATCTGGTCTAGTACATATCATACCGTACATGATAGATCCTATTGCTGAAGCATAAGGAATCTTACTCATCCGGTCTCTCTCCTCAGGTGTCTTTGGGGCCTGTTTCTTGGAGAGATGTATTCCATGGCTCATCGGCATGAGACCTCTCTTGGAATCTTCCATGCTAAACTTCTTTAGCATCGAGTCAATGTACTTTCCTTGGGTCAAGCCGAGCATCCTTTTAGATCTATCTCTATAGATCTTTTATCCCCAAAATATAGGATGCCTCACCCAAGTCCTTCATGGAGAAGTGTTTAGATAACCAAATTTTGATCGACTGTAGCATAGGAACATCATTCCCTATCAGTAATATATCATCAACATATAATACAAGGAATGATATAGCGCTCCCACTAACCTTCTTGTACACACATGGTTCATCCTCGTTCTTGATAAAATCAAACCTTTTGATTATCTCATCAAAACGGATGTTCCACCTTCGAGAAGCTTGCTTCAATCCATAAATGGATCGTTGTAGCTTACAGACTTGGTTTGTTCCAACCGTTGAAAACAAAACCCTCTGGCTGTATCATATATACATTCTCCTCAAGCTCTCCATTGAGGAAGGCCGTTTTCACGTCCATAATTGCCAGATCTCGTAGTCATAATAAGCTGCAATTGCAAGCAAAATCCGAATGGACTTGAGCATAGCTACTGGTGAGAAGGTTTCATCATAGTCAACTCCTTGTCTTTGTTTGAAACCTTTTGCAACCAGTCGGGCCTTATAGGTTTCTACCTTGCCATCTGCCCCAGTCTTTCTCTTAAAGACCCATTTACACCCAATAGGCTTAATGCCCTCAGGTGATGAAACCAAAGTCCATACTTGGTTTTCATACATGGAGTCCATCTCGGATTTCATGGCTCCTAGCCATTTCTCTGAGTCTTCACTACTCGTAGCCTCTTCGTAAGTCAATGGATCATCATCATCTATGATGCGTACCTCATCATCATCCTCTATGATGAATCCATACCTCTCAGGTATCTTCGGTACTCTTCCAGATTTACGAATAGGTAGTGGTACAGTAGGTTCTTCTACTTGGTCAGGTACCTGACTTTGATCCGTAGTATTTTGTGGTTCTTGAACTTCTTCAAGATATATCTTACTCCCACTGACCCCTTCGAGGATAAACTCCTTTTCCAAGAAGGCAGCGTGTTTCGCAACAAACACCTTTTGATCAGTAGGATGATAGAAATAATACCCTGATGTTTCTTTAGGGTATCCCACGAATCTACATTTGTCGGATCTAGTCTTCAGCTTATCATGCTCAAACCTTTTGACATAAGCTGGACAACCCCAAGTCTTAACATGCTTAAGATTTGGTTTCCTCCCTGTCCATATCTCATATGGAGTCTTTGGGACGGATTTGGTAGGTACCTTGTTAAGTAGGTATGCAGCCGATTCTAGGGCATAACCCCAGAAGGATACTGGAAGGTCGGTAAAGCTCATCATGGATCGAACCATGTCCAACAATGTTCGATTTCTCCTTTCAGATACACCATTCAACTGTGGCGTCCCTGGTGGAGTCCATTGTGAGATTATACCATTTTCTTTGAGACAATTGAGAAACTCATTGGTCAAGTATTCCCCTCCTCGATCCGATCGAAGAATCTTAATACTCTTACCAGTTTGTTTCTCTTCTTCACTTTTGAATTCTTTGAACTTTTCAAATGATTCAGACTTGTATTTCATTAAATACACATATCCAAATCTAGAATGATCATCAGTGAAAGTAATAAAATAAGAATACCCTCCTCGTGCATTCGTTGTCATAGGTCCACAAACGTCTGTGTGTACCAACGCTAACAACTCTGTAACTCTTTCTCCTTTTCCACTAAAAGGGGATTTAGTCATCTTACCCATGAGACAAGATTCACAAGTTGGATATGATTCGTAATCAGATAGCTCTAAAAGCCCATCATTATGTAACTTGGATAATCTTGTTTCATTGATATGACCGAGTCTACAGTGCCACATAAAGGTATAATTAACATCATCTCTTTTTCTTTTCTTAGTTTGTTCAATTTGAAGTATATTTTCATGCAAGTCAAGTATGTAAAGTCCATTCAGTAAATTGCCAACACCATATAAAACATTTTTATTATAAATAGAACAACAGTTGTTCTTTATTATAATATCAAAACCATCCATATCCAATACAGAAATTGAAATAATGTTTCTAATGAGTGTTGGAACATAATAAACAGTTATTTAAACTAATGAACTTGCCCGAAGGCAGGCAGTGCTAAACAATAAGTCCCTACAGCCAATGCAGCAACCTTTGCTCCATTTCCAACTCGTAGGATGACTTCATCTTGTTCAGCTTCCTACTTCTGCTTAGTCCCTGCATATTATTACATATGTGAGAACTACAGCCGGTATCCAATACCCAAGTAGAATTTTGACTTTCAGAAAAATTAATTTCAATCATGAACAAACCTAGATCAGAAGTCGAAGCTTCTCCAAGCTTCTTTTGGCCCGCAAGATACTCCTTGCAGTTCCTCTTCCAATGTCCCGGCTTATTGCAATGGTAGCAAATTCCTTTGCTATCTGGATCAGGTTTCTTATTATTATCCTTTTTCTTTGCCTTACCCTTAGCCTTCTTGTTTTTCTTCTTTTCAGAAGATACCTTGGGCCTCTTCCTTTTCTTGGAAGAATCATCCACTAGTAAGACTTGGTTCTTGTTGGATGAGAAGTGACCTTCAGCAGTTTTCAGCATGTTAAGTAACTCAGGCAAGCTGACGTCCAACTTATTCATGTGAAAATTCACAACAAATTGTGAGAAGGTGTCCGGGAGTGACTGCAAGATCAAATCTTGGCTTAACTCCCCATCCATCACGAACCCAAGTTGTCCAAGTTGTTCAATCAGATTAATCATCTTAAGGACATGAGTCTCAACAGCAGTGCCCTCGGTCATACGAGATCGGAAGAGCTCCTTAGATATCTGATATCTAGCAGTCCTACTTTGCTCACCATACAACTCTTTGAGGTGCATAAATATAGTAGGAGCATCCATAGTTTCATGCTGACGCTGAAGCTCGTTACTCATGGATGCGAGCATGATGCATTGAGCCAAGATTGCATCATCTTGCCACTTTCTAAAAGTAGCAATCTCTTCCTCAGAGGCTGTTTCTGCAACACTTGCAGGGACTGGCAAATTTAGGACATAAGAAATCTTTTCAGCAGTGAAAACAATTCTCAGATTCCTTAACCAGTCCGTGTAATTCGGTCCGGTCAGTTTGTTAGCATCAAGTATGCTACGCAGTGATAGTGAGTTTGACATTTTTAAATTCTGCATGTGAAATAGACAACATTTTAGCATACATTCATTTAATTAATTACCAAAATAAATTAGGTCTTTATTTTAAATTGGTATCTCCCACTATTTTCATCAAACTATATTACCCTCATTATATAGTTCGGCAATTCTAATTAAAGATTTGCTAGTGAGATTAAGGATCCCATTTCAAATGTATATAGCCTTGTGGTGACACAACAAGCGATATATAATTAAATAGGTAGACAACTATTGTCAATTACATCACTATGTAACTCCTTTTATTTTGCCTCTTAGATTATTTTGATCAAGTGGTGACACATCCGAATCAAAATTATCCAAGTTAAGTCCAACCTAGCACTTCCATATATTCGAAAAGAAAAACACTGTCCTTGTGGTGACACAACAAAACAGCATCGTTCAGTCTATTTATAAGCATTCAAATGTGATAAAGCAACATCTTAAAATATTTAATACTTGCCTTGTGGTGACACAACAAACTCATATTAAACATTTAATACTCTATTGCTTTACCATGCTAGAAGGCGACGTTCGATATTCCAAATATCTTTGAACGCTTAGGACTTAATATAATTTCTTTGAGGGGTTTATTATTATTAGTCTCATCTTGTTTAGCGCGCATGCACATATATATATAAAATACGCGTCATATTATTTTACATGCGAAGCATGTTGGATAATATATAATATATATATAATAATAAAGCATGCACATATAGAATACTATATTCTACCCGGATTGATTATGGACTTTTATTCTAGTTTGGTTCACTAGAGCCACCAAGTGAACCAAAAGGTCAAACCTAGGGTGCAAGAATAAATTTAAATATAACTATTACATTTAAACCCGGGCTCCATTACAAACGGGTCTTCAAGCGCTCCTTGCTCCTTTGTCTCCAATTCTTCAAAAATTAATTCTAACTAGTCCTATTACAAAAGCTATTTACAATAAATAGAAACCTTGATCAGCAGTCAAGGGGAAGTACATAGGAGGGAGATAGAATTTACATTAAGAAAAAATTAGAGAAGACGAGGTACGCAGACCCCATTTATAAAAACCCATACATTCAAGCATCCACTAAAATAAATCCAATCACACATTGGTCAATCGTCCATAATCAATCCCTATTTATTATCATACATATCTCTATATGTATCAATAAATAACATTCATCTCATGAATAATAAATCCATTCCATATCTGCATTGATATCAATTAATGGGCAAACGTTTTGCTAATATTTAGTTTTGAAACAAAATAAACTCTTTTATTTTAATCAAAAACCAAATCCAAATTAAACTCCTTTAATTTTAGCAATCTAAAATCCTATTCCAGATAAAATAAACTCTTTATTTTAAACTTATATCAATTAAATAAACTATTTATTTTAATTGAAGAAAAATAATATTTTTTCAAATTCTGCTTACCGGCGCAGCTGCGCCCAGAATGAACTGGGCAACGGCGCAGCTGCGCTGCTCCCCAGAAAAAACCGATTCTGGGTTTCGGCGCAGCTGCGCTCCAGAATGAACTGGAGGCGGCGCAGCTGCGCCGTGTCGCTGATTCAGAAAAAATTTTATTCTGCCCAAAAATTTCGATCCAATCGCATATCAAGCATACATGGAATCATCAATATCGATAATTAGCACAAGATTAGGCTTTGATACCACTGTTAGGTTTGTATATAACGCGAACATGCAATCAAATTACATAAATAGTGCGGAAGCGCGATAAAATCAGATTTTAAAATTTTATACAAACCATCACCAAGATCAATCTATGTGCTCAATTAACGATATAAACGAAAGAGAAAGAGAATAAGAATTATACCCTCGTAGAACGAAGCTTCCTCGGGTACAAGTTCAACTCCTAGTCCTTCGTGTTCTCCTCGAATGCTACGGTGTGATTCCTTCCTTTGATCAACGTCAACCACCCAAGTGTTTGGCCTCTAGAGGTGATCCACCAAGGAAGAACAAGTATTCAAGAAGTTGGGTATTTGGCAAAACCCTAGTTTCTATCTCTATAGAAATTGCTCTCCACAATCTAATGCAAGAGTGTGTAACCCTAATCTATGATAAGACCCCTCTTATTTATAGATGTAGGAATAACCCTTCCCTAAACAATTTAGGATTAGGGTTTGTATTATAATTAAACTCCTTTAATTAATAATGCTCCTAATCTAATTAGGAATTCATGGGAGAGTACTTCTATTAATTAATTCTCAATCCCTATTAGGAATTAAATAATAGTAATAGTAATAATAATAATAAGACTCCTCTTATTAATTTATATTTAATATTTCCAAAATATTAAATAATAAATATTAAGCTATTTAATTTATTCTATCTCCATAGATTAAATTAAATACACTTAACTTATTATTACCATTATGCCATTTACTTCTTAAATAAATATTTTCCTTTTGCGGTGTGACCCTTTAGGTTCTCCATATTAAACCGGTTGTGAATAAATCAATTAGAACAATTCTAATCTTATTTAAATAAATAAATTAAACTATTTAATTCATTTAAATAAATAACATTTATTTTACAATAAGGGTAAGCCCCCTTAGCGATCAACGACTTTCCAGATAATATAGATTTCAACATTAATCACAAAAGAACCTTTAAGTAGATAGTTACCGTACAATTCAATCCTTCTACCATACAATGTCCCAATTAAATATAAGACATGGATTTACTGTCAAGTCTTATTTTATTTAATTATATGTATTTCGATTCCCAAATGCATAACTCTAAATAATGCAAATTAGAAACTCCTTTCTAATCTCATTCTGCCTTGGCCAAGGACTACTGAGTTATCATTTATCGAATCACATAGGACATTCACATCTTTTACTAGACGAGGTAGATTCTTTGTTGATCATTCACCTATCTCCATGTACAACTAATTATACCCAATCATACCCTTTGATATACCCACAAGGTCTTAAGGGACATGTCAAAGTATAACTCATCATACACAAGATACTATGATGATCTCAAGTCCAAGGATCACTTGTACTACTATCACTAGAGGAATTCCTATTGACAGGCGAGTAAAACTCCATTAGGTATTCCTTAGCGAGTCACGTTCAGTGAACTTATTCTCTAATAAGCACCTACATACTTGCTTTAGTGTCTCCACACAAATGATTATGAGATCAATCATCCTCTTCCTAAGAGCAAGCAACGTATGTACTAATCTATCCGGATTCACTAATCCCCAATTTAGTAATCCAACGATTAGGAACAATTTTAGTTTGTGAGCTATCTTGAATTTAGATCTCATTAGCATGATCACCATCATGATTCTAAAAGCATTGCTCAAAACTATGGGTTTATCACATTTAATATAACAGCACTATGTAGATAATATAAAATGCCTTTTAAGAAAATCAATTCCTTTATTAATAAATGAATAAGATTACAAAGTATACGCTACATCATATCAAATATGATTGGCTTGTGTGCATACTACTTTCAGAAACCTTCTCACTAGTAGCTATGCTCAAGTCCATTCAGATTTTGCTTGCAGTTACAGCTTATTATGACTACGAAATCTGGCAAATGGACGTGAAAACAGCCTTCCTCAATGGGAAGCTTGAGGAGAATGTATATATGATACAGTCAGAGGGTTTTGTTTCAACGGTTAGAACAAATCAAGTCTATAAGCTACAACGATCCATCTATGGATTGAAGCAAACTTCTCGAAGATGGAACATCCGTTTTGATGAGATAATCAAAGGGTTTGATTTTTATCAAAAATGAGGATGAACCTTATGTGTACAAGAAGGTTAGTGGGAGCGCTGTTTCATTCCTAGTATTATATGTTGATGATATATTACTGATAGGGAATGATGTTGCTATGCTACAGTCGATCAAAATCTAATTATCTAAACACTTCTCCATGAAGGACTTGGGTGAAGCATCCTATATTTTGGGGATAAAGATCTATATAGATGGATCTAAAAGGATGCTAGGCTTGTCCCAAGGAAAGTACATTGACTCGATGCTAAAGAAGTTTAGCATGGAAGATTCCAAGAGATGTCTCATGCCGATGAGCCATGGAATACATCTCTCCAAGAAACAGGTCCCAAAGACACTTGAGGAGAGAGACCATATGAGTAAGATTCCCTATACTTCAGCAATAGGATCTATCATGTACGGTATGATATGTACTAGACTGGATGTTGCTCATGCACTTAGTGTAACAAGTAGATATCAGTCGAATCCTGGAGAAGAGCACTAGAAGGCAGTGAAAAATATTCTAAAATACTTAAGAAGAACTAAGGATGTATTTCTTGTCTACGGTGGGTCTGAATTGAAACTAGAGGGCTATACAGACTCAAGTTTTCAAATGGACCAAGATGACAGTAAATCCGTTTCGGGTTATGTGTTTACCTGAAATGGTGGCGCAGTGAGTTAGAAAAGTTTCAAGCAGCAAACAGTTGCTGATTCAGTGACAGAGGCAGAGTATATAGCTGCAAGTGAAGCTGCAAAGGAAGTTGTTTAGATGAAGAAGTTCATAACTAAACTTGGAGTTGTTCCTAGCATTAGAGGAGTCGTACCTTTATTTTGTGATAACACGGGAGCTGTTGCACAAGCTAAGGAACCCAGGTCTCATTAGAAATCCAAACACGTGTTGCGGCAGTTTCATTTGATTAGAGAGATCATTGAAAGAGGAGACATCACCCTGGAGCGTGTGGAGTCTTAAGACAACATTGCAGATCTATTTACTAAAGTTTTAACCCAACAGCAGTTTGATCGTCCCTTAAAAAAGATGGGTATTAGATACCATGACGATTGGCTTTAATGCAAGTGGGAGATTGAAAGTAGTATGCACACAAGCCAGTCATATTTGATATATGTAACATATACTTTGTAATCGTATTCTTTTATTAATAAAAGAAATAATATGTTAAAGGCATTTTACTTTATCTATATGTTGTTGTTATTTTATATGTGATAAACCCATAGTTTTAAGCAATGCTTTTAGAATCATGATGATGATCATGCTAATAAGATCTAAATTCTTAGAAAGCTTAAAACTAAAATCGTTCATAATCGTTGGATTACTAAAAAGGGGAATATTGAATCCAGATAGATTGGTACAAACTTTGCTTGCTCTTAGGAAGAGGATGATTGATCTCATAATCATTTGTGTGGAGACACTAAAGCAAGTATGTAGGTGCTTATTGGAGAATAAGTTCACTGAACGTGGCTCGCTAAGGAATACCTAATGGAGTTTTACTCGCCTGTCAATAGGAATTCCTCTAGTGATAGTAGTACAAGTGATCCTTGGACTTGAGATCATCATAGTATCTTGTGTATGATGAGTTATGCTTTGACATGTCCCTTAAGACCTTTAGGGTATATCAAAAGGTATGTTTGGGTATAATAAGTTATACATGGAGATAGGTGAATGATCAACAAAGAATCTACCACATCTAGTAAAAGATGAGAATGTCCTATGTGATTCGATAAATGACAACTCAGTAGTCCTTGGCCAAGGCAGAATGAAATTAGAAAGGAGTTTCTAATTTGTATTATTTAAAGTTGTGCATTTGAGAATCGAAATGAATATAATTAAATAAAATAAGACTTGATAGTAATTCCATGTCTTATATTTAATTGGGACATTGTATGGTAGAAGGATTGAATTGTACGGGGATTGAATTGTACGGTTATTATTCACTGAAAGATTTTTTCTGATTAATGTTGAAATCTATATTATCTGGAAAGTCGTTGATCGCTAAGGGAGCTTACCCTTATTGTAGAATAAATATTATTTATTTAAATGAATTAAATAGTTTAATTTATTTATTTAAATAAGATTAAAATTGTTCTAATTGATTTATTCACAATTGGTTTAATATGGAGAACCTAAAGGGTCACACCGTAAAAGGAAAATATTTATTTAAGGAGTAAATGATATAATCGTAATAATAAGTTAAGTGTATTTAATTTAATCTATGGTGATAGAATAAATTAAATAGCTTAATATTTATTATTTAATATTTTGAAAATATTAAATATAAATTAATAAGATGAGTCTTATTATTATTATTACTATTATTATTATTATTTAATTCGTAAAAGGGTTTGAGAATTAATTAATAAAAGTACTCTCATTAATTCCTAATTGGATTAGGAGTTTAATTAATTAAAAGAGTTTAACTAAAATAAAACCATATTCCTAAATAGTTTAGGAAGGTTGCCTGCATCTATAAATAAGAGGAGTTTTATTATGGATTAGGGTTACACAGACTTCCAATTGAGCCTCCTTGAGGTTGAATTTGTATAGAATCTAACTAATCTAATATAAAATTTGATAAAATCTAGTGGATCTAGCTTGAATTGGATGTCTCTCTCTCTAGAATTTCTCTAAAAATCCTTCCCTTTCTCTCTCTACATTCATCATCTCTTTGAAAAATCTGCTAAAAATTGCCTTATATAGGCTCCGGGCCTGGCTGCAGGTGCACCTGCGGCTGGCCCATGTGGGGCCCACTCGCCTCAATTTTCGTGTCGTGCTGTCGGCTTTTCGTCTTGTTCACTAAAACGTTCGTAACTTTCAATCCAAGAATAGTTGGGAGACGTGTCATACCATTCCGAAAAAGTCTTTTCGAGAGCTACACAATGACATAAAGTTTGGCCAATTCTGGGTAAGGAAAGATAGAGCAAACTGCAGAAATGGATCTTCCTATATATGCCGACCGGTCAACCGTCATGCCTCGCGTAGTTTATCACTCGGTGGTCGTCGTGACAACTCCATATATTCATTCTGAGGCTTGCAATTCTTTGATTGAACTCCTTGTCGTCAGGATGAAATAATGCTTTTGCCCTCCTGTCAAGGTTAAATAACAAAAATGCAAAATTTCGGGTGTCTATAATGTTTACGACAATCCTTTACCTTGTGTCCTGGCTTGTCACAAATGTAGCACTTACCTTGGAACTTTTTATTGGTTCCCTGCTGAGGCCCATTTTCGGAGTGCTTCCTTTTATTTGACTTTTGACCTTCTTCCACCACATTGGCTTTGAATTCCATAAAGGTTTTTCCAGTTTTCTTTTCGAAAGCACGATTGTCCTCTTCTATCCTTAATCTCACGATCAAGTCTTCAAGTTTCATCTTTTTGCACTTATGCTTGAGATAATTCTTAAAATCTTTCTATATTGGTGGTACTTTTTCAATGATCGCTGCTACTTGGAAAGATTCACTCAATGACATACTTTCTGCATGTATTTCACGTGAGATTACTTGAAGTTCTTGGACTTGATTGATGAGAGCCTTGGAATTCACCATCTTATCGTTCAGAAATCTGTTAACTACGAACTTCTTCATGCCAGCATCTTCCGTTTTATATTTCTTATCCAAGGAATTCCATAGTTCTCTTGCTGACTTGAGAGAACTATACACATTGTATAATGTGTTATCCAATCCATTGAGGATGTAGTTTCGGCATAAAAAGTCAGCATGTTTCCATGCATCTATTGCAGCAACCATCTGCCTATCTGTTTCATTCTCACTAAGCACAAGGGGGTCTTCATGAAGAAATCTCGCCAAATTTAGTGTAGTGAGATAAAACAACATCTTTTATTGCCATCTTTTAAACTCTATTCTATTGAACTTTTCTGGTTTTTCACCATGGTTCACAAGCACACTAGGTATCATTGGTGCAGAAAATGAATCGACTATAGTTATAGATTCGGTAGCCATTTATTGCAAATATAAATTAAATATATATAATTGTCTTAAGATTGTTAGGAAGAAGATGTACTTATATATAAATATATATTTACAACTTAGGGTTGTTAGGCAAACTGAATATATATATATATATGTATATATATAAACTTATCCGTTGTAAACCAGAATTGTAAGCGCGGAAAAATAGTATGTCAAGGCTAGTACTTGGTATTATGTCCTTAAGACAATTATGCCCTCCTTATTAGTGCTTAGAGTTATCAACACTTGTCTCCCAGGATACAATGACAACGTGTGTTATAGCAGCACTACAAATAATACACAAAATGAACCAAAAAGAAATGCTCTGAACTCTCTCTCAAATATACTATGAATATGACTGAAGAAATGATAAAGAATGAATTGAATGAATGCTCCAAATGACTGACTTCACAGGATATTTATAGGGTGATTTATGTGACCCTTCATGATGGACATGTCCCTTTGGAATGACTAGGTACCTATGAAAAGGTATGGCTGAACAAGTGCCAATCAAGTCAGGCGACGTTGGTGTCAAGCGCAGTTGCGCTTGACATTATACTTTCTTGCCTTGCTTCTCCAAGCTAATTAATAAAATTGAACTAAACTAAAAAATTAATTGCCCAAAAAGATATATATATACAAGGACTCATGACCCATGAGCCCGAGCCCAGACCCGCCGGTCGATCGGCGGGGCGCGTGTGGTCAAACCAAGCTTTGGCTAGGTCCTCTCCCCTCCACAAAAGTGGGGTGGCCCTTGAGGCCCAACCCCAATAGCAATCTTATTGTATATATACTAATTTAATGTTTAGTTCATAGTCGATGTGGGACTTAATTTCCCACAAGCATTTATTTATCATCTTCAATGGTGATCTTTGGGAGTAAATTTCTCATTCATTATCCCATGAATTTGAGCTTCCTAATACTTGATTTTCATCTTCTCATGGAGTAGAACATATTGATACGTGGATTCATCTCAAATTATTAATGAAACCCACTTTAATTTTGAAAGTAGTACGCACACAAGCCAATCATATTTGATATGATGTAGCATATACTTTGTAATCTTATTCATTTATTAATAAAAGAATTGATTTTCTTAAAAGTCATTTTACATTATCTATATAGTGCTGTTATATTAAATGTGATAAACCATAGTTTTGAGCAATGCTTTTAGAATCATGATGGTGATCATGCTAATGAGATCTAAATTCTAGATAGCTCACAAACTAAAATTGTTCCTAATCGTTGGATTAATAAAAAGGGGATTAGTGAATCCGGATAGATTAGTACATACGTTGCTTGCTCTTAGGAAGAGGATGATTGATCTCATAATCATTTGTGTGGAGACACTAAAGCAAGTATGTAGGTGCTAATTGGAGAATAAGTACATTGAACGTGGCTCGCTAAGGAATACCTAATGGAGTTTTACTCACCTGTCAATAGAAATTCCTCTACTGATAGTAGTACAAGTGATCCTTGGAGTTGAGATCATCATAGTATCTTGTGTATGATGAGTTATACTTTGACATGTCCCTTAAGACCTTTAGGGTATATCAAAGGGTATGATTGGGTATAATAAGTTATACATGGAGATAGGTGAATGATCAACAAAGAATCTACCACATCTAGTAAAAGATGTGAATGTCATATGTGATTCGATAAATGACAACTCAGTAGTCCTTGACCAAGGCAGAATGAAATTACAAAGGAGTTTCTAATTTGCATTATTTAGAGTTGTGCATTTGGGAATAGAAATACATATAATTAAATAAAATAAGACTTGACAGTAATTCCATGTCTTATATTTAATTGGGACATTATATGGTAGAAGGATTGAATTGTACAGTAACTATTCACTGAAAGGTTCTTTTGTGATTAATGTTGAAATCTATATTATCTGGAAAGTCGTTGATCGCTAAGGGGGCTTACCCTTATTGTAGAATAAATATTATTTATTTAAATGAATTAAATAGTTTAATTTATTTATTTAAATAAGATTAGAATTGTTCTAATTAATTTATTCACAACCGGTTTAATATGGAGAACCTAAAGGGTCACACCGCAAAAGAAAAATATTTATTTAAGAAGTAAATGACATAATTGTAATAATAAGTTAAGTGTATTTAATTTAGTCTATGGAGATAGAATAAATTAAATAGCTTAATATTTATTATTTAATATTTTAGAAATATTAAATATAAATTAATAAGAGGAGTCTTATTATTATTATTACTATTACTATTATTTAATTCCTAATAGGGATTGGGAATTAATTAATAGAAGTACTCTCACGTGTATTCCTAATTGGATTAGCATAATTAATTAAAGGAGTTTAATTATAATAGAAACCCTAATCCTAAATAGTTTAGAGAAGGGTTATTCCTACATTTATAAATAAGAGGAGTCTTATCATAGATTAGGGTTACACACTCTTGCATTAGATTATGGAGAGTACTTGCAATTTATATAGAGATAGAAATTAGGGTTTTGCCAACACCCAACTTCTTGAATACCTATTCTTCCTTGGTGGATCACCTCTAGAGGCCAAACACTTAGGTGGCTAACGTTGATCAAAGGAAGGAATCTCATCGGTGGAATTCGAGGAGAACACGAAGGACTAGGAGTTGAACTTGTACCCGTTGATCATGGTGATGTTTTGTATTAAAATTTTAAAATTCGTTTTATCACGCTTCCGCCCTATTTGTGTAATTAGATTGCATGCTTGCGTATTATACAAACTTAACAGTGGTATCAAAGCCTAATCCTTGTGTTAATTATTGATTGTGATGATTCCATGTATGAATTGATATGCGATACGATCGGATTTTGGGCTGAAATTTTTTTTTCTGATTTTGCGTCGCGGCGCGGTCGCGCCACTTCCAGTTCATTCTGGAGCGCGGCGCGCCTGAACCCAGAAAACGTTTCTAGGGGTGCAGGGTGGCCACGCCGCTCCTAGTTCAATTTGGAACGCGGCCGCGCCGGTATGCAGAATTTGAAATTTTTTTGTTTTTCTCAATTAACATAAATGGTTTATTTAATTGATAAAAGTTTAAAATAAAGATGTTTATTTTATCTGGAATAGGATTTCAGATTGCTAAAATTAAAGGAGTTTAATTTGGATTTGGTTTTTGATTAAAATAAAAGAGTTTATTTTGTTTCAAAACTAAATATTAGCAAAACTTTTGCCCATTAATTGATATCAATGCATATATGGAATGGTTTTATTATTCATGAGATGAATGTTATTTATTGATGCATATGGAGATATGTATGATAATAAATAGGGATTGATTATGGACTATTGACCAATGTGTGATTAGATTTATTTTAGAGGATGCTTGAATGTATGGATTTTTATAAATGGGGTCTGCGTACCTCGTCTTCTCTAATTTTTCTTAATGTAAATTCTATCTCCCTCCTATGTACTTCCCCTTGACTGCTGATCAAGGTTTCTATTTATTGTAAATAGTTTATGTAATAGGACTAGTTAAAATTAATTTTGAAGAATTGGAGACAAAGGAGCAAGGAGCGCTTGATGACCCGTTTGTAATGGAACCCGGGTTTAAATGTAATAGTTATATTTAAATTTAATTCTTGCACCATAGGTTTGACCGTTTGGTTCACTTGGTGGCTCTAGTGAACCAAACTAGAATAAAAGTCCATAATCAATCCAGGTAGAATATAGTATTCTATATGTGCATGTTTACTATATATATATATATATTATATATATTATACAACATGTTTCGCATGTTAAATAATATGACGCGTATTTTATATATATATATGTGTGCATACGCGCTAAACAAGACGAGACTAATAATTACAAACCCCTCAAATAAATTATATTAAGTCCTAAGCGTTCAAAGATATTTGGAATATCGAACGTCGCCTTCTAGCATGGTAAAGCGATAGAGTATTAAATATTTAATATGAGTTTGTTGTGTCACACAAGGCAAGTATTAAATATTTAAGATGTTGCTTTATCACATTTGATGCTTATAAATAGACTGAACGATGCTGTTTTGTTGTGTCACACAAGGACAATGTTTTTCTTTCGAATATATGGAAGTGCTAGGTTGGACTTAACTTGGATAATTTTGATTCGGATGTGTCACACTTGATCAAAATAATCTAAGAGGCAAAATACAAGGAGTTACATAGTGATGTAATTGACAATAGTTGTCTACCTATTTATTTATATATAGTTTATTGTGTCACACAAGGTTATATAAATTTGAAATGGGATCCTTATTCTCACTAGCAAATCTTTAATTAGGTTTGTCGAACTATATATTGAGGGTAATGTAGTTTGGTGAAAAAGTGAGAGATACCAATTTAAAAATAAAGACCTAATTTATTTTGGTAATTAATAAAATGAATGTATGCTAAAATATTGTCTATTTCACATCCAGAATTTAAAAATCTCAAACTCACTATCACTGCGTAGCATACTTGATGCTACCAAACTGATCGGACCGAATTACACGGACTGGTTAAGGAATCTGAGAATTGTTTTCACTGCTGAAAAGATTTTTTATTTCCTAAATTCGCCAGTCCCTGCAAATGTTGCAGAAACAGCCTCTGAGGAAGAGATTGCTACTTTCAGAAAGTGGCAAGATGATGCAATCTTGGCTCAATGCATCATACTCGCATCCATGAGTAACGAGCTTCAGCGTCAGTATGAAACTATGGATGCTCCTACTATATTGCTGCACCTCAAAGAGTTGTATGGTGAGCAAAGTAGGACTGCTAGATATCAGATATCTAAGGAGCTCTTTCGATCTCGTATGACTGAGGGCACTGCCGTTGAGACTCATGTCCTTAAGATGATCAATCTGATTGAACAACTTGGACAGCTTTGGTTCGTGATGGATGGAGAGTTAAGTCAAGATTTGATTTTGTAGTCACTCTCGGACACCTTCTCACAATTTGTTGTGAATTTTCACATGAATAAGTTGGACGTCAGCTTGCCTGAGTTACTTAACATGCTGAAAACTGCTGAAGGTCACTTCTTATCCAACAAGAACCAAGTCTTACTAGTGGATGACTCTTCCAAGAAAAGGAAGAGGCCCAAGGTATCTTCTGAAAAGAAGAAAAACAAGAAGGCTAGGGGCAAAGCGAAGAGAAAGGATAAAGAGAAACCTGATCTAGATAACAAAGGAATTTGCTACCATTGTAATAAGCCGAGACACTGGAAGAGGAACTGCAAGGAGTATCTTGCAGACCAAAAGAAGCTTGGAGAAGCTTCAACTTCCGATCTGGGGTTGTTCATGATTGAAATTAATTTTTTTGAAAGTCAAAATTCTACTTGGGTATTGGATACCGGCTGTAGTTCTCACATATGTAATAATATGCAAGGACTAAGCAGAAGTAAAAAGCTGAACAAGGATGAAGTCGTCCTACGAGTGGAAATGGAGCAAATGTTGCTGCATTAGCTATAGGAACTTATTGTTTAGCACTGCCTTCGGGCAAATTCATTAGTTTAAATAATTGTTATTATGTTCCAACACTCATTAGAAACATTATTTCAATTTCTGTATTGGATATGGATGGTTTTGATATTATAATAAAGAACAACAGTTGTTCTATTTATAATAAAAATATTTTATATGGTGTTGGCAATCTACTGAATGGACTTTACATACTTGACTTGCATGAAAATATACTTCAAATTGAACAAACTACGAAAAGAAAAAGAGATGATGTTAATTATACCTTTATGTGGCACTGTAGACTCGGTCATATCAATGAAACAAGATTAACCAAGTTGCATAAAGATGGGCTTTTAGAGCTATCTGATTACGAATCATATCTAACTAGTGAATCTTGTCTCATGGGTAAGATGACTAAATCTCCTTTTAGTGGAAAAGGAGAAAGAGTTACAGAGTTGTTAGCGTTGGTACACATAGACATATGTGGACTTATGACAACGAATGCACGAGGAGGGTATTCTTATTTTATTACTTTCACTGATGATCATTCTAGATTTGGATATGTGTATTTAATGAAAAACAAATCTGAATCGTTTGAAAAGTTCAAAGAATTTAGAAGTGAAGTAGAGAAGCAAACTGGTAAGAGTTTTAAGATTCTTCGATCGGATTGAGGAGGGGAATACTTAACCAATGAGTTTCTCAATTGTCTCAAAGTAAATGGTATAATCTCACAATGGACTCCACCAGGGACGCCACAGTTGAATGGTGTATCTGAAAGGAGAAATCGAATATTGTTGGACATGGTTCGTTCCATGATGAGTTTTACCGACCTTCCAATATCCTTCTAGGGTTATGCCCTAGAAACGACTGCATATCTACTTAACAAGGTACCTACCAAATTGGGAGCTGTCGTTTACACCCCAAAATTAAATCCTTACTTCTACTCTACTAATACATAAATCAGTATAGTGACAAGCAAAGGTCGATCCCACAGAGAGTGAATTGTTTTATATTTATTCTTTTATTTTCCTAAATCTAATTAAACGATGAAAATAAAGATTGGGGGGTTTTGAGTTTGATTAACTAATTAACAAAAGTAAATAAATAAAAAATAACCAATAACTTGAAAGTTCCAGTTCATAAGTTCAGTATCACTTTTTTACAATGACAGATTAATCAATTGTAACATTATTTATCCTTCAATGAAATTAATAGTCCTAGATAACCGCAATCGCTAATTATCCGAAATTCTCCTTATATTTTAAATCTAATGTGACAATCGCCCCACTAGACCCTAACTATCATACAACCCAGAACTATAAGTCTAGATTTAATATAACAACAACATTAAGGATTAGAGAATTAGACTATTCCAAGCAACAATCACACTATCAGGGATTATTTAACTTGCCTTCTGATAATCATAATAACACCCAAAAGCTTGTCCACAATCAAGTATTATTAATTACTACTTATGATCAGATACAATATCGTTTGCTTAATACTGTATCTTAATCTAGCAGATGATATTAGTTAACTAATTTAATCCTGCAGAAACCAAATCAATCAATCCAATAGCATATAAGCAATTCAATCAGATTATCAGAATAAATCTCATATAAGAAGAAATAAATAATGAATACTTAATTAAATCATTAACTGTAAATAAGATTCAACATCCATTAGAACTGAAACTAAAACTTAGCTTGACATGACTCCAATCTTCTCCAATTAGGGTTACAATTGTTGTTGTCAAGATCTCCCAATAATAAACTAAAAACATCTATTTATAATCCTAAGATAATATCCTAAGTCTCTAAGAATTAAGAATCCAATCTGAAATAGAAATCCTCAAAAATTACAAAAAGTCAAAGCTGGTCAAACGGGTCAACGCCGGCCTTTCTCGCCGGGGCGAGGATTTTATTCTTCAGTTTCTCGCCGGGGCGAGAAAATCCAGAGAGGTCTGGGCCGGGGCGAAGCGCTGGGCGAAAACGGGCAGAGCACTTCTCGCTGGGACGACAAAACCTAGTACAAAATTCTCGCTGGGGCGAGAACCTCAAATTTTCCAACTTTTCAACTTTTTCTCGTTTCAGCTCCGATTTTCCATCTTTTTTCACTTTTGACTCTGAATCCTCCTGAAATCAATAAACAATTTAATAAGTGCATATACACAGTAAAACATGCAATAAACTAAATATAAAGGAATAAAAATAAATGAATATTATGCACTTATCAAATTCCCCCACACTTAGTCTTTACACGTCCTCGTGTAAACTAAAACAAAAGTTATATTGAAATCATATGAATTCTATTCAACCAAACTCCCAAAGGTTCAAATTCAATTAGCATCCATGAATAATAACACCAATCAATAGAAATTTATTCAATACTTCATCAATCAACTAATAACAATAACCTCATCATTCCCCACTGAACATCTATAAATCAAATTGAAACCACATAAGCATCTCCTATGATGAACACAGATACTCAACTCAGTTTGTATGGAACAACAACCGTGCACACTGACTCAAAACCAGAACATGTTTTTTTTCCTGCCATTCATTTTTCTTCATTCAGGTGAATGCATTTTATGCTCCATTTCACCTTTCGCATTCTTTTCTTAAGCGAGTGCATTTTATGCTCCATCTCACTTTTCTTCTCACCAACGAGTGCGTTTTACGCTCCATCTCGCTGCATGTGTTTATGGGTGAGTGCATTTTATGCTCTATCTCAACCCACCACATATCTTCCTTTTGAGACAAAATGGGTTTTTTTCAGTTTTTTTTCTCTCAATTTTTTTTTTAAATTTCCAATTTTGTCTTCACATGGTCCTGGAAACAAGATAAGCAGTTATACAGTTCTAAATCATGAAATCAACTCACAAAGTCAACTCCACAACTAACTCAGTCAAGTAAACAGGTATCTCATACTCAAGTACTCATGCAATACCAACTCAATCTAAATCAGTTAACTATGGATCATGACTTAGTTATCATCATTCATCAACCAATTTCGCATCAATCAAATTCTATCAATTAGCATGTATGTAGAAAATTTTTAGAGCCAAGAATGTTTTCCACAAAACTACTCAGAATAAACCTAAATATAACCTAAACCCCTCCCCCACACTCAAACCTTACATTGTCCCCAATGTAAGATAATCATGCAAAGATGAAGTAACTACTATCTATCATGCAACTAACAAACTAAAAAGTAAAGGGATAGAAAAATCAAATCTGAGATCTTGGGTTGCCTCCCAAACAGCTGTCCTTGTTTATTGTCATTGGCTCGACATCGTTCCCCTCAATCTATGTAATCGGGCTGGTATACTGCAGGTGAACTGGTAGTGGTTTCAAATCTAAGTTGGGGCCATCTTTTAGGTCTTGACTCAGTTCCATTCCTGCACTTTTCTCCAGCTCCCATCCATTGGTAATGGCAAGTGTCAAATTCTCCTGCACTATAGGGTCAATAATATCAAACTCACACATAGAATTGACATCACCAAAATACCTTATGGCCTCATGCGCAGGAAGTTTTAGCTTATCCACTTCAACCTTGTGACATATTTCTGGCATCTCTTCTGTATACTCCTCCTTCTTAGACTTTGGATACCTGGATGGACAAGGTAAGGGTTTAGTATCAACCTGAATCACAGAATTAATAATTACCTTGGATGGTTCTGTCTCCTCCTCAAATTCAGCACTGCTGCCTGTTTCACCATTTCTTGACTTACTTTGGACTGGAAGAACTAACTTTTTTTGTTGCCACACCTTCTCACCACTTCTCAAGGTAATTGCACCCACATTCTCTCTTTGATTGACAACTATCTAAGAGGGTACTTGTCCTGATCCTTGAGATTCCAATCTGCTTACTGTGGTGGCAAGCTGACCCATCTGATTCTCCAAATCACGTATGGAAGTCCTTGTTTCTTGTTGGAACTGGTGTGCTTGATTCATGAAAGCTTTGAACATATCCTTAAGAGATGGTCCAGAATTGGTAGGAATTGCTTGTTCATGTGTTTGATGTTGCTGTTGAATCCGTTCAAAATAAGGATCATAACGATGTGGATTTTGTCTTGAGAATTTCCCCACAGTATTGACTTGATGAACAATTACATCCTCTTGCAACATTGGACAACCATTTGTATCATGCCCTCATTTGTAACAAATTCCACATACCTTTGCAATTTGCATCCTCCCTGCAGCCATTTGTTGAACCAAAACAGTTAAGTCAGAAATTTGTCGCTCAAGATTACATGTGCTTACCCCATTCACCCTTGTAGGTGTATGATCAATCCTAGTTCCATACTGCTATGAGTTTGCTGCCATGTTTGCAATTAAGTTTTTCGCAACCTCTGAAGTTTTATCAACTAGTGCTCCTCCACTCGCTGCATCAATCATACTCCTGTCCATGGGCAACAGTCCCTCATAGAAGTATTGGATCACGTGTTGATCATCAATTTGATGTGGTGGACAGCTAAAGCATAACTTCTTGAACCTTTCCTAATACTCATAAAGAGTCTCTCCATTGAACTGTTGGATGCCACATATCTCCTTCCTTATGGTAGCAACTCTTGAAGCAGGAAAGTACTTCTCCAAGAACAACTTTTGCATTTCGTTCCATGATCGTATTGACCCTGAAGGTAGATAGTACAACTGTAATACCCGAGAATTTTAAATAATATTATTATTGACTTTTCTATTTAAGTTGAATCTTTATTCGAATATGTGTATATGTGATATGTCACCATGATAGTGATGCAATAAAATGACTTCTTATTTATTTAATAAAGGAGTGATTTAATAAGGAAAGAAATTATTAATGTATCTTAATTAATTATTGGGTGGCTAATAATCTCCTTTCATTTAATTAAATGTTATGTGGCATGATATATTTTTGTGACATTAGCATGTATGAGTATTCATATAATTCATTAAATAAGGTGGAAGATGCGTGACATTTAAATTGCATGAATATCCTATGTAACATTTTGTTGTGTGATGTACATTTAAATTATATGGGGTAATTAATATTTGCTACATGATAATTATTTCCATACTTAAATGTTATTACAATAAATGTATTATGAAATAATAATGTATATTGAATATTTGGGTGTTAGCGATTAATTAGATTTCGCTATAATTAATGTACATGGATTATATGGTATGTGTACATGTGACTCTATTTGATACAATGTGGTAGCATTTAATTGTTTTCATATGACCTAAGTTTACATTTTAAATTAAAGCATGCTAATAAGCCTTGCTAAGAATGCTGAGTTTGCTCTTGTCCCATATTGTAAGTCCGTTCCCTTCATTACGTGAATAGACCAATGGCCTATCCTCCCTATATTGCTCAAACTCAGTAAGCTCAAAGAGAGAAGAAAAGGCTATCCTATTCATCTTCTTCCTTGCAAACCTTAGCCTCATGATGGTGGGGGATGTGGTCCAAATAGTGCTCCACCACTATTCCACCAAACCTCCATTAACCAAGGATCTTCTTCTTCTTCCATTGGGTGAAACCCTTGAGCAAAGCCATGAACCAGATTTTGAATTTCCTATAAATTGAAGCCTCCTCTACACAATTCTTGTTGCTAGAAATCTGAGGTAAGCTTCCATTAGAGAATGAGGTTGAGTGATTTTCTATTAGTGGTATTGGAGAGTACTCAATTAGCTTCAAGAGGTAATTCCTCTTTAATTGTGTTCTTGAGTTCTATATATAAATTTCTAGAATTTTGCCGTGAATCTCTTGTTAGTTGGTTAGTGGTTGATGTATATAAGTTGTCAAGTTCATATACATGTTACTAAAGTGTTAATCATGTTTTATGCTATCAAACTTGAGTTCCATGAATTCTCAGAAAATAACATGTATACATGCTCATAATGTACCAAAAATGATTTAGCTAAGTTGCGATAATCTGCAAATGGTTGCTATACATTGTTAGTATAGTCTAATACGAAAACAACGAAAGTTAAACGAACTATTTTGGTTCAAAAACGAGTTCGTAGCATGATCAATCGCTAAGTATGCGAAAATATGGAGAAATAACATGAATGTTGAATTTAATTCTTGAACTTAGTTAATTATTTGTTTTAAGTTGTTAAAATCATTCTAGGTATGCTTAATATCATGGTTATAAACTTTATGTGAGATGGGTATACAGAGATTATGGTTTGAATTGGTTTTGGTTTTGGGAAATTTCGCTATACAGGGAGTTTCCTGGTTCTGCCGAGGAGCAGCGCGGCCGCGCTACTCCCCATGCAAAACCAGGCGCGACCGCGCCGTGCCCCAGAATAAAATTCTAACTTTTGATTCTTTTGATGTCATGAGCATGTTAGTTTAGCTTAAATAAGCCTATGTGTGTATCTGGTACGTGATCTAGTAGGGTCTTGCATGAAATGTGTTGGGTTTTACGAGATTTTGAACTAAAACTTAGAATTTGAAAACTAAACCTTATGAAAGTGATGCTGATCCTTTGAGCATATGTAACTAGATTAGACATGTATGAAAACAAGTCCAAAGTATCACCTAGGGTTACCTTGCATGACATGAGTTGTGTTAGCTCAGTTCCAACGACTTTTTAAAAGAAAACTTGAAGTGTTGGAAGTAAAACTTAGCGAACCTTGTATCCTTGATGTTCTGAGCTTACAAGCATGTGTATATGATCTAATTATATGTGTGAATGCATACGGAAAGTCACGTAGAGATATTAAGCAAGTTTAGTTAGTCTAATGTCAAATTTTCAAGAAAAACTTAAGACTTGAGGACCATTGTTGTCAAACGTTGTGTAAGTTTCGTTCCAACCTTGCACGCATAAATAATAGGATTCATTATGCCTCTAGAACATGTTGACATGAGCACCATCTAGCTAAACATGAATTTTACCTATGTACGCATGTTCAAAGAAGTGATATTCCAATTGTAAACTATGTGATTAATGTGTACATGTGTTATATACGCACGAGCATGCTTATTAAGTATGGTTTAGTCTCATTATGTGGTGTCATGACTATAATAGTTGATCCTTTGCGAGATGGATTTGACTGGCTTAAAATATAGAACTTTCTAACGTAACACCTTATAACCTTGGATTGAATTTGGCATGAGCATGCTAGGTTTGAACTCAGACTAATAACCTTATGAGCATGTGTAATTGAGTCATATCAGTAGCCTGAATGTTGAAAAATAGACCTGGATTGCCACTTGTATAAATTGCATTTTTGGTCTGCCCAGAGAGTGGCGCGGCCGCGCCACTTCTAAGGCAAAAACCAGCGCGGCCGCGCCAGTCGCCAGAATTGCCCAGTTGTTTTAAATTGTAAATAGAGTCTTGCAGCATGTATGTATGAATGTTTTAAGTTGTATTGCATGATTGAACTGATATACTATGTGTTCAAGCTTATGTTGATGCTTAGGGTCGGGTTATTCTAAGTTGCTAACTCATTTAGCTAAAGATAAGAAATTTCGAATATGGACTTAGTAATCTTGATTCCACCTACATGACTGTGTATTAAAACTATGTGGTGCATAACCACTTGTTATGGATGCTATACTAACTATGGAACCGACTTATTAATGATTAGGTCGTTTCAACGTAATTTAAATTAAAGTTAGATTACTTGTAGCTGAGCAAACAGGCAAGTTCCCTTTTTCCGAAACTTTACTTTGTGCAAGTTTCCCTTAACCCTACTCACTTTACATTCGAGCAGGATGTGGTATATTGTGCAAGTATTCGAACCCTTTCTCTTTATTGAGCAAGCATGTACACTTGTATATTCATGTATCATACAAGTATGTGACAGTGACTTTTATGCTTTATAAACTGTCATTCATATTCTAAGGATTGGTTTAAGATTAATATCCCTTAAACCTCATTGCAAGCATTGGTATTCATTAAATTATTGAATATGATTATAAAGGTTGTCTAAACCATTATTTCGGTTAGACTATTATACATGTGTTAGAAAGCTATTCCAAACCAATTGTCTTGGTGAGTACTCTTATCTACTGGGATGAATAACCCTCATAAAAGGAGAAAATTATATATTGTCGGGGAACCGACGTGCGCACTTATAAGCATGTGACAGTTATGCATAATCTGGGGTACTATAGGCTGATTACCTGTGTACTTGTTTTATTGGATTTTCAGTATAAAAACTGTTAATTATAGCAAGAGTTCTTAGTCCTTTAGCGACTACTCAGTGTTCATATTCTTGGACTTGAAATGATTAGATGCAAGATTCCTATTGATATTCTTCAGTCCATAGCGACTCTTATGTATAACAATTGATTTTCCTTATTATCCTTGAATTATCCTTTACTGTCATATCCTTGACATTTGAACTTTATATTGTTCACCCTCATTGTATATACTTGCTGGGCAAATTTGTTGCTCATTCTTACTTTCTTTAAACCTTTCAGTTAAGGCAGAGCGAGGTGAACCTTCAGGCAAGGATAAGGGAAAGTGCAAAACTACGGAGTAGCTTTGTTCTTTCTTAGGAAGGAGATTATTTACTATGTTGCTTAAGTTTCTAAATTTGGTGATGTAATAAGCTTAGGCCTGGATTATGTATTAGTACTATGTTTCAGTTTAAATTAAGACTATTGGATAGTATGGTAGTAACGGTTACGAGACCTTGGGACAAGAATAATTATATTAAATCAATATAATTTATTCTATCTTTTCCACTGCATTAGTTTTATGTCATTATTGTGTTAGAACGTGATGAACCAAATTCGAGATAGTGGTGTCGGAATTTGGGGGCGTCACAGGTTGGTATCAGAGCATTAGGTTATAAACCTTAGGAGCGAGAGTACTTAGACTATAACCTTAGAAGAATTTAGGAACTAGGAGGAGATAAAACTCATATAGAGTTTTCGTGAAGACTTAGTAGCATTATGAAATATATTTTCATTGCATACAATGAACTTATGTTTTGTTTGACCTTCTGATGGAGTTTGTTATTTTGTCTTGTGTTTGTGGTTGTAAGATGTCAAGCGTGGGAGGAAACGGTTGGATTGTCGAGGAGGAGCCACGTGATATCCACGTAGTGTATGAGGCACCTGTAATAGATGATGAAGTGGAGTTTAACCCTGAATAACCAATAGAGATAGAGTCTGACCCCGAGGAAGAACCCCTGGAGGAGGAGCCTGAGACAGACCCTGACGAGACTCCTATCGAGGATCGCATATTGGGAGAATACGAAGAGCGGATCTTAGAATTAGAGACCGAAGCTTAGGATCGAGAGGCAGCGATCCAGAAGCTGAGGGAGGAGAATGATCAGCAAAAACTAAAGATGCAGGAGTTGGAGGTGGAGCTTGCACATCGCAAGGAAGCTAGTGTTCAGATGGGAGCCCTTTTTCACCGTTCGGTAGCTAGGAGCGTAGAATTGGTGGGAAAGCTGGAGGAGTCCGAGCAGATAGAGTTATCTGAGAAGGCAGAGAAGGAAGCCCTTCGCACACAGTTAGAGATGGAGGTGATGGATAGGATTCACTTTCAGGAGAAATGGGAGGAGGCCAATGACAGAGCTAATGATCTAGAGGATGAGGTGAGATGCAAGAAGAGGAAGACGAATAAGATGGGTTATGCTTTTCGTACAGCTATGGAGAGGTTAGTGGATGGTGTGTACCACTACCCGGCAGAGCAAGGACAGACACGATACACTGTGAGCCGGGATTTGGTGGCGCATATTACGCAGCAAGAGTTTATCAGCGCAGTGGAGCGCGGAATGTTGGGATGAACCCTAGTGATTAGTAGTCTAGTGGTAGTAGCAGTATGCTTAGATGTGCATCATTATGTGAACTCCTATCTATTGTGTAAGATACGGAGTAGTCTTGTGAACCCTTTTGATGTTAAGGGTAGTATGTTGATGTTTTCCCCACCTTTTGTAATATTAGAGGGTAGATGTGACATTTATAGCAGTATGCAAGAAATCATCATGGTGTAACGACTTGGCATATGAATATAAATGTTTTTGTTTCATCACTGTGTTACTAAATTTTTGCATTAGAGAAATATCTAAGTTATATGCTTAGAGAGTAAGAGTAAAAGATTGTGTTGCAGAAAATGCCACCCAGACGTAGAATCGCTGAGTTGGATGAGTCGGTCAATAACGAAGGAAACCAGGCAGACCCCATTCAACGACTAGTAGACTTGCTAGGAGAAGCTCTGCGGGGAAGGAACAACGAACCAGTACATCCCAACCCCCAAGCAGTGCCAGTAGCAAACTTTAAGGATTTTAAGAGTGTAGGACCGCTCGAGTTTAAGGGAACTACCGATCCCATCGAAGCACAAACGTGGATCAAGGAAATGGAAAAGGCGTTTACTATTGCTCAAGTAGGGGAAGATCAGAAGACGATATTCGCTACTTATATGATGAAGGGTGAAGCGAATTACTGGTGGGAAGCCAATCAGCAGAGAGCAGGTGAAAGAGTGATAGCCTGGGATAGGTTTACCACTCTGTTCTTCGAGAATTACTTCCCGAAGAGTATGAAGAATACGATGGAGGTTAAATTCTTGGAACTTAAGCAAAGTGAAATGACGGTAGCTCAGTATGCGGCAAGATTCAACGAGCTCGCACGATTCGCTACACACTATGTCGACACCGAAGAAAGGAAGGCTAGACACTTTGAGTTAAGACTGAAACCTTGGTTATTCAACAAGGTGTCAGTTCTTCAAATCGATTCGTTCGCCACACTGTTGGAGAAGGCGATCATTACTGAGGGAGGTAGCGAGGCGTTAAGTCAGTACAACAAGGAGAAAAAGAATAAGAATTCTGGAGGAGAAAGTCGTGGGGGAAGTAGCAGTGGAGGAAGCAATTTAGGGACAAGGAAGTGGGATAATAACAACAATAACAACAACAACAACAACTGAGGCAACCAGTCGGGAAGTTATCAGGGAGGATTTAAGAAGAGGGCTGAGGTATGCCCTAAATGTGAAAAGAATCATCAAGGGGAATGCTGGAAAGGACGCAGTGTCTGTTTCAACTGCGGCCAGGAAGGGCATATTGCACCCCATTGTCCCAAGCCGAAGAAAAACCGAGGATGTTTCGGTTGCGGCTCGACTGAACACTAGATCAAGGACTGCCCGAAGAAGGGGAACACCGGGGGAAAAGGCAATCAAGGGGGAAGTAAGCTAATGATAGGTGGACCAGCACAGCCCAATCGCTCGACGGCCCGAACTTTTAACATGACTGTCCAAGACACAGTTGCTGCGAAGGACGTGGTGTCAGGTATTGTGCCAATAAATAATATAAATGCATATGTATTGTTTGATTCGGGTGCTACCTGTTCCTTTGTGTCTGAAGATTTTGCTACACGTTTGAACTTACCCCAAGAACGTTTAGAGAACCCTTTGAACATAGAAATTCCAAATAAGGAAGTAATTTCTGTAAAGTTCGTTTACCGAAATTGTTCTGCAAAATTAGAGGTTACGAACTAAGTGTAGACTTGATTCCGATAAGACTGGGAGAGTTTGACGTGATATTAGGAATGGATTGGTTATCCAGCCATGCTGCGATGATCGATTGTTGAAAGAAAAGAGTGAACCTTCAGACTTCAAATCGGTCTAAGGTAGTATTTTATGGTAGCTCATCGCTTAAGCAATCCTGTTGTCTTACGATGATGCAGGCCAAGAAATTGTTAAAGAAATGATGTGTGGGTTATTTAGCCTATATTGCGGATACTCAAAAGAAGGGAGTAGAAGCGAAAGATATATCAGTAGTGAGAGAGTTTCAAGATGTGTTTCCTGATGATCTGCCTGGCCTTCCGCCAGACAGAGAAATCGAATTCGTAATAGACTTAGTACCGGGAACTGCACCAATTTCAAAAGCTCCGTATCGTATGGCACCGGTGGAGATGAAGGAATTAATGATACAGTTGCAGGAATTATTAGATAAGTGTTATATTCGGCTGAGTGTGTCTCCATGGGGAGCACCAGTGTTATTTGTTAAGAAGAAAGTGTTAGGTTTGTATATAACGCGAGCATGCAATCAAATTACATAAATAGAGCGGAAGCGCGATAAAAACAGATTTTAAAATTTTATACAAACCATCACCAAGATCAATCTATGTGCTCAATTAACGATATAAACGAAAGAGAAAGAGAATAAGAATTATACCCTCGTAAAACAAAGCTTCCTCGGGTACAAGTTCAACTCCTAGTCCTTCGTGTTCTCCTCGAATGCTACGGTGTGATTCCTTCCTTTGATCAACGTTAGCCACCCAAGCGTTTGGCCTCTAGAGGTGATCCACCAAGGAAGAACAAGTATTCAAGAAGTTGGGTATTTGGCAAAACCCTAGTTTCTATCTCTATAGAAATTGTAAGTACTCTCCACAATCTAATGCAAGAGTGTGTAACCCTAATCTATGATAAGACCCCTCTTATTTATAGATGTAGGAATAACCCTTTCTCTAAACTATTTAGGATTAGGGTTTGTATTATAATTAAACTCTTTTAATTAATAATGCTCCTAATCCAATTAGGAATCCATGGGAGAGTACTTCTATTAATTAATTCCCAATCCCTATTAGGAATTAAATAATAGTAAAAGTAATAATAATAATAATAAGACTCCTCTTATTAATTTATATTTAATATTTCCAAAATATTAAATAATAAATATTAAGCTATTTAATTTATTCTATCTCCATAGAGTAAATTAAATATACTTAACTTATTATTACAATTATGCCATTTACTTCTTAAATAAATATTTTTCTTTTGCGGTGTGACCCTTTAGGTTCTCCATATTAAACCGGTTGTGAATAAATCAATTAGAACAATTCTAATCTTATTTAAATAAATAAATTAAACTATTTAATTCATTTAAATAAATAATATTTATTCTACAATAAGGGTAAGCCCCCTTAGCGATCAACGACTTTCCAGATAATATAGATTTCAACATTAATCACAAAAGAACCTTTGAGTAAATAGTTACCGTACAATTCAATCCTTCTACCATACAATGTCCCAATTAAATATAAGACATGCATTTACTGTCAAGTCTTATTTTATTTAATTATATGTATTTCGATTCCCAAATGCACAACTCTGATTAATGCAAATTAGAAACTCCTTTCTAATTTCATTCTGCCTTGGACAAGGACTACTGAGTTGTCATTTATCGAATCACATAGGACATTCACATCTTTTACTAGACGTGGTAGATTCTTTGTTGATCATTCACCTATCTCCATGTACAACTTATTATACCCAATCATACCCTTTGATATACCCACAAGGTCTTAAGGGACATGTCAAAGTATAACTCATCATACACAAGATACTATGATGATCTCAAGTCCAAGGATCACTTGTACAACTATCACTATAGGAATTCCTATTGACAGGCGAGTAAAACTCCATTAAGTATTCCTTAGCGAGCCACGTTCAGTGAACTTATTCTCCAATAAGCACCTACATACTTGCTTTAGTGTCTCCACACAAATGATTATGAGATCAATCATCCTCTTCCTAAGAGCAAGCAACGTATGTACTAATCTATCTGGATTCACTAATCCCCAATTTAGTAATCCAACGATTAGGAACAATTTTAGTTTGTGAGCTATCTCAAATTTAGATCTCATTAGCATGATCACCATCATGATTCTAAAAGCATTGCTCAAAACTATGGGTTTATCACATTTAATATAACAGCACTATGTAGATAATATAAAATGCCTTTTAAGAAAATCAATTCTTTTATTAATAAATGAATAAGATTACAAAGTATATGCTACATCATATCAAATATGATTGATTTGTGTGCAAACTACTTTCAATCTCCCACTTGCACTAAAGCCAATCGCCATGGTATCTAATACTCATCTTCTCTAAGTGACGATCAAACTGCTGTTGAGTTAAAGCTTTAGTAAATGGATCTGTAATGTTGTCTTGAGAGTCTACACGCTCCAGGGTGACATCTCCTCTTTCAATGATCTCTCTAATCAAATGAAACCGCCGCAACACGTGTTTGGATTTCTGATGAGACCTGGGTTCCTTAGCTTGCGCAACAGCTCCATTGTTGTCACAAAATAAAGGTACTGCTCCTCTAATGCTAGGAACCACTCCAAGTTCAGTTATGAACTTGTTCATCCAAACAACTTCCTTTGCAGCTTCACTTGCAGCTATGTACTCTGCCTCTGTCACTGAATCAGCAACTGTTTGCTGCTTGGAACTTTTCCAACTCACTGCGCCACCGTTTAAGGTAAACACGTACCCTAAAACGGATTTACTATCGTCTTGGTCCGTTTGAAAACTTGAGTCTGTATAGCCCTCTAGTTTCAATTCAGACCCACCGTAGATAAGAAATACATCCTTAGTTCTTCTCAAGTACTTTAGGATGTTTTTCACTGCTCTTCTCCCGGATTCGACTGATATCTGCTTGTTACACTAAGTGCATGAGCGACATCTGGTCTAGTACATATCATACCGTACATGATAGATCCTATTGCGGAAGCATAAGGAATCTTACTCATCCGGTCTCTCTCCTCAGGTGTCTTGGAGGCCTGTTTCTTGGAGAGATGTATTCCATGGCTCATCGGCATGAGACCTCTTTTGGAATCTTCTATGCTAAACTTCTTTAGCATCGAGTCAATGTACTTTCCTTGGGTCAAGCCCAGCATCCTTTTAGATCTATCTCTATAGATCTTTATCCTCAAAATATAGGATGCCTCACCCAAGTCCTTCATGGAGAAGTGTTTAGATAACCAAATTTTGATCGACTGTAGCATAGGAACATCATTCCCTATCAGTAATATGTCATCAACATATAATACAAGGAATGAAACAGCGCTCCCACTAACCTTCTTGTACACACAAGGTTCATCCTCATTTTTGATAAAATCAAACCTTTTGATTATCTCATCAAAACGGATGTTCCATCTTCGAGAAGCTTGCTTCAACCCATAAATGGATCGTTGTAGCTTACAGACTTGGTTTGTTCCAATCGTTGAAACAAAACCCTCTAGCTGTATCATATATACATTCTCCTCAAGCTCTCCATTGAGGAAGGTCGTTTTCACGTCCATTTGCCAGATCTCGTAGTCATAATAAGCTGCAATCGCAAGCAAAATCCGAATGGACTTGAGCATAGCTACTGGTGAGAAGGCTTCATCATAGTCAACTCCTTGTCTTTGTTTGAAACCTTTTGCAACCAGTCGGGCCTTATAGGTCTCTACCTTGCCATCTGCCCCAGTCTTTCTCTTAAAGACCCATTTACACGCTGTCGACGCCGGGTTTTTCGCTTTCTCGGTCTTTCCCAATTTTAGCCTTTTGGTTTAGATGATTTTTGGAAAAGGTCGGCATTGAGGTCGACGGGGTTTTGAAAGATCGTTTTTATGATAAGCCAATTAACCAGAGTCGCCAGTTGGTATATTTGAAATGGATGTACCAACTCATCCGAGTTTTCGCTCTTTTGTAAACCGCTGGCTCATATGTGACTCCGAATTAATTTGGTCTGCGAATTGAGATTCATAGAGTTCGGGGGCTTGCTTAAGTGAGGGGAAGGTGTTAGGCACCCCTCGACTTCCGTGAAACACGGTTACCGTAATCTTAATGCTTTCCTATCCTTTAATTCATGAATATGTGTATGTAGGTGCGCGCAGGCGTGTGTGTGTGGGCCTATGTGAATGTTGTGGTGAGTTTGTATGAAAGAGTCATTTGGATTTTAGGGAAAATCGTGTTTTAATTTGAGTATGCTTCGGAATGTCTTTTCGGTATACCCGAGAAAGCTTTATTTTCTTTATGAGAAAGGTTTGGTTTTAAGTGTCCAAAACTATGAGATTTTCATTAAATGTCGTTTTTGGCAAAAGAAGAATTTTAAATCTTCGTCAAAATAGGAATCGAGATCTATACATTGCTTTCGTGAAACGATCGGGCAATTTCTAGGATCTCTTTCACCCTATGCACAAAGATTTAATAAAACGTTACTTATTTGCAAAATCATTTTTGTGTGGTGTTTTGGAAAACGATCTTTCTTTAGCTTCCTCGTTAGATAGGAATCGACATTCATTAACATTTCTCAAATTTTAACCTCGTGATTCTAATATCCTACTTTGCTTAATTTTTATGAAAATCTTATCATTTAGCTTTGAAATCAATTTCGCGTCATAAATCGAATCGAGCATAAACACGCGTCGGGGCTATTCATGGGCATGTAAGCCATCAAAATATCCCCGAACGCCAACAATCACAAATTTCACTATTTCGGGGCCTTAAACACGATTCCCGCCTTGGCGTCGTTTTAAGGCCCAAAGGTTACATGTTACAAAACGAGCATCTTGAATCTATCACATACATCAAAACGTCCATCATCGGATTTGGACCTCGGGGTCGCATTCCTAGGCTCACACGAGATTAATACATGCCTACAAAATGAATATTACATAACTAACCAACCCGGGTTTATCTAATATACCATGATATCCGGAAATGACAATCTAAATAAATTACACCCAATAAATTATCACAAACAAGCTAGAAATTTTATCAATTGGATATCCTCGGGTTATTGGGAAGAATTTTGTTCCGATGGAACCCTCCCTAATAATCCATAATCCATGATTGTTCAACAATATACATGAAAACTACATCCCATCTAAGCAAATAAGATGATATGAATTGTTATAACAAAAGGAATTTTTACCTTGCAAAATGATCTCAAAAGGATGAAGTCTTGGTATTTGAATAGGATGAGAAATATATTTGATACAATCAAAATTAAAGGAGTAAAATTTCTCTCTTTTTCCTCTCTTTTCTTCCTATTTTTGTTGTAAAATCTACTATTTTTCTCTCAAATTCCGTGCTGTTGTTTGCTGTTTTTCTTCTTCTTCTCCAAAATTTGCTGACCTCCTGTATGCTGCCTGAAGCTGGCTTAAATAGGCTGGCCAGAGCCAGCCGCAGATCTATCTGCGGCTGGCCGCAGATCTATCTGCGGCTGGCCGCAGATGGATCTGCGGCTGACAGCTGGCACGCCTCCCATCGCACTCAGCTGGTAGTGCTGATTTCCTGGTTTTCGTGCTGGCGCACCCACTTGGCCGCAGATCTATCCGCGGCTGGCGGGCTTGACTTTCTCGATTTTCGTGCCACGCCTCGATTTTCGTACCGCAACGTCGGTTTTCGCTGACAGGCTCGTATTCCGCAGTCCGGGAACTTCCGGGAGACGTGCCACCTCATTCGGAAATGCCTGCCTTGGACGGTCATGCTGTCACGTCGACTTGGGCTGCCCAAATCATTGCGGCGGTGCCGGGCGCTCGCCCTTGTGCCCGCTCTTTTGCGCCTGCAAGCTGGTTCAATTGACAATTTCGCCCTCCTGTCAAGGTTAGTAGAAGGAAACGCAAAATTTGGGTGTCTACAGCTGCCCCTCTTTATCATGTTTATGAAATGATAAATGAAATGAACAGGATAAAGAATAGACACTCGATGCATGAATGACAGTGTGTAAGAATGACAGTGCATACATGATGTCTCACACATATAGCTTATGATGCAACATAAGATGCAATGCATGCAAGACATTCGTAAGAGTGTCAATGTATCAACCCCTTGACCGTGTTCGTTAGTCTTTGGGTTCACTCCTTCAATCTATCGTCTCGTTCGGGGCCGGGTATCGTCGTCGGTCACCCATCGCGTAACCCCCGGTTATCGTCGCCGGTCGGTCCTCTGTCGGAGCCGGTTATCGTCGCCGGACATCCATCTCGTGATCGCCGGTTATCGTCGCCGGTCGATCGTCATGTCGGGGCCGGGTATCGTCGCCGGTCACCCATCGCGTAACCCCCGGTTATCGTCGCCGGTTGGTTATCTGTCGGAGCCGGTTATCGTCGCCGGACATCCATCTCATGATCGCCGGTTATCGTCGCCGGTCGATCGTCTCGTCGGGGCCGGATATCGTCGCCGGTCACCCATCTCGTAACCTCCGGTTATCGTCGCCGGTCGGTTATCTTGTCGGAGCCGGTTATCGTCGCCGGTCATCCATCTCGTGATCGCCGGTTATCGTCGCCGGTCGATCGTCATGTCGGGGCCGGGTATCGTCGCCGGTCACCCATCTCGTAACCCCCGGTTATCGTCGCCGGTTGGTTATCTGTCGGAGCCGGTTATCGTCGCCGGACATCCATCTCGTGATCGCCGGTTATCGTCGCCGGTCGATCGTCTCGTCGGGGCCGGGTATCGTCGCCGGTCACCCATCTCGTAACCCCCGGTTATCGTCGCCGGTTGGTTATCTTGTCGGAGCCGGTTATCGTCGCCGGACATCCATCTCGTGATCGCCGGTTATCGTCGCCGGTCGATCGTCATGTCGGGGCCGGGTATCGTCGCCGGTCACCCATCTCGTAAACCCCCGGTTATCGTCGCCGGTTGGTTATCTGTCGGAGCCGGTTATCGTCGCCGGACATCCATCTCGTGATCGCCGGTTATCGTCGCCGGTCGATCGTCATGTCGGGGCCGGGTATCGTCGCCGGTCACCCATCTCGTAAACTTTTCACTTCAACCCGTCAAATGACTGCAAGGGAGCAAGGTGGGACCCACCAGGGCCAGCCGCAGATGGATCTGCGGCCAGCCGCAGATGGATCTGCGGCCAGCCGCAGATACATCTGCGGCCATGATCGGGCCTTAAATCCAACGCGGCTCCTCCAGATCTGTCACTTTCAACTTGTAATCCAAAGAGATTCTCTCGATTTTTCTTGTTCGCGAGGGCTTTTTTTTGTCGATTTTTTCAACTTTCCTGCAAAAACTGTTCCGGTAGGATCGATCTACGCGCTACAGGTAACACTTTGACCGGTCACTTTTCAATTTCGTCAATGTTTTGCTATACATTTGACTATTTGCATGTTTAGAGATAAAATGTATGCTTTACAATGCTATGTAATGTACCATCATATATACATGCTATGTATCAACTATGTGAGTCCTATTTTATGTTCATGAGGCGGTCCCACATATTGTTATTCCTTTTCTGCAATAAAATCATGCATTACATGCTGTAATTACATATATGAATGCAATTTAAATCTGTTTGAGGCTTTGATTGATGGAGAACACGTTTGGCTTATGCCTGGGATGTTCAATTTACAAACGGAACTCTGCCGTTTTTTTTTTTTTTTTTTTTTTTTTTTTTTTTTTTTTTTAACATGCATCATGTTGCATTAATCATATGATGAGGCTAGAAATTTAGAATGTTCATTACATAATTTTAAAAGGAAACTTACCTTCTTTCTCGCCCGTTCTATTCCAGCTATGGATCGTGATGCGCCCAGTAGCTCCTCCGCCTCTCGGACTTCGGGTGTTCGCCGTCGTAGGGCTGCACCCACTCCTGTTCCTCCTCGGACCCGTCAGGCTCGTCGTTTGACGGAGGCTGTCATTCGTCCTGGTCATCCGGACGTTGAGGAGGCTGTTCCTCCGGAGGTCGCGGCAGAGGGGCCATCCTCCAGCACACCGGCTCCATCTACTCATCAGGCTCCTTCTGGCGCCTCTGTGCAGATACTCGATCTTTTGGGTCGGGATCTCAGTCGTCACCCCTCAGCATCTCTTGTGGCTAACGAGGTATATTTCAGCTCTATTCTGATTTCACTCTCAATTTCCCCATTCTCCTTTTATCCGGATTGACCCCTTGGTGATTGCCCCAGGTACCCGAGTTTACCCAGCCGAGGGGCAACTGGTTCAACATCTACTCCCTTTACGCGGCCCTGCACAGTGACTATCGGGCGATGGTGGACTCTTGGGGCTTTCGACATTTCTTCACTATCATCCCCCGCCAGTGCCCCTGGGGTTACATGAGGGCTTTATCCGAGCGATGGTTCCACCAGACGCAGTCTCTTCATCTCCTCGACTGCGAGGTCGTGTTGACCCCATGGGACTGGAGGTACATTACTGGCATTGAGTTTACCGGGTCCCGCGTCCCCTTGGATCTGGATATCACTCCTGCGGAGGTTCGAGCTTTGCTGGGCTTCGCTGCTGAGGACCGGGTCTTTAAGGCCCGCAGTATCCGATCTGGTGCCTTGGCCGTTGATGCAGTCGGGGGTCTCTATGCGATGCCCATTCCAGCGGATCAGGGTACCCGCGATATTCTACTCCGCCGCTTGTTCCTGACGATCATGAGGGGTTGTTTCCTAGGGAACAACTCCTCCACCATTCATTTCAGCGTCGTGGGAGCGGTTAGAGACGTGGATCGCATCAGTGACTATGACTGGGGGTCATTCACCTTTGCCTATTTCCTCCACGGCATGCGCCTACGCTCGGAGGGACAGACTGATGCCTGGCTCGGTTTCTACCACTTTCTGTTGGTGAGTCCCCTCCTCCTCTCTCTTACTGTATTTCTTTTCCTTTCATCTCTTTTCTGTATTTGATAGTGACTCATGCCTTGCCTTGTTTCTATTCACAGTTCTGGGCTTACGAGCGGCTGCCATGTCTGAGGCCTATCACTACTCTGGGCCCGGACACTTATCCTCGGGGTCGGCGATGGCATCACAGTACTCTGGAGGAGGTCCCCGTGTCGGGCAGCTTTGCACATTGTCGTATTCAGCTGGAGTTGATCACGGCTGCCGACGTCGTCTGGATTCCCTACCTCTCCGATCATCTGACTGTGGGGTTTGCTGACGGGCATCCTTCCGGCCCGGAGTTCGAGCTTTCCACCCGTCGCCTCACCTTGCAGAGTGTTGGAGGCTGGGTGATGTATCTGGGAGAGCGCGCATTCAGATGCGTCACTGGGGAGATCCGCATCCCGCACTCCCTTTCTTTCACTACTTTCTGGCCGCTGGATTCTCAGCCCTCGGAGATCATGCTTGCCGGGGAGGACGGTCGGATGCTTTCCACGGGTCCCACTACGAGTGATGCATTCCGTACATGGTGGGTGCCCCGTACCATCGGTCCTCAGACTCGGGCCACTTTCTTTCTTGGAGATATGGTTCCAGGCTCGGTGACGATGACCGATTGGGCTGCCTGTGTTCGGACTCCCACCCACGCTGAGCAGATCGCCGCATTGACACGTCAGGTAGATCAGTTATCGCTGTTTATTCGGGGTTTGGGCCGGGCCCCGGAGGAGGCTTACACCTACGATCCTGACGGTGCAGGTTATGATGCAGGCCCGAGTTCATCTGATGCCACAGCGCATCCCTACATCCCTGATATGAACTTTGGTCCTCCGAGCTCGACGACTCCAGGGGATCAGTTCGAGGATCCTGCTTTCATAGATGATACTGATTTTATTTAGACCAGGATAGGATAGGGCCTTTTGTATCGGTACCTGCTTAGATTTCTTTTTCATTTATGCACTATGTACTGAACTCATTTATTTATTTATGCACAGCTTTCTTTTTCATTTTTATGGGATTCACCTGCTTTATTATTAACTGTATGATGCATGCTTTTTATTTATGGGTAGAGAATGACCCCTGTACAGTCTTTTTTGATACTATTTTTTTCACAGATGTCGTCCTCAGATGCCGTGGTTCGTTTGGATTCCACTCTTCCCACAGGGTTGGTTGGCAGCCTCTTCCGCTGGTTGGACAGTCTACTGCCAGCAGATAGGGTTATCGTAGATGGTCTTTTGGGACATTCTTGGTCCTTATTAACCTTCCGGGTGCCAGCGGGCTTTGTGGATGGTCTTCTGAGCTGTTGGGCCCCTGCCCGTCAGGTGTTTAGGTTTGGGACAGTAGAGCTGACCCCCACCCTTGAGGAGTATGCTCGCTTCACCGGCTTGCCGTTGGATGGTCCCTGTGCTAGGGTTACCGTTGGTTCCATGCGCCGTCAATTCTTGACTTTTACCGGTTTGCGGAGGGCTGTCTTATTACCGGTAATCACATCAGACCATATGGTTCCCCTTCAGTTCTTCATTGACCGATTTGGCTCACCTGACGGTTTTCGACTCTTCTTCGGTGATTTTTCCGTGTCCGAGGAGCGCTGGGGCGCCTTGAGAATGGATGTCCTGATGGCCTGTGTCATCTCAGTTTTGTATTTGCCTGCAGGACCCGATCATCTGGATATGCGGATTGTGGCGGCCGTTCGAGCCCTTCGGGAGGATCACACCCTTCTCCCCATGATATTGGCGGATACCTATATGTCGGCCACATATTGCCAGTCCTTCCGAGGAAGATTCTTCAGAGGGAGTTCGACCTTATTGTATATGTGGTTCATGAGTCATCTTAGTCCCTTCGGCCATTTCCGTCGCCCAGGGTTTTGCTTCAGTCATGACATAACCACGCAGTTTTCGCTTCGTCCTGCGAGTTGTACTGATGTGGCCTCCTGGACATCATTTTTGTCTATCATTGAGGACCCCTTTCATCTATTGGTTTACTCGGGCTATTGCTCCTTCATGAGCTTCTTGACTCATGTGCCTGGCATGGATTTCATTCCCATTGCTGGGTTAAGGGGCGTGACGACCTATCATCCCCTGGCGGTTATGGGGCAGTTTGATCAGACACAGGATTTACACCCCTTCGCGGGTGCAGCCGCATACCGATTCCTTATATCATCCTGTACAGAGAGGGATCTATTGCAGGTATACGAGCTTTGGGATCGTAGGATCTTTGCCGAATATAGTGCGAGCTGTCACATCCAGACATTTGCCTACGTACAGTGGTTGCGTGGAGACCTGGATTCGGCTAGTTTGAGTCGGACGGGGGCCTTTGATGACTCTGGAGTGATTTTCACAGAAGATACCGCAGACCCTTCCATTTCAGCCGATTCTGCCCCGAGTCGGGTCGCTGAGGATTCCCGACTCCGCCTGGCCCTGATTACTACTGAAGCCGAGAGGGATGCCGCCCTTGCCGAGAGAGATGAGGCCATTCGGGCTAGAGATGCTGCCATTGCTGATAGAGAGGCCATTGTATTTCAGACCAGGGCAGTGGTAGATGCTCATTTTGGGACTGTCAGCCGAGCTACTGCTTTACTGGATCGTATTGATATGATGGGGCAGCAGATTGCAGGAGATGCTGATGCTTCAGATCTATCCACCACCCTGTCCATCCTGCTTCGGCTAGTTTCAGATTTGTAGATTATTTTATTTCCTGCATAGACTATGTTGGTTTCATCAGTTATTGAAAGAGAAATCTTTTAATAAAACGACTTATATATATAGACATGCATTTAAATTTAGCCATTTTCCCCTTTTGTCGTATCATTGCCCTCCATTGGATCATCATTTTTTCCAACTGACCATGATTTTGACATTTCGCCTTCTTTCTTTCCTCAAGACTTGATGGAGATTTGACAGATATTGCCGCACACCTTTTGATTTCGTCGGATTGAATCTCAGATTTTGGATAACTGTTTGGGTTGGATCAGGGTATGTATTCTGGGATGAAACTGGTCAGGTAGTTGGTTTCGGAAGGTTTTGAGGGTGTAGGAAGGTTTTATCTGGCTATCGAAAATTGGTTTTGGTTAGGGAAAGGATTATTTTTAAAGGATCGGACCGCGCCATGATGGCTGCCTACGTACCCCCACAAGTTGGAAGATCAGGTCCTACGTAGTTCGCTGTCAGGGGAAAAAGGAACTGATGATTTAAGCGTAGGACCGCTTCACCGAGTCAGAATTGAGGGGTTGTGGAAATACCTCACCATCCATTTCTTGCAATATGAGGGCCCCTCCGGATAGTACTTTCTTGATCACAAATGGCCCTTCCCAGTTCGGGGCAAACTTCCCCTTGGCCTCGTCTTGACAAGGCATGACTCTTTTCAACACCAAATCGTTTTCCTTGAACTTCCGAAGTCTTATCTTTTTATCGTACGATCGAGAGATCCTCTGCTGATATAGCTGACCATGCCAAATGGCAGCCACTCTCCTTTCATCAATCAGGGCCAATTGGTCATATCGACTTTGCATCCAATCCTCTTCGCTTATCTGAGCGTCGATCACTATTCTGAGGGACGCCATCTCAACCTCGACTGGTAGAACAGCCTCCATTCCATACACCAAAGCGTAAGGGGTTGCCCCTGTAGAAGTACGCGTTGATGTTCGGTATGCCAGCAAGGTGAGGGGTAACAGATCTGGCCATCCCCGATGATTAGCAGACATTTTTGCCATGATCCTCTTGATGTTCTTATTGGCCGCCTCCACTGCCCCATTCATTTTGGGACGGTAAACGACGGAATTGAGATGCTTAATCTTGAACTGGTCACACAGTCCCTTCATGAGGGCGTTGTTTAAATTCTTGGCATTGTCGGAGACTACAACCTCAGGTTGCCCATATCGGCAAATGACATTATTCCTGATGAAGCTGACGATGACCTCCTGAGTTACTTTAGGGAAAGAAGCTGCCTCTACCCATTTGGTGAAATAATCGATCATGACGAAAATGAACCGGTGCCCGTTGCTCGCTTTGGGCTCTATTGGTCCGATTACATCCATTCCCCACATTGAAAATGGCCATGGGGAGGTCATACAATGCAGTTCATTGGGAGGTGTATGAATCGCATTACCGTGCGCCTGGCATTGATAACACCGTTTGACATGATCATCGCAATCGGCCTTCAGCGTTAACCAATAATACCCTGTCCTCAAGATCTTTTTGGCCAACATCGGTCCACTCATATGTGGCCCACACACCCCGCCATGGATTTCATTCATAATCCTTTGGGATTGCGTTTCGTCTACGCATTGCAGCAGTCCCAATCCGGCATCCCTTTTGTAAAGAGAATCGCCACTCAGGTAAAACTTCATCGCCATCTTTTGAATTCTCATCCTTTCAGTCCGATTTGCCTGATCGGGAAGGGATCTGTCTCTCAGATATTCCCTTATGTCGTGATACCAGGGCTGCCTTGTCAACACCACCTCGTTTGATAACACTGCCACATTTTCCTCATATGCCGGGGCATTCTGTACGGTGATCCCAATCTGTGGACTGTCCCTACTCTTGATCACGTGGATTAAGGAAGCCAAAGTCGCCAATGCATCGGCAAAATCATTTCGTCCCCGAGGAATATGGCGGAAGGCGATATCTTCGAACTCTTGCATAAGCTGGGTGACACAACGATGGTATGGAAGTAACCGAAGCTCCTTAGTGTTGTATATCCCGATTGCTTGTCTGATTACCAATTCTGAATCCCCAAACACTGCTAGTCTCCTCACTCCCATGTCGCGGGCCAATCGGAGTCCCAAGATACACCCCTCGTATTCAGCGGTGTTGTTCGAATTGCTGAAACGAAGCTTGGTGGCCACGGGATATTGTTCTCCGGTGATAGAGACTAGGACCGCTCCGGCTCCTGCCCCCTCGGCATTCATGGCACCATCAAAATACAGCTTCCAGAATTGTCCCTCGTCATCACATTTTTCGCGCGATACCCAGAATATATCCTCGCCCGGGAGAGGGGTTTCTAACGGCTCCATCCCTCCCGTTGGGGCTTCTGCCAAACTGATCTGCAATTCCCTGCCCTTTCATGGCCTTCTGGGTTACGTACACCATGTCAAACTGTTGTAAAATTAACTGCCATCTGGATAATCGACAATTCAGCATGGGTCTTTCAAAAATATATTTCAAGGGATCCATTCTTGATATCAGGTACGTTGTATGCCCGTGGAGGTAGTGCTGTAATCTCCCTGCAGCCCAGGCCAGAGCACAAACAGGTCTTCTCAATGGGAGTGTAATTCTGCTCACATTGGCTAAATCTTTTGCTGAGGTAATAGATGGCCTGCTCTTTTCCCGCCTCATTTTTCTGTCCCAACATACATCCCATCGCGATGGCATTTACCGATATATACATAAACAGAGGGATCCCATCCTTCGGGGGTACCAGCACTGGTGCCTCCGTCAATTGTTTCTTAATGATCTGAAAAGCCCTCTGACACTGCTCATTCCATTCTTGGGAAGCACCCTTTCTTAACAATTTAAAAATCGGCTCACATGTAGTCGTCAAGTGAGATACAAAACGGCTGATGAAGTTTATTCTCCCCAGGAATCCCCTTATCTCCTTCTCTGTGCGAGGTGCTGGCATATCCACAATGGCCTTAATCTTTGCTGGGTCCAACTCAATGCCCCGATCACTAACCAGGAAACCCAAGAGCTTGCCCGACTGTACTCCGAAAGCGCACTTGGCTGGATTGAGCTTCAAATTATACTTTCTGAGCCGATCGAATAGCTTTTTAAGATGAGTTATATGATCGGATTCTACCTTTGATTTCACAATAATGTCATCCACGTAGACCTCTATCTCCTTGTGCATCATATCGTGGAACAAGGCCATCATGGCTCTCTGATAAGTAGCCCCCGCGTTTGTGAGGCCAAAAGCCAGTCGTCTATAGCAGAAAGTGCCCCAGGGGGTGATGAATGCGGTCTTTTCCCGGTCTTCTTCCGCCACCATTATCTGATGATACCCCGCAAAGCAATCCACAAAAGAATACATTTCGTACTGGGCTGTGTTATCTACCAGGATGTGTATGAAAGGCACCGGAAAGTTATCTTTGAGACTGGCCTTGTTTAGATCTCTGTAGTCTACACATACCCTCACCTTTCCTCCAGGCTTAGCTACTGGGACTACATTGGATAGCCATTCCGGGTAAGTAGATACCATAATGATTCCCGCCCTGAACTGCTTGATGATCTCTTCCTTCACCTTTAAACTCCACTCCGGTTTCAACTTCCTCAGTTTCTGCTTGACAGGCCTGAAACCCTCCTTGATGGGTAATCGGTGTACCACAATGTCGGTGGACAAGCCAATCATATCCTCATGAGACCAGGCGAAGACATCCTCATATTGTTTAAGCAACTCAGTCATTTCGACTTTTTGGCTGGGAGTAAGGTCCGTCCCTATCTTGAGTTCCTTTGGCTGGTCAGGGGTTCCAATATCAATGGTGATGGCTTGGTCCAAGTTGGGTTTGGGTTTATCCTCGACCCATCCCTTGATCTCGTCAGGTGCGTCGTCGTAATCTGTCTCATCTTGTTCAATGCCCATTAAATCGAAATCCAGCTCAATGTCAAAATCATAATCATCATTCAAATTTGAAAGACCATTTGTTAGGCAAGGATTACTCAAATTGGTACACCTGACATGAAACAAAATACTTGTCATATATAAATCGATTTTTCACGATGATCGCATTTTCAAATAACAAGAAGAAACGACATAATGATGCAGAAATAAAACAACAACAAAAATAAACTTCTTCATTCCCCCATCATCTGGGGTCAATCACCCTGACGTCGAGCTTTACCCTTTTTTGGATATTACTGGTTTCTGGGTCCAATTGTCGATGGTCAGGTCAGATGAAATGCGCCGGATAAAGGAGGGCCTCACATCGGACACCTCCCCGATGATTACGGATACGTCGCCTGAATCCTTCTCCATATCTTCTCCAGGAATAATCAGCCCTGCCCAATCGATGACAGGCACAACTTGTTGGGCTCCCGGTGGTGCGATAACATTCGTCCCCTCCTTACTGCTTGTTGATTGTCTGGGGATATAGCATTTGGTTTCAAACTCCTTTGCGACCTCCTGCAGGAAACTTTCCCTCCGGGCCAACTCATTACGTGTGGGGGTTAACTCTTCATTCCCTGCCCCAATCACAGGCCTGCTGATCCCCTGCCCATTGTCGACTTTGGTCACTGGACTGCCAACTAGTCGAATCGGAGTCGCACCCTGACGGTGTCCCCGTACTGCGCCCACATGGTATCCCAATCCTGCTTTGCCTATCTGCTGTGGTAGGTGGATGGGCTCGGTGATTCCCTGACTGCTTTTCCCTAGTCCCTGTCCAGGTTGGAAGTTCATTTTAATCATTTCCCTGGCCACAAAGGTGAGTTCCGGAGAGACCCTTGGTTTCACAGCTGGAGCTCCCAGGCATCTATAATGGGGAGTGCTAATCTCTAGTGCTTGAAAGCTGGCAGGCGCCGCTGACTCATCCACATTGATTACTGGTAGGCCACCCCTGGGAGGAGAAGGGTCATCACATTCGGCCGAGATTGTTACCAGATTCCCATCGATGATCAACTTGACTTGTTGATGGAGCGTGGAAGGAACTGCCCCGGCCATGTGTATCCACGGCCTCCCTAACAGCAGGTTGTAGCTTGCCGTGATATCTAAGACTTGGAAGGAGATATCAAAAGTACAGGGCCCTATCTCCACTGGCAATTCTATTTCCCCAATGGTATCCCTCCGGGAGCCGTCAAAAGCCCGAACCACCACATGACTGGCTCGGAGGCGTTTGGAACTGATGTTCATTTTCTTTAGCGTACTGAGAGGACATATATTCAATGCCGATCCCCCATCGATCAACACCCCATTCATGACATATCCTGAGGAGATTACTGCAATGTGTAGCGGTTTTCGGTGCCCCCTTCCCTCTTCGGGAATGTCCTCATCTGTAAAGGATATTGCATCGGTTTCCAATAAGTGGCCTACCAACCGGCCGAAACCCTCCTCACTAATTTCTTTGGGCACAAATGCCTCCTCCAGAACCTTCATCAGGGTTTTGCAATGCTCACTGGATGACAACACCAAATCCATGACTGATGTTAGGGTTGATTCCTCATTTAAAATCCGGATCCCCCTCATTTCTGGGTGATCCATCCTTTTCAAAAACTCTATGGCCCTTTCCTCAGAAACCTCTTCATTTTTTCTCTTTTGGCTCTCAAGGACTCGCCCGGGCAGATATAAGGGGTTCCCCTTGGTCGTCACGGAAGCACAACTGACCGCTTCCTCTGGCATTCCCCCATAATTCCAGGGTACAGTCTTCAGACTACTGATAGGGAGTTGCGGCCTGGCTGCAAGGATGATGGGCCTCGGGGCTGTCAACTTGACAGGTCCTTCCATGCCATTTGTACTTACCCCTATCAACCTGATGGGCGTTACCCGTGCATTCCCATGATCGTGTATTACGTTGATCATCTCCTCAATTTTCTGCACGTAGTTCAACCTTGGCGGCCCCCCAGCCTCACTTGCCTCTGTCACATTGACTCCCCCCCCATCATGTCTTGGCAGGGGATTTGCCTTAACATTCGGGGAGTCTGGCTGCTCAACCACAATTTCCCCGTTGTCGATCATGTTCTGAATTATATGCTTCAATGTCCAACAATCCTGTGTATCATGACCCGGGGAACCCGAGTGATAGGCGCACCGCTTGCTTGGATCAAATCTCCTTCCCTTCGGGTCACTTGGGGGAGCCAAATTGATTATCTTCTTTTAGGCCATCAATACCGCTAATACTCGTTCAAGCGGCTCCCCGAGCGGGGTGAATACTCGGTTTTGCGAGGCCTCATATCTTCTTCGCCCTTCTGCTCTTTGATCTGTAAAATTGGGCTGTCGGGATGGCCCTCCCCTTTGTGCATGTACCGGAAGATGGCTTTCTGCTTTTCTGGATGACCCTTGTAGGATGAGGGAGACATCCTCTTCCTTCTTCTTTTCGACCCTCCGGGAAGTGCTGCTATAGTTTCCATTCTGTATTTGCTCAGCAGCAGTTTCTAAAGCAGTAAGATCCCGGATTTTACCCGATTTCAACCCCATGTCTACCATCTCTCCATGTTTAATCATTTCAGCAAAAGGTCTTCCAATCCCCGAGATGACCCTCTCATAATATGGTGCCTCCTGGATGTCTACAAAGGTCATCACCATCTCTGATTCGTTCATTGGGGGGGTTACCTGTGCGGCCATGCCCCTCCATCGTTGGGCATATTCCCTGAAGGACTCCCTAGGCTGTTTCTTAACCTTTGTCATTTGGTACCTGTCAGGGGCCATCTGGGCCTGAAAGCTGTATTGGGTCAAGAAGGTATGGGCCAATTCCTCCCAGTTGTGGATTCGGGCGTTGTCGAGGCGGGCATACCAGATTCTTGCCTCCCCTGTTAAGCTTTTCTGGAATAGTTGCATTCTTAACCCCTCGTCCTCGGCATAAGCCCCGAGTTCTCCAATGTATATTTTCAAGTGTGTATAGGGGTCTCCCTTTCCATTGTACTTTTCAAACTCGGGAACTTTGAACTTTTCTGGATATCTGGCTCCGGGGAAAACACATAAATCCGAGTAATTAACCCTGCCCAGGGATCCCATGCCCTTTAGAGATTGGATGGTTTCCTCCATGTGTTTCATTTTTCTCCGAAGGTCGTCATTATCCCCCTCTTCTGGGATAGTAATCACTGTCCTGCTAGGTATGGGAACGGGCTTTGGGATGACTGGCTCGTCCTTGAGTCGGGGTTGGTCCTCTTTAAGCAAGTTTGTACCATTTTTAGGAGGATTCTGATCATCCCCTGGCGGTGGAGTATTATGCGATCCCTGGTTTACCGGATCCTGTCTGATTAAGAACTGTTCCTTTAACATTGTGGCTATTTCCATCATCTGTCTTTTAAAATCATCAAACTCCTCCCGAGATATGGAATTATGGTTAGGAAGATCAGCCATTTCAGATGTAGAGACCTGGGCTTTCTTAGACTGCGAACGGGTTTGAGGAGCAATCCTACAGAGACAAATGGTTCGAAGTTTAGTCCTGGGGAAATGAAAACATGGATGCATGCTAAAGCTATAACTTTTTTGTGTTTTGGGGTTCTTTAATCTTTCCCTGCAAAAGAGAAAGTTAGTAGTCCTTTAGTGCCCTAACCAATGCTAAACATGCTTTATTATGCTCCCCCAACTATTCCCTGCAATTCACAGCGGTTAGTAATCTCTTTCGACATAAAAAAGGGATGTATGAATATTGAATGAGATCATGACATTTAGACGTATAAACGTAAAAAGGCATGAAGAGACTTTTCCTGCGTTGGGTTATTCTGAGGATGACCTATCCTAGGCTTACTCTCACGGGCTTTTCGGCATGAAGGTTCCCAAATCTTCGCAATCTACTCGTTTGAGCCCTTTCGATTGGAGCGGATTTGAGTGGTGCGTTTCCTGAGCCATCTCCGGGGAGCAGCCCCATCGAGTCCAGTAATAAGCAACCGACAGGTTCGCCTCAGGAGGAGGTACTCTCTCAACATACATTCACATTCATCGTCCTCACCGTATGCAAATGATTTCTTTAAAGTAAAGCTATTCCATTCAATCATTCATTCATTGGACAACAACACACATTCGCACAACAAAAGTAAAAAATCAAAATATCGCACACACACACATTTATGAATTTTAAAGGATAGGACAGCATCAAGATTTGAACGCGGCTTAAGCCCTCTAATGTCCCCAGCAGAGTCGCCAGCTGTCGACGCCGGGTTTTTTCGCTTTCTCGGTCTTTCCCAATTTTAGCCTTTTGGTTTAGATGATTTTTGGAAAAGGTCGGCATTGAGGTCGACGGGGTTTTGAAAGATCGCTTTTATGATGAGCCAATTAACCAGAGTCGCCAGTTGGTATATTTGAAATGGATGTACCAACTCATCCGAGTTTTCGCTCTTTTGTAAAACCGCTGGCTCATATGTGACTCCGAATTAATTTGGTCTGCGAATTGAGATTCATAGAGTTCGGGGGCTTGCTTAAGTGAGGGGAAGGTGTTAGGCACCCCTCGACTTCCGTGAAACACGGTTACCGTAATCTTAATGCTTTCCTATCCTTTAATTCATGAATATGTGTATGTAGGTGCGCGCGCGTGTGTGTGTGTGGGCCTATGTGAATGTTGTGGTGAGTTTGTATGAAAGAGTCATTTGGATTTTAGGGAAAATCGTGTTTTAATTTGAGTATGCTTCGGAATGTCTTTTCGGTATACCCGAGAAAGCTTTATTTCTTTATGAGAAAGGTTTGGTTTTAAGTGTCCAAAACTATGAGATTTTCATTAAATGTCGTTTTTGGCAAAAGAAGAATTTTAAATCTTCGTCAAAATAGGAATCGAGATCTATACATTGCTTTCGTGAAACCGATCGGGCAATTTCTAGGATCTCTTTCACCCTATGCACAAAGATTTAATAAAACGTTACTTATTTGCAAAATCATTTTTGTGTGGTGTTTTGGAAAACGATCTTTCTTTAGCTTCCTCGTTAGATAGGAATCGACATTCATTAACATTTCTCAAATTTTAACCTCGTGATTCTAATATCCTACTTTGCTTGATTTTTATGAAAATCTTATCATTTAGCTTTGAAATCAATTTCGCGTCATAAATCGAATCGAGCATAAACACGCGTCGGGGCTATTCATGGGCATGTAAGCCATCAAAATATCCCCGAACGCCAACAATCACAAATTTCACTATTTCGGGGCCTTAAACACGATTCCCGCCTTGGCGTCGTTTTAAGGCCCAAAGGTTACATGTTACAAAACGAGCATCTTGAATCTATCACATACATCAAAACGTCCATCATCGGATTTGGACCTCGGGGTCGCATTCCTAGGCTCACACGAGATTAATACATGCCTACAAAATGAATATTACATAACTAACCAACCCGGGTTTATCTAATATACCATGATATCCGGAAATGACAATCTAAATAAATTACACCCAATAAATTATCACAAACAAGCTAGAAATTTTATCAATTGGATATCCTCGGGTTATTGGGAAGAATTTTGTTCCGATGGAACCCTCCCTAATAATCCATAATCCATGATTGTTCAACAATATACATGAAAACTACATCCCATCTAAGCAAATAAGATGATATGAATTGTTATAACAAAAGGAATTTTTACCTTGCAAAATGATCTCAAAAGGATGAAGTCTTGGTATTTGAATAGGATGAGAAATATATTTGATACAATCAAAATTAAAGGAGTAAAATTTCTCTCTTTTTCCTCTCTTTTCTTCCTATTTTTGTTGCAAAATCTACTATTTTTCTCTCAAATTCCGTGCTGCTGTTTGCTGTTTTTCTTCTTCTTCTCCAAAATTTGCTGACCTCCTGTATGCTGCCTGAAGCTGGCTTAAATAGGCTGGCCAGAGCCAGCCGCAGATCTATCTGCGGCTGGCCGCAGATGGATCTGCGGCTGGCCAGCTGGCACGCCTCCCATCGCACTCAGCGGGTAGTGCTGATTTTCCCGGTTTTCGTGCTGGCGCACACCCACTTGGCCGCAGATCTATCCGCGGCTGGCGGGCTTGACTTTCTCGATTTTCGTGCCACGCCTCGATTTTCGTACCGCAACGTCGGTTTTCGCTGACAGGCTCGTATTCCGCAGTCCGGGAACTTCCGGGAGACGTGCCACCTCATTCGGAAATGCCTGCCTTGGACGGTCATGCTGTCACGTCGACTTGGGCTGCCCAAATCATTGCGGCGGTGCCGGGCGCTCGCCCTTGTGCCCGCTCTTTTGCTCCTGCAAGCTGGTTCAATTGACGATTTCGCCCTCCTGTCAAGGTTAGTAGAAGGAAACGCAAAATTTGGGTGTCTACACACGCAATAGGCTTAATGCCCTCAGGTGGTGAAACCAAAGTCCATACTTGGTTTTCATACATGGAGTCCATCTCGGATTTCATGGCTTATAGCCATTTCTCTGAGTCTTCACTACTCATAGCCTCTTCTTAAGTCAATGGATCATCATCATCTATGATGCGTACCTCATCATCATCCTCTATGATGAATCCATACCTCGCAGGTATCTTCGGTACTCTTTCCGATTTACGAATAGGTAGTGGTACAGTAGGTTCTTCTACTTGGTCAGGTACCTGACTTTGATCCATAGTATTTTGTGGTTCTTGAACTTATTCAAGATATATCTTACTCCCACTGACCCCTTCAAGGATAAACTCCTTTTCCAAGAAGGCAGCATATTTCGTAACAAACACCTTTTGATCAGTAGGATGATAGAAATAATACCCTGATGTTTCTTTAGGGTATCCCACAAATCTACATTTGTCGGATCTAGTCTTCAGCTTATCATGCTCAAACCTTTTGACATAAGCTGGACAACCCCAAGTCTTAACATGCTTAAGATTTGGTTTCCTCCCTGTCCATATCTCATATGGAGTCTTTGGGACGGATTTGGTAGGTACCTTGTTAAGTAGGTATGCAGCCGATTCTAGGGCATAACCCCAGAAGGATACTGGAAGGTCGGTAAAACTCATCATGGAACGAACCATGTCCAACAATGTTCGATTTCTCCTTTCAGATACACCATTCAACTGTGGCGTTCCTGGTGGAGTCCATTGTGAGATTATACCATTTTCTTTGAGACAATTGAGAAACTCATTGGTCAAGTATTCCCCTCCTCGATCCGATCGAAGAATTTTAATACTTTTACCAGTTTGTTTCTCTACTTCACTTCTGAATTCTTTGAACTTTTCAAACGATTCAGATTTGTATTTCATTAAATACACATATCCAAATCTAGAATGATCATCAGTGAAAGTAATAAAATAAGAATACCCTCCTCGTGCATTCGTTGTCATAGGTCCACATACGTCTGTGTGTACCAATGCTAACAACTCTGTAACTCTTTCTCCTTTTCCACTAAAAGGAGATTTAGTCATCTTACCCATGAGACAAGATTCACAAGTTGGATATGATTCGTAATCAGATAGCTCTAAAAGCCCATCTTTATGCAACTTGGATAATCTTGTTTCATTGATATGACCGAGTCTACAGTGCCACATAAAGGTATAATTAACATCATCTCTTTTTCTTTTCTTAGTTTGTTCAATTTGAAGTATATTTTCATGCAAGTCAAGTATGTAAAGTCCATTCAGTAAATTGTCAACATCATATAAAATATTTTTATTATAAATAGAACAACTGTTGTTCTTTATTATAATATCAAAACCATCCATATCCAATACAGAAATTAAAATAATGTTTCTAATGAGTGTTGGAACATAATAACAATTATTTAAACTAATGAACTTGCCTGAAGGCAGTGCTAAACAATAAGTCCCTACAGCCAATGCAGCAACCTTTGCTCCATTGCCCACTCGTAGGACGACTTCATCCTTGTTCAGCTTCCTACTTCTGCTTAGTCCCTGCATATTATTATATATGTGAGAACTACAGCCGATATCCAATACCCAAGTAGAATTTTGACTTTCATAAAAATTAATTTCAATCATGAACAAACCTAGATCGAAAGTCGAAGCTTCTCCAAGCTTCTTTTGGCCCGCAAGATACTCCTTACAATTCCTCTTCTAATGTCCCGGCTTGTTACAATGGTAGCAAATTCCTTTGCTATCTGGATCAGGTTTCTTATTATCCTTTTTCTTCACCTTGCCCTTAGCCTTCTTGTTTTTCTTCTTTTAGAAGATACCTTGGGCCTCTTCCTTTTCTTGGAAGAATCATCCACTAGTAAGACTTGGTTCTTATTGGATGAGAAGTGACCTTCAGCAGTTTTCAGCATGTTAAGTAACTCAGGCAAGCTGACGTCCAACTTATTCATGTGAAAATTCACAACAAATTGTGAGAAGGTGTCCAGGAGTGACTGCAAGATCAAATCTTGGCTTAACTCCCCATCCATCACGAACCCAAGCTGTCCAAGTTGTTCAATCAAATTGATCATCTTAAGGACATGAGTCTCAACAGCAGTGCCCTCAGTCATACGAGATCGGAAGAGCTCCTTAGATATTTGATATCTAGCAGTCCTACTTTGCTCACCATACAACTCTTTGAGGTGCAGCAATATAGTAGGAGCATCCATAGTTTCATGCTGACGCTGAAGCTCGTTACTCATGGATGCGAGCATGATGCATTGAGCCAAGATTGCATCATCTTGCCACTTTCTGAAAGTAGCAATCTCTTCCTCAGAGGCTGTTTCTGCAACACTTGCAGGGACAGGCGAATTTAGGATATAAGAAATCTTTTCAGCAGTGAGAACAATTCTCAGATTCCTTAACCAGTCCGTGTAATTCGGTCCGGTCAATTTGTTAGCATCAAGTATGCTACGCAGTGATAGTGAGTTTGACATTTTTAAATTCTGCATGTGAAATAGAGAACATTTTAGCATTCATTCATTTAATTAATTACCAAAATAAATTAGGTCTTTATTTAAATGGTATCTCACACTATTTTCATCAAACTATATTACCCTCAATATATAGTTCGGCAAATCTAATTAAAGTTTTACTAGTGAGATTAAGGACCCCATTTCAAATGTATATAGCCTTGTGGTGACACAACAAACGATATATAAATAAATAGGTAGACAACTATTGTCAATTACATCACTATGTAACTCCTTTTATTTTGCCTCTTAGATTATTTTGATCAAGTGGTGACACATCCGAATCAAAATTATCCAAGTTAAGTCCAACCTAGCACTTCCATATATTCGAAAGAAAAACATTATCCTTGTGGTGACACAACAAAACAGCATCGTTCAGTCTATTTATAAGCATCAAATGTGATAAAGCAACATCTTAAATATTTAATACTTGCCTTGTGTTGACACAACAAACTCATATTAAACATTTAATACTCTATTGTTTTACCATGCTAGAAGGCGACGTTCGATATTCCAAATATCTTTGAACGCTTAGGACTTAATATAATTTCTTTGAGGGGTTTATTATTATTAGTCTCATCTTGTTTAGCGCACATACACATATATATATATATATATATATAAAATATGCGTCATATTATTTTACATGCGAAGCATATTGGATAATATAATATATATATATATATATATATATATATATATATCGTAAGCATGCACATATAGAATACTATATTCTACCCGGATTGATTATGGACTTTTATTCTAGTTTGGTTCACTAGAGCCACCAAGTGAACCAAAAGGTCAAACCTAGGGTGCAAAAATAAAATTTAAATATATAACTATTACATTTAAACCCGGGCACCATTACAAACGGGTCTTCAAGCGCTCCTTGCTCCTTTGTCTCCAATTCTTCAAAATTAATTCTAATTAGTCCTATTACAAAAACTATTTACAATAAATAGAAACCTTGATCAGCAGTCAAGGGGAAGTACATAGGAGGGAGATAGAATTAACATTAAGAAAAAATTAGAGAAGACGAGGTACGCAGACCCCATTTATAAAAAAACCTATACATTCAAGCATCCACTAAAATAAATCCAATCACACATTGGTCAATAGTCCATAATCAATCCCTATTTATTATCATACATATCTCTATATATATCAATAAATAACATTCATCTCATGAATAATAAATCCATTCCATATATGCATTGATATCAATTAATGGGCAAAAGTTTTGCTAATATTTAGTTTTGAAACAAAATAAACTCTTTTATTTTAATCATAAACCAAATCCAAATTAAACTCCTTTAATTTTAGCAATCTGAAATCCTATTCAAGATAAAATAAACTCTTTTATTTTAAACTTATATCAATTAAATAAACCATTTATTTCAATTGAAGGAAAAAAAATTTGGATTCTGCTAGCCAGCGCAGCTGCGCCCAGAAAGAACTGGACAACGGCGCAGCTGCGCTGCTCCCCAGAAAAAACCGATTCTGGGTTTCGGCGCAGCTGCGCTCCAGAATGAACTGGAGGCGGCGCAGCTGCGCCGTGTCGCTGATTCAAAATTTTTATTCTGCCCAAAAACTTCGATCCAATCGCATATCAAGCATACATGGAATCATCAATATCGATAATTAGCACAAGATTAGGCTCTGATACCACTGTTAGGTTTGTATATAACGCGAGCATGCAATCAAATTACATAAATAGAGCGGAAGCGCGATAAAAATAGATTTTAAAATTTTATACAAACCATCACCAAGATCAATCTATGTGCTCAATTAACGATATAAACGAAAGAGAAAGAGAATAAGAATTATACCCTCGTAGAACAAAGCTTCCTCGGGTACAAGTTCAACTCCTAATCCTTCATGTTCTCCTCGAATGCTACGGTGTGATTCCTTCCTTTGATCAACGTTAGCCACCCAAGCGTTTGGCCTCTAGAGGTGATCCACCAAGGAAGAACAAGTATTCAAGAAGTTGGGTATTTGGCAAAACCCTAGTTTCTATCTCTATAGAAATTGTAAGTACTCTCCACAATCTAATGCAAGAGTGTGTAACCTTAATCTATGATAAGACCCCTCTTATTTATAGATGTAGGAATAACCCTTTCCCTAAACTATTTAGGATTAGGGTTTGTATTATAATTAAACTCCTTTAATTAATAATGCTCCTAATCCAATTAGGAATCCATGAGAGAGTACTTCTTTCAATTAATTCCCAATCCCTATTAGAAATTAAATAATAGTAAAAGTAATAATAATAATAAGACTCCTCTTATTAATTTATATTTAATATTTCTAAAATATTAAATAATAAATATTAAGCTATTTAATTTATTCTATCTCCATAGAGTAAATTAAATATACTTAACTTATTATTACAATTATTCCATTTACTTCTTAAATAAATATTTTCCTTTTTGTGGTGTGACCCTTTAGGTTCTCCATATTAAACCGGTTGTGAATAAATCAATTAGAATAATTCTAATCTTATTTAAATAAATAAATTAAACTATTTAATTTATTTAAATAAATAATATTTATTCTACAATAAGGGTAAGTCCCCTTAGCGATCAACGACTTTCCAGATAATATAGATTTCAACATTAATCACAAAAGAACCTTTGAGTAAATAGTTACCGTACAATTCAATCCTTCTACCATACAATGTCCCAATTAAATATAAGACATGGATTTACTGTCAAGTCTTATTTTATTTTATTATATGTATTTCGATTCCCAAATGCACAACTCTGATTAATGTAAATTAGAAACTCCTTTTTAATTGCATTCTACCTTGGCCAAGGACTACTGAGTTGTCATTTATCGAATCACATAGGACATTCACATCTTTTACTAGACGTGGTAGATTCTTTGTTGATCATTCACCTATCTCCATGTATAACTTATTATACCCAATCATACCCTTTGATATACCCACAAGGTCTTAAGGGACATGTCAAAGTATAACTCATCATATACAAGATACTATGATGATCTCAAGTCCAAGGATCACTTGTACAACTATCACTATAGGAATTCCTATTGACAGGCGAGTAAAACTCCATTAGGTATTCCTTAGCGAGCCACGTTCAGTAAACTTATTCTCCAATAAGCACCTACATACTTGCTTTAGTGTCTCCACACAAATGATTATGAGATCAATCATCCTCTTCCTAAGAGCAAGCAACGTATGTACTAATCTATCCGGATTCACTAATCCCCAATTTAGTAATCCAACGATTAGGAACAATTTTAGTTTGTGAGCTATCTCGAATTTAGATCTCATTAGCATGATCACCATCATGATTCTAAAAGCATTTCTCAAAACTATGGGTTTATCACATTTAATATAACAGCACTATGTAGATAATATAAAATGCCTTTTAAGAAAATCAATTATTTTATTAATAAATGAATAAGATTACAAAGTATATGCTACATCATATCAAATATGATTGGCTTGTGTGCATACTACTTTCAGAAAGATGGATCGATGAGGCTTTGTATCGACTATCGAGAGTTGAACAAAGTAACGATCAAGAATAGATATCCATTACCAAGGATAGATGATCTTTTCAATCAATTGAAGGGAGCAAAGTGGTTCTCTAAGATAGATCTACGAACAGGTTATCATCAACTGAAGGTACGAGAGGAGGACATTCCGAAGACGGCGTTTCGAACCCGATATGGACATTAGGAATTTTTAGTGATGTCGTTCGGTTTGACCAACGCTCCAGCAGCATTCATGGACTTGATGAACCGAGTTTTCAAGCCATACTTGGATAAGTTTGTAGTAGTTTTCATCGATGACATCCTAATCTACTCAAAGACCAAAGAAGAGCACGCCAAACATTTGAAGATGGTGTTGGAAGCACTAAGGAAGGAGAAAATGTATGCAAAATTCTCCAAGTGTGAGTTTTGGATGGAGAAGGTCCAATTCTTGGGACACGTGATAGACAAGAATGGGATTTTAGTGGACCCTGCGAAGGTGGAGGCTGTTAGTGGTTGGGAACAACCAAGGACGCCGACGGAAGTAAGAAGTTTTCTAGGGTTAGCTGGGTACTATCGAAGATTTATCCAAGATTTTTCTAAGATACGACCCCGTTGACTAATCTGACGAGAAAGACAGTGAAATTCGTGTGGACGGATAAATGTGAAGAAAGTTTTCAAGAACTGAAGAAGAGGTTAAGCGAGGCACCTGTATTATCCTTACCAGATGATACGGGAGGATTTGTGGTATATAGTGATGCGTCGCATAAAGGACTCGGTTGTGTGCTTATGCAACACAGCAAAGTCATTGCATATGCGTCACGGCAATTGAAGGATTACGAAAAACGATACCCTACCCATGACTTGGAGCTAGCGGCAGTAGTCTTTGCGTTGAAAATTTGGAGGCACTACCTGTACGGAGAAAAATGTGAGATATATACGGACCACAAAAGTCTGAAATATATTTTCACACAGAAAGAGTTAAATATGAGACAGAGGAGGTGGTTGGAATTAATCAAGGATTACGACTGCGAAATTCTTTATCACCCGGGAAAAGCCAATGTAGTAGCTGACGCGCTGAGCAGGAAAGGAAGGGAGAAATTGTTCACATTAACAACTCAGGAGGAGTTAATAAGAGACATGAAAAAATTGGAAATAGAAGTTGGGGAACCTCGAGGGCCCAGTGAAAAGTTGTTTGTGATGGAAGCTCGTCCAACATTCTTGGATCAAATCAAAGAAGCACAAGAAACGGATGAGGAGTACGAGAAGATAAAGAAGCGGATAACAGGAAGTGAGGAAGAAATATTCCGAATGGATAAGGATGGTATTTTAAGATTCGAAAATCGAGTGTGGGTGCCAGCTATTACTGAACTTAGGGAGGAAATTTTACGCGAGGCACATAGCACGATATATTCTGTTCATCTTGGAGGAACGAAGATGTACCGGGATCTACGACAACATTTTTGGTGGCCCAATCTGAAGCGAGAGGTTGCAGAGTACGTCAGTAGATGTCTCACTTGCCAACGAGTCAAAGCAGAACATCAGAGACCGAGTGGTTTACTTCAACCGCTGGAAATACCAGAGTGGAAATGGAAGCACATTACGATGGATTTCGTGGTGGGACTTCCAGTCACACAGAAAGGTTTTGATGCCATTTGGGTTATCGTGGATCGACTAACGAAGACAACTCATTTTCTGCCAATCAAGATTCGTTTTAACCTGAATCAATTAGCAAATTTATAAGTGAAGGAAATAATTTCGCGACATGGAATACCAGTGTCAATCGTCTCCGATCGAGATCCGCGATTCACGTCAAATTTTTGGAAGAGCCTGCAAGAGAGAATGGGAACACAACTGAGGTTGAGTACCGCGTATCATCCTCGGACAGACGGACAAAGTGAACGAACCATACAGACACTAGAAGATATGCTTCGAGCTTGCGTAATGGATTTTAAGGGAAACTGGGATGACCATTTACCCTTAGTAGAATTTGCTTACAATAATAGTCATCACGCGAGTATCGGTATGCCACCGTACGAAGCTCTCTACGGAAGGAAGTGCAGAACACCGTTGTGTTGGGATGAAGTCGGAGAACGACGACTTTTGGGGCCGAAAATAGTTCAACAGACGGCTGATGTGGTGACAACGATAAGAGCCAGATTAGTAGCCGCTCAAGATCGTCAGAAGAAATATGCAGATTTGCATCGTCAGGATCGAGACTTTGAAGTCGGTAGTTTCGTATTCTTAAAAGTATCTCCCTGGAAAGGAGAGATCAGATTTGGCAAGAAAGGAAAATTGAGTCTGAGGTTCATACGGCCATTCGAAATTTTGAAGCGGGTGGGCGAAGTGGCGTATATGGTAGCTTTACCGCCTGAGCTGGAACACATCCACAACGTGTTTCACATCTCCGTGTTATGTCCGTACAAACCCGACTATAAGCACGTGATTTCCTATGAGCCGATTCAAGTAGAGAAGAATCTGACTTATGAGGAAATTCCTGTCCAAATACTAGATAGGAAAGAGCAAACCTTGAGGAATAAAGTTATATCTTCTGTTAAGGTAGTTTGGCGAAACCACAATGCCGAGGAGGCTACGTGGGAGTTAGAAAGTAAGATGAGGAGAGATTATCCCCATTTGTTTGTGTAACCTTGTATCAATTCTGAGGACGGAATTTTTATAAGGGAAGGAGGATGTAATACCCGAGAATTTTAAATAATATTATTATTGACTTTTCTATTTAAGTTGAATCTTTATTCGAATATGTGTATATGTGATATGTCACCATAATAGTGATGCAATAAAATGACTTCTTATTTATTTAATAAAGGAGTGATTTAATAAGAAAAGAAATTATTAATGTATCTTAATTAATTATTGGATGGCTAATAATCTCCTTTCATTTAATTAAATGTTATGTGGCATGATATATTTTTGTGACATTAGCATGTATGAGTATTCATATAATTCATTAAATAAGGTGGAAGATGCGTGACATTTAAATTGCATGAATATCCTATGTAACATTTTGCTGTGTGATGTACATTTAAATTATATGGGGTAATTAATATTTGCTACATGATAATTATTTCCATACTTAAATGTTATTACAATAAATGTATTATGAAATAATAATGTATATTGAATATTTGGGTGTTAGCGATTAATTAGATTTCGCTATAATTAATGTACATGGATTATATGGTATGTGTACATGTGACTCTATTTGATACAATGTGGTAGCATTTAATTGTTTTCATATGACCTAAGTTTACATTTTAAATTAAAGCATGCTAATAAGCCTTGCTAAGAATGCTGAGTTTGCTCTTGTCCCATATTGTAAGTCCGTTCCCTTCATTACGTGAATAGACCAATGGCCTATCCTCCCTATATTGCTCAAACTCAGTAAACTCAAAGAGAGAAGAAAAGGCTATCCTATTCATCTTCTTCCTTGCAAACCTTAGCCTCATGATGGTGGGGGATGTGGTCCAAATAGTGCTCCACCACTATTCCACCAAACCTCCATTAACCAAGGATCTTCTTCTTCTTCCATTGGGTGAAACCCTTGAGCAAAGCCATGAACCAGATTTTGAATTTCCTATAAATTGAAGCCTCCTCTACACAATTCTTGTTGCTAGAAATCTGAGGTAAGCTTCCATTAGAGAGTGAGGTTGAGTGATTTTCTATTAGTGGTATTGGAGAGTACTCAATTAGCTTCAAGAGGTAATTCCTCTTTAATTGTGTTCTTGAGTTCTATATATAAATTTCTAGAATTTTGCCGTGAATCTCTTGTTAGTTGGTTAGTGGTTGATGTATATAAGTTGTCAAGTTCATATACATGTTACTAAAGTGTTAATCATGTTTTATGCTATCAAACTTGAGTTCCATGAATTCTTAGAAAATAACATGTATACATGCTCATAATGTACCAAAAATGATTTAGTTAAGTTGCGATAATCTGCAAATGGTTGCTATACATTGTTAGTATAGTCTAATACGAAAACAATAAAAGTTAAACGAACTATTTTGGTTCAGAAACGAGTTTGTAGCATGATCAATCGCTAAGTATGCGAAAATATGGAGAAATAGCATGAATGTTGAATTTAATTCTTGAACTTAGTTAATTACTTGTTTTAAGTTGTTAAAATCATTCTAGGTATGCTTAATATCATGGTTATAAATTTTATATGAGATGGGTATACACAGATTATGGTTTCAATTGGTTTTGGTTTTGGAAAATTTCGCTATACAGGGAGTTTCCTGGTTCTGCCGAGGAGCAGCGCGGCCGCGCTACTCCCCAGGCAAAACCAGGCGCGGCCGCACCGTGCCCCAGAATAAAATTCCAACTTTGGATTCTTCTGATGTCATGAGCATGTTAGTTTAGCTTAAATAAGCCTATGTGTGTATCTGGTACGTGATCTAGTAGGGTCTTGCATGAAATGTGTTGGGTTTTACGAGATTTTGAACTAAAACTTAGAATTTGAAAACTAAACCTTATGAAAGTGATGCTGATCCTTTGAGCATATGTAACTAGCTTAGACATGTATGAAAACAAGTCCAAAGTATCACCTAGGGTTACCTTGCATGACATGAGTTGTGTTAGCTCAGTTCCAACGACTTTTTAAAAGAAAACTTGAAGTGTTGGAAGTAAAACTTAGCGAACCTTGTATCCTTGATGTTCTGAACTTACAAGCATGTATATATGATCTAATTATATGTGTGAATGCATACGGAAAGTCATGTAGAGATATTAAGCAAGTTTAGTTAGTCTAATGTCAAATTTTCAAGAAAAACTTAAGACTTGAGGACCATTGTTGTCAAACGTTGTGTAAGTTTCGTTCCAACCTTGCATGCATAAATAATAGGATTCATTATGCCTCTAGAACATGTTGACATGAGCACCATCTAGCTAAACATGAATTTTACCTATGTACGCATGTTCAAAGAAGTGGCATTCCAATTGTAAACTATGTGATTAATGTGTACATGTGTTGTATATGCACGAGCATGCTTATTAAGTATGGTTTAGTCTCATTATGTGGTGTCATGACTATAATAGTTGATCCTTTGCGAGATGGATTTGACTGGCTTAAAATATAGAAGTTTCTAACGTAACACCTTATAACCTTGGATTGAATTTGGCATGAGCATGCTAGGTTTGAACTCAGACTAATAACCTTATGAGCATGTGTAATTGAGTCATATCAGTAGCCTGAATGTTGAAAAATAGACCCGGATTGCCACTTGTATAAATTGCATTTTTGGTCTGCCCAGAGAGTGGCGCGGCCGCGCCACTCCTAAGGCAAAAACCAGCGCGGCCGCGCCGGTCGCCAAAATTGCCTAGTTGTTTTAAATTGTAAATAGAGTCTTGCAGCATGTATGTATGAATGTTTTAAGTTGTATTGCATGATTGAACTGATATACTATGTGTTCAAGCTTATGTTGATGCTTAGGGTCGGGGTATTCTAAGTTGCTAACTCATTTAGCTAAAGATAAGAAATTTCGAATATGGACTTAGTAATCTTGATTCCACCTACGTGACTGTGTATTAAAACTATGCAGTGTGTAACCACTTGTTATGGATGCTATACTAACTACGGAACCGAGTTATTAATGATTAGGTCGTTTCAACGCAATTTAAATTAAAGTTAGATTACTTGTAGCTGAGCAAACAGGCAAGTTCCCTTTTTCCGAAACTTTACTTTGTGCAAGTTTCCCTTAACCCTACTCACTTTACATTCGAGCAGGATGTGGTATATTGTGTAAGTATTCGAACCCTTTCTCTTTATTGAGCAAGCATGTGCACTTGTATATTCATGTATCATACAAGTATGTGACAGTGACTCTTATGCTTTATAAACTGTCATTCATATTCTAAGGATTGGTTTAAGATTAATATCCCTTAAACCTCATTGCAAGCATTGGTATTCATTAAATTATTGAATATGATTATAAAGGTTGTCTAAACCATTGTTTCGGTTAGACTATTATACATGTGTTAGAAAGCTATTCCAAACCAATTGTCTTGGTGAGGACTCTTATCTACTGGGATGAATAACCCTCATAAAAGGAGAAAATTATATATTGTCGGGGAACCGACGTGCGCACTTATAAGCATGTGACAGTTATGCATAATCTGGGGTACTATAGTTTGATCACCTGTGTACTTGTTTTATTGGATTTTCAGTATAAAAACTGTTAATTATAGCAAGAGTTCTTAGTCCTTTAGTGACTACTCAGTGTTCATATTCTTGGACTTGAAATGATTAGATGCAAGATTCCTATTGATATTCTTCAGTCCATAGCGACTCTTATGTATAACAATTGATTTTCCTTATTATCCTTGAATTATCCTTTACTGTCATATCCTTGAAATTTGAACTTTATATTGTTCACCCTCATTGTATATACTTGCTGGGCAAATTTGTTGCTCATTCTTGCTTTCTTTAAACCTTTCAGTTAAGGCAGAGCGAGGTGAACCTTCAGGCAAGGATAAGGGAAAGGGCAAAACTACGAAGTAGCTTTATTCTTTCTTAGGAAGGAGATTATTTACTATGTTGCTTAAGTTTCTAAATTTGGTTATGTAATAAGCTTAGGCCTGGATTATGTATTATTACTATGTTTCAGTTTAAATTAAGACTATTGGATAGTATGGTAGTAACGGTTACGAGACCTTGGGACAAAAATAATTATATTAAATCAATGTAATTTATTCTATGTCATTATTGTGTTAGAACGTGATGAACCAAATTCGAGATAGTGGTGTCGAAATTTGGGGGCGTCACAACAACCCATCCTTTGCCAAATCTGCTAGGGAAAATGGAAAAATTCTAAGCTTGAATTGTTCCTATATTACTCCTTGTGGTTTCATGGTGGAACACACCACATGAAACTCCTTTAGATGCTTGTATGGATCTTCACCTATAAGACCACGAAAAGTAGGCAAAAGGTGGATTAGTCCTGATTTTAATTGAAAAGCAACATCTAAAGTAGGATATTCAATACACAGTGCTGGTTGATCGAGATTAGGAGAAGCTAATTCTTTCAAAGTCCTGTTGTTGGCAACCATCCTTTCGTGCAATTTTTTCTAACTCTGGATCAAAATTTAGTTCAAGAAAGTGAGAGAATCGAGTCCAAAAATAAAAATAAAAATAAAATCAAATAAAAATAAATAAACAAAAACAAAGAATAAATAAAAACAAGTAGCACTCCCCGACAACGACGCCAAAATTTGGGAGTTGTCGTTTACACCCCAAAATTAAATCCTTACTTCTACTCTACTAATACAGAAATCAGTATAGTGACAAGCAAAGGTCGATCCCACAGAGAGTGAATTATTTTATATTTATTCTTTTATTTTCCTAAATCTAATTAAACGATGAAAATAAAGATTGGGGGTTTTGAGTTTGATTAACTAATTAACAAAAAGTAAATAAATAAAAAATAACCAATAACTTGAAAGTTCTAGTTCATAAGTTCAGTATCACTTTTTTACAATGATAGATTAATCGAGTGTAACATTATTTATCCTTCAATAAAATTAATAGTCCTAGATAACCGCAATCACTAATTATCCGAAATTCTCCTTATATTTTAAATCTAATGTGACAATCGCCCCACTAGACCCTAACTATCATACAACCCAGAACTATCAGTCTAGATTTAATATAACAGCAGCATTAAGGATTAGAGAATTAGACTATTCCAAACAACAATCACACTATCAGGGATTATTTAACTTGCCTTCTGATAATCATAATAACACCCAAAAGCTTGTCCACAATCAAGTATTATTAATTGCCACTTATGATCAGATACAATATCGTTTGCTTAATACTATATCTTAATCTAGCAGATGATATTAGTTAACTAATTTAATCCTGCAGAAACCAAATCAATCAATCCAATAACATATAAGCAATTCAATCAGATTATCAGAATAAATCTCATATAAGAATAAATAAATAATGAATACTTAATTAAATTATTAACTGTAAATAAGGTTCAACATCCCTTAGAACTGAAAATAAAACTTAGCTTGACATGACTCCAATCTTCTCCAATTAGGGTTACAATTATAGTTGTCAAGATCTCCCAATAATAAACTAAAAACATCTATTTATAATCCTAAGATAATATCCTAAGTCTTTAAGAATTAAGAATCCAATCTGAAATAGAAATCCTCAAAAATTACAAAAAGTCAAAGCTGGTCAAACTGGTCAACGCCGGCCTTTCTCGCCGGGGCGAGGATTTTATTCTTCAGTTTCTCGTCGGGGCAAGAAACTCTAGAGAGGTCTGGGCCGGGGCGAAGTGCTGGGCGAAAACGGGCAGAGCACTTCTCGTCGGGGCGACAAAACCTAGTACAAAATTCTCGCTGGGCCGAGAACCTCAAATTTTCTAACTTTTTAACTTTTTCTCGTTTTAGCTCCGATTTTCCATCTTTTTCCACTTTTGACTTTGAATCCTCCTGAAATCAATAAACAATTTAATAAGTGCATATACACAGTAAAACATGCAATAAACTAAATATAAAGGAATAAAAATAAATGAATATTATGCACTTATCACAAATCCGTCCGAAAGACCCCATATGAATTATGGACAGGGAGGAAACCAAATCTTAAGTATGTTAAGACTTGGGGTTGTCCAGCTTATGTCAAAAGGTTTGAGCATGATAAGCTAAAGACTAGATCCGACAAGTGTAAATTTGTGGGATACCCGAAAGAAACTGTAGGGTATTATTTCTATCATCCCAATAATAAAAAGGTGTTTCTTGCGAAACACGCTGCCTTCTTGGAAAAAGAGTTTATCCTTGAAGGGGTCAGTGGGAGTAAGATATAGCTTGAAGAAATTCAAGAACCACAAAATACTACGGATCAAAGTCAGGTACCTGACCAAGTAGAAGAACCTACGGTACCACAACCTATTCGTAAATCTAGAAGAGTACCGAAGATACCTGATAGGTATGATTCATCATAGAGGATGATGATGAGGTACGCATCATAGAGGATGATGATCCATTGACTTACGAAGAGGCTATGAGTAGTAAAGACTCAGAGAAATGGCTAGAAGCCATGAAATCCGAGATGGACTCCATGTATGAAAATCAAGTATGGACTTTGGTTTCACCACCTGAGGGCATTAAGCCTATTGGGTGTAAATGGGTCTTTAAGAAAAAGACTGGAGCGGATGACAAGGTAGAGACCTATAAGGTCCGACTGGTTGCAAAAGGTTTCAAACAAAGACAAGGAGTTGACTATGATGAAACCTTCTCACCAGTAGCTATGCTCAAGTCCATTCGGATTTTTCTTGCAATTGCAACTTATTATGACTACGAGATCTGACAAATGGACGTGAAAATGGCCTTCCTCAATGGAGAGCTTGAGGAGAATGTATATATGATACAGCCAGAGGGTTTTGTTTCAACGGTTGGAACAAACCAAGTCTGTAAGCTACAACGATCCATTTATGGATTGAAGCAAGCTTCTCGAAGATGAAACATCCGTTTTGATGAGATAATCAAAAGGTTTGATTTTATCAAAAATGAGGATAAACCTTATGTGTACAAGAAGGTTAGTGGGAGAGCTGTTTCATTCATTGTATTATACGTTGATGATATATTTCTGATAGGGAATGATGTTCCTATGCTACAGTCGATATAAATTTGGTTATCTAAACACTTCTCCATGAAGGACTTGGGTGAGGCATCCTATATTTTGGGGATAAAGAACTATAGAGATAGATCTAAAAGGATGCTTGGCTTGACCCAAGAAAAGTACATTGACTCGATGCTAAAAAACTTTAGCATGGAAGATTCCAAGTGAGGTATCATGTCGATGAGCCATGGAATACATCTCTCCAAGAAACAGGCCCCAAAGACACCTGAGGAGAGAGATTGAATGAGTAAGATTCATTATGCTTCAGCAATAGGATCTATCATGTACAGTATGATATGTACTAGACCAGATGTCACTCATGCACTTAGTGTAACAAGCAGATATCAGTCGAATCCAGGAGAAGAGCACTGGAAGGCAGTGAAAAACATCCTAAAGTACTTGAGAAGAACTCAGGATGTATTTCTTGTCTACGGTGGGTCTGAATTGAAACTAGGGGCTATACAGACTCAAGTTTTCAAATGGACCAAGATGACAGTAAATCTGTTTCAGGGTACGTGTTTACCTTAAACGGTGGCGCAGTGAGTTGGAAAAGTTCCAAGCAGCAAACAGTTGTTGATTTAGTGACAGAGGCAGAGTACATAGCTGCAAGTGAAGCTGCAAAGGAAGCTGTTTGGATGAAAAAGTTCATAACTGAACTTGGAGTGGTTCCTAGCATTAGAGGAGTTGTACCTTTATTCTGTGACAACACCAGAGCTGTTGCGCAGGCTAAGGAACCCAGGTCTCATCAGAAATCCAAACACGTGTTGCGGCGGTTTCATTTGATTAGAGAGATCATTGAAAGAGGAGATGTCACCCTAGAGCATGTGGACTCTCAAGACAACATTGCAGATCCATTTACTAAAGCTTTAATACAACAGCAGTTTGATCGTCACTTAGAGAAGATGGGTATTAGATACCATGGCAATTGGCTTTAGTGCAAGTGGGAGATTAAAAGTAGTATGCACACAAGCCAATCATATTTGATATGATGTAGCATATATTTTGTAATCTTATTCATTTATTAATAAAAGAATTGATTTTCTTAAAAGGCATTTTACATTATCTACATAGTGCTGTTATATTAAATGTGATAAACCCATAGTTTTGAGCAATGCTTTTAGAATCATGATGGTGATCATGCTAATGAGATCTAAATTCTAGATAGGTCACAAACTAAAATTGTTCCTAATCGTTGGATTACTAAAAAGGGGATTAGTGAATCCGGATATATTAGTCCATACGTTGCTTGCTCTTAGGAAGAGGTTGATTGATCTCATAATCATTTGTATGGAGACACTAAAGCAAGTATGTAGGTACTTATTGGAGAATAAGTACACTGAACGTGGCTCGCTAAGGAATACCTAATGGAGTTTTACTCGCCTGTCAATATGAATTCCTCTAGTGATAGTAGTACAAGTGATCCTTGGACTTGAGATCATCATAGTATCTTGTGTATGATGAGTTATACTTTGACATGTCCCTTAAGACCTTTAGGATATATCAAAGGGTATGATTGGATATAATAAGTTATACATGGAGATAGGTGAATGATCAACAAAGAATCTACCTCATCTAGTAAAAGATGTGAATGTCCTATGTGATTCAATAAATGACAACTCAGTAGTCCTTGGTCAAGGCAGAATGAAATTACAAAGGAGTTTCTAATTTGCATTATTTAGAGTTGTGCATTTGGGAATCGAAATACATATAATTAAATAAAATAAGACTTGACAGTAATTCCATGTCTTATATTTAATTGGTACATTGTATGGTAGAAGGATTGAATTGTACGGTAACTATTCACTGAAAAGTTCTTTTGTGATTAATGTTGAAATCTATATTATCTGAAAAGTCGTTGATCGCTAAGGGGGCTTACCCTTATTGTAGAATAAATACTATTTATTTAAATGAATTAAATAGTTTAATTTATTTATTTAAATAAGATTAGAATTGTTCTAATTGATTTATTCACAACCGGTTTAATATGGAGAACCTAAAGGGTCACACCGCAAAAGGAAAATATTTATTTAAGAAGTAAATGGCATAATTGTAATAGTGTATTTAATTTAGTCTATGGAGATAGAATAAATTAAATAGCTTAATATTTATTATTTAATATTTTGGAAATATTAAATATAAATTAACAAGAGGAGTCTTATTATTATTACTATTACTATTATTTAATTTCTAATAGGGATTGTGAATTAATTAATAGAAGTACTCTCACATGTATTCCTAATTGGATTAGGAGCATAATTAATTAAAGGAGTTTAATTATAATAGAAACCCTAATCCTAAATAGTTTAGGGAAGGGTTATTCCTACATCTATAAATAAGAGGAGTCTTATCATAGATTAGGGTTACACACTCTTGCATTAGATTGTGAAGAGTACTTGCAATTTCTATAGAGATAGAAACTAGGGTTTTACCAACACCCAACTTCTTGAATACTTATTCTTCCTTGGTGGATCACCTCTAGAGGCCAAACACTTGGGTGGCTAACATTGATCAAAGGAAAGAATCTCATCGGTAGAATTTGAGGAGAACACGAAGGACTAGGAGTTGAACTTGTACTCGAGAAAGCTTTGACCTACGAGGGTATAATTCTCATTCTCTTTCTCTTTCGTTTAATTGATAATTGAACACAAGGATAGATCATGGTAATGGTTTGTATTAAAATTTTAAAATCCATTTTATCACGCTTCCACCCTATTTGTGTAATTAGATTGCATGCTTGCGTAATATACAAACTTAACAAATTTAAGCTTAAAAACAAAAGCTTAAAACTCCATTTAAAGCTCAAATTCTAACAAATTATTGCTCTAACATTATCGATGACCTTAATAAATGATAAGTGATGAGGACATGCCTAGCTTGAACAAGGATGGAAGCTATGGGGCGGATCTGGTGCAAGTTCCGATAGGACCCGTGACAAGGGCTAGAGCTAAACGCTTCAAAGAAGGAATTAATAGCTTGATTCAAGAGGTTTGGATGGAGAATGGATCAAAAGCTTGTGCTAAGTAAGATGATTTGAAGTTTGTTATTATGGTGCAAATGATTGGAGCAATCAAGATTCAATTTTAAGAATTGAGCGCGGCCGACCCTAGATCTAGTGTGTTTGAGCACCGTCGGCGCTGAGACGTGCATGTTTTTCGAGGACGTATTTTTCCACGCATTTTTCCAGATTTTATGCATTATTTTAATATTTTATCAGATCTTTTAGATTTTTATTTTGATTAGGATGCTTCTAAGATAGATTTTGCTTCCTAATTAGTTGTTAACTAGTATTTCAATTCCTTTTTGTAATTAGGGTTTTATTTCACTAGTATAAATAGATTACATGAATGATGTAATTGGGGGATCAACAATTATTCTGAGTTTATCAATATATTTGAGAGGTTTTTCTCATCTTTTGGTTCTTTGAGAATTTCTAAGTTAATTTCTTAGTTTTCTTTGAGATTCATGAATTGACTTATTATACAACAATACATAGTTGTGTGTGGCGTCTTCTACCGCATCAATCATCGATTGTACCAAGATTACCACTTTCATATAAGCGATGGGTCAAGGTGTCGTTGGTATCCATTCAACGTAGATTTCCGAACGCGAGCAATTGTACCAAGATTACCGTCTACATATAGGCGAGGGGTTAAGGTGTTGCGAGCAATTCATCATACAACTTTACTAGAAATGATCTGGGCGACAACCACCTCATGCAAGCGTGTCGTGGAGTCTATCATTTGGTATCAAAGCTAAGCCTTTCTAGCAAGTTACTTATCGTTATTTTCGTGTTGATTTGTTGAGGAACAAAAAAAAGAGTATAAGAAATTATTTTTTAGTTTATTTCTAGTTGTTGGTAATTTTATATTTAGAGGCTTATACAAGTAGTACACGGCGATTAATCCGTAATAGTTATGGTATTTCAAAGTTTACACACTCTATAATTGTTTCGTGATAAATTTCTTTTGAATTGAATTGAAAAACTGTGATATTATCTAGTGAATTCAAAAAGAACCTATAAGAGAGAATTTGAGTGGTAAAAGGCACGGGTTGTGAGAATATTAGAGGGTAAAAGCCTAGTTGAGTGCATACACGAGAGATTCATCATTGTTGAGTGAAACACGTAAGGGAGTAGTAAGGAAAATTATTGTTTTTCTACTAACCTTTGTTAGATCTCTTTGATGATAGATTTGAGAGGATGGAAAAGTATTCAAAGAAAGTAGTCACAGGTGATTATGGGCTCTCAAAAGAAAGAGAAGGTACAGAAAAATGAGAATAGGGATAACGAGGAGAACTCCTACAAAGAGGAGTTTGATCCAAGTATCGGAAGGTGATTTAAGGCCAGGGATAGGAGATATAGGGATGATAGAGGCGATAAGAGAGTTAGAGAAGATAACTTGGATAACATTAAGATAAAAAATTTAGCTTTCCAAGGTAGGAGTGATCCTGAGGCATACTTAGAATGGTAGAAGAAGATGGAGAGGATTTTTGACTGTCATAATTACTTGGAATGTAAGAAAGTCAAACTTGCCGCTACAGAATTTTCAGGTTATGCAGTTACATGGTAGGATCAGTTGAAAACCAACAGGATAAGGTGTGGGCAACGTCCAATTGACACGTGGGTGGAGATGAAGGCTATAATGAAGAAAAGATTTGTGTCGAACTACTACCACCGGGAGTTAGTTCGCAATTTGCAGAGTCTGAAACAAGGTAGTCGAAGTGTAGAGGACTACTACAAGGAGATGGAGATGCTAATAGTTAGGGCTGATTTAGTCAAGGATAAAGAGGCGATGATGGCTAGGTTTTCAGTAGGTTTGAATTGGGAGATTTCAGATTTGGTCGAACGACAACATTATATGGAGTTGGAAAAGATGGTGCACATGGCTATCAAGATTGAGAAGCAGCTTAAGAGGAGAGGTGGCCAACGAGCAAATTCTACTATAGGCTCATCATGGAAAACTAATGTTGCAAAGCGAGAGGAGAAGCCGGTTGTGAACAAGTCAAAAATGGAGCTTAAATCAGATGTGACTAATCGGGGAAAGCAAGGGAAAAATGAACACCCTTCTTTTAATTGAAATCGGGATATTATATGTTTTAAATGTCAAGGCAGGGGACATATTTCGAGTCAATGTCCAAATTAAAGGACTATGCTATTACTTGACAATGAAGAGGTGGAGACCGAGGAAGAAGACAGTGACACAGATTCTATGTCACCATTAGAGGAGATAGATGAGGATGCTATAGATGGTGAAATTTTAGTCACTAGAAGAGCGCTTAGTAGGCAGGTGAAGGAGGAAAGCAATGAATAGCGGGAAAACCTTTTTCATACTAGGTATCTTGTGAATGGGAAGATCTGTTGTGTAGTCATAGATGGAGGGAGTTGTACAAATGTGGCGAGTACGACCATGGTGGAGAAATTGGGATTATCTACAACTAAGCATCCACAGCTGTATCGATTGCAATGGCTCAATGATAATGTAGACATTAAGGTGACCAAACAAGTGTTAGTGCCATTTACTATTGGTCGATATGTTGATGAGATATTGTGCGATGTGGTTCCAATGCAGGCGGGTCATTTGTTATTTGGTAGGCCATGGCAGTTTGATAGGAGAGTAAAGCATGATGGGTTAACTGATGAATATTCGTTTGTACACGATAAAAAGAAAGTTACTTTACATCCTATGTCACTACAACAAGTTCATAAGGATCAAATTCACTTGCAGAAAGATCATGTCCAAAAAAAAAGAGTGAAGCAAAGAAAAATCAAGAGGAAAAATAAGAGAGAAAAAGAAAGAGAGAAAAGAAGAGATGATGAGAGAAAAACAAATATATATGCAAAAAAGAGTGATGTGAGGGGAACATTGGTTTGTAAATAGCCTATAATTATACTTCGGTGTAAGGAGGCACTTTTGAATACTAACGCTAACAATTCTTCTTTGCCTAGTGTTGTTTCATCTATTTTGTAGGATTATGCAGATGTGTTTCCTGAGGAGCTTCCACAAGGATTACCACCTATTCGGGGAATTGAGCATCAGATTGACTGTGTACCTAGTGCTACTATTCCAAACCGTCCAGCCTATTGGAGTAATCCCAAGGAGAGGGAGGAGTTATAACGATAAGTTGGTGAACTAATGGAGAAAGGGTTCGTGAGGGAGAGCATGAGTCTATGTGCAGTTCCAGTGATCTTAGTATCAAAGAATGATGGGAAATGGCGGATGTGTATCGATTGTCGTGCGATAAATAATATTACAGTAAAATATCGACATCCCATTCCTCGTTTAGACGATATGCTAGATGAATTGCATGGTTCATGTGTGTTTTCTAAAATTGACTTGAGAAGTGGTTATCATCAAATTAGAATGCAAGAGGGTGATGAATGAAAAACTGCTTTCAAAACAAAATATGGGTTATATGAGTGGCTAGTATTAGCTTTCGGTCTAACTAATGCTCCTAGTACTTTCATGAGATTGATGAATCATGTTTTGCGTCTATTCATTGAAAAATTTGTGGTAGTTTATTTTGATGATATATTGATATATAGCAAAAACTTGGGAGAACATGCATTGTATTTAAAATCTGTTTTAGATGTTCTTAGAAAAGAGAAGTTGTTTGCTAACATGGATGATAGGTCTCCAAATCTGATAGCTTTATTTTGATGATAACACATTAAGTTAAAAAGGTCAAATATGTAAAAATCCTCTCCATAGGATTAAAATATTAAAATATTTTAATTATCTCATTTATCTTGACCAAAATATTTTTCATCCTTATTGAATTTATTTCTTGACCTTGATAAATTAATATCAAGTGTTAGAAATATTAATTCACATAGTAACATTTTCTAAGGCAAGGAGATTCCTATTTCTTTTTCTAAATAATTTTTAAATTCTTTTCGGGCAAAAAGAAAAATTACTAATATAATATATATGTGTATATATATATATATATATGTGTATATATATATATATCATATATATGTATACATGCATGTGTGTGTGCAAGTGGGCTAAACATTTAATATCCATGTGTGTGTTACCGAATCATATATGCATATGTGTCATAAATACATGTGTGCATCATGCACATGTTTGTGTGTGCTGTGTATGAATGGGTATACTGTGCATGTGTGGCATATAAGCAAATGAAGGCTTGTCAAGCCTCCACCTTTTACCGAGTATACTTATGAAAAACATGTGCTTGAGTTTATTTCTTAAATCACATTTTAGCAAACATGCAGGACATTTGAAAAAAGGGGCCTAGCATTCTGACTTAAAAGTGTTGCCAACTTTTTCAAAGGCCAAAACCTTTAGGCTTAATCCGTGTGATTCAAAGTGATTCAAGTTCATCAAATTTTCATCATGCAATCCAGACCATTAAATTTAAATGAATTTCTAAAATTACCTTTTTGCCCTAACTTCAAAAATCCTATAAATAGGAAGCTTTTCTTACATTTTCAATTTGTCAATTTACAAAGAAAAGAAAAGCTCTCACTCTCCTTGCCTACATTCTCTCTATAGAAGCTTATATTATTTCTTCTAACAAAGTTCTAGTATTCTGAAGAATAAAAGATTGGCCAAAGTATTTGAGATAAGTTATTACATTGTGTTACTTGTTTTATCTCATACTTGTTTATATATAGATATTCAAATATAAATTGTTATACACATTTATATATATTTATATTTCATCTATTCTTATCAATTAAAAGATCAATTATAGATACCGATATTTGAGGGTATTCCTTAAACAAGAATATCATTCAAACGGTGCTTGAAGTTCTAAGTGATCGTTTATTGATAGTACTTATTTATATAAATATTGTAAAGTAGATCAACAATTAAATACTGAAACAATTCGGAATTCTATCCGACCTGTATTAAATATCGAGTGATCTATCGAAAATATTTATATAAGTATCAATAGTGAAAACTTAAATTCGGTCAGTTTTAGATACCGATATTTGAAAATATTTCTTTTAACAAAGAATATTATTCAAACGGTGTTTGAAGTTCTAAGTGGCCTTATTTAATATTCACATAATAGATAAAATATATTATCATATATAGTTTGAGTAAAACAAGTTTATTTGATATATCAAGTATTGTCAATCGATTAAACTGTTTTACTTGATAAATTGTTATCACAAGTATTTTGTACACAAAATTATTTTCTCATAAAAATACTTGTTACAATTATAAAGATTACTTAAACTTTTATCAGAAACTCAAAGTTATATTTGCTTAACCACAGAAACACATTCTTTATTTTATAAAGAAAAAGAAAATCTTTACAGAATTGCATTAATTTGTATATCCGCTTACATAGAAGTTTTTTCAAACAAACATAAAAGTATTGAGCTTTTATCCTTAAATTGTTTATCTATTTAAGAAGCATCAAATATAAAAAATATTTGAACTTTTGTATCTCTGTATTAAATTTCATTTGTTTACTTTAGAAGCATATTAAAACCAAACTTTTGTAGAAAGGAAAAAGGACAAAGTTAGTTTATTTTATTACCTGTGAGAAAAACGAGTAATTCTTTGACCAAGACCAGAGTCTTAGAGAGGTCAGCTGAGAGTTGGGTCTCTAGTGAACTTGTGAGGAAAAGAAGAGGCTGTTGTTTTAAGACCAGATCATAGAATAGAACTGAACTCAAAGGAAAGATTCAACTAAGCTTGAGGAAGGAGCTGGGAGCTTGCTGTCTAAAATAGTTAGTTGTGGATAGTTGTAAGTTTGTCTTTAAAATTTTGTAAAAGCTTCTCCGCCCATTGAAGGAGTGTTTATTACTGGGAGTAATAGGATCTCAAGTCCTGGAGAGGAGCTTGAGACTGGACGTAGCAACATACCCTAGCTGTATGTTGTGAACCAAATAAATCTTTTTGTATTGTGTGATTGAATTCATACTATCTTGTTTATTAATTTCAGGCACTGCTAATTAATCTACTAAAAATTCAAAAAGGCCTAAGATAATTTTTTATACAGTGATAATCTATTCAACCCCCCCTTCTAGATTATTATTGGACTTTCAATTCGTATCAGAGCAGTGATTTTTAACTTGTTTGTTAAGTGATTACAGATACATCTAAAAGTAGATCCATCTATGGCCTACAATGCTACTGGTTGCGGAGAAGGACTATCAATGTCCAGACCTCCACTATTTGATGGCACAAACTTTGCTACCTGGAAAAACATATTCAAAATCTATGCCAAATCACAAGGAATCAAAGTGTGGATGGCAATAGAGAAATATATTGAAGAATTCACCACTGAAGATGAAGAGGCTATGAATATAGCTTCCAAAGCCGAACAAGTGCTAACTAGTGCTCTCATTGAAAAAGAGTACAAAAGAGTTAGCAATTGCAAGAATGCAAAAGAAATCTGGGAAAACTGATAGTTACTTATGAAAGAACTAATCATATCAAAGAAACCAGAAAAGATGCTCTAATTGAAGAGTATGAAAGTTTCAAACTGGAAGAAGGTGAAAAAATCATTGATATGGAAACACGTTTTTCCAGAATCATTGATGAGCTGGAACAACTCAGAAAAGCATACACAACAAATGAGAAAAACAGAAGAATTCTCAAAGCCCTTCCATCTATATAGAAAATGAAGGTTACAGCCATTAAAGAAATGCAAGATCTAACTGTCTATCCCCTTGACAGTCTCATTGGCAATCTTCGTGCCCACGAAGTCGACATGATAGTTGAAAAGACAGGATCGGATAGAGATCTTAAGAAAAAAGGAATCGCTTTCAAAGCTCTTCTTGTAGATCAAGAAAGCGATGATGAGGAGTTAAATGAAGAACTCTTGAGTTTAGATAATAATGAAGTTGCTTTATTATCAAGACAACTCAGGAGAGTGATCCAGAGTAAAGCCAAAAAATACGACAAAGGTTTTATGAAAACAAATAACAACTTCAACAGCTTCAAAGGAAAACAAGTCTTTAAGCCAAGATCGCAAGGATGAAACTTCAAGTCAAACAACAACAACTTCAAAGGTGTCAGTTCTAATGAAAATTCAAACATATGCTTTGAATGTAACCAACCTAGACACTTCAAAAAGGACTGTCCAAAACTAGCAAACAACAAAGTGCTAGTAGCTGAAGAAGGCTGGGATCTAAGTGACGAAGAAGCAACTGCTGAACAAACCGAAGAAATCGCAAACCTTTGTTTAATGGCAAATAATGACTCATCACCAAGATCCGAGGTAAATTCTGAACATCAATTACCTAGCACTTCATTTGTCACACATTCATTAGAAGATATAAATGAAGAACATTATGAACTACAAGAAGCATATAATTGTTTGTATGAAGATAATGAAATCATTAAAGAAGATTTTATTAAAATAAAAATTTCATTAGAAAAATTATTCAAGACTAACAGAAATCTTGAAATTGAAAATTCAAATTTAATTGTTATTAATGAGAGTTTAAAAGAAGAAAAAGAGATACTAGAGAATGACTCTTCAGAAAATTCATTAATAAAGAACGAATTAGAAAAATTGAGAAAAATAAATAAAGATCTTGAGATAGAAAATTCAACATTGATTATCTGTGATGACCCGAATTTTCAGAAAAATATTAAAATAAGAATTTAATAAATAAAATTCTTATTTGGTGATATATGAAGTGATATTATATTGCATAAGTGAATAAATTCTATGCAATATGTGATTTTATGAGTAATAAATATATTATTATTATATATTTATTATTTCATGTAAATAAATTGTAGAATCAATTTATTAAGAAGAAATGAGATGGGTAAAATTTATGATGAAGAAAATTATTAAAATAATTTATAATATTAAATTATTTTAATATAATAAATTGGTGGTATTAAATATATTTAATAACCTCCATTTTATTGAGAGAATTATGTAATAATTACTGAAAGTAATATATTTAATGAATAGAATTAAATTATTGAAGACAATTTATGGGAAGAAGAAGACGATTAAAATTTAATTATACAAAATTAGTTGTATATATTAAATAAGTAAATTAAAATAGTTAATTGAATATTGATTATTTTAATTGGTTTGATACATTAAATGAGTTATTTTATTTAATGTATTAATTTCATTTTTATTGAAAGGATTAAATAATTTTAATACATTAATTGATATATGTATTAAAAGTATAATATGTGTTATATAATAAGTATTATACAACATGTATGGAAATATGTATATATGTAATAGGTATTAACTATAGTTAAAAGTTAGATATGAACCTGAGATCAGGAGGGAGCTAGTATACCAAGTTGAGTAATGTTAGTAGGAGGTGTATGATTATTAAATATTACCGTGACACTAAGCATAAGCATAAGCAGGAGCTGTAACTCCCCTGTTTCTTTTTCTATACTCCCTACCGTTCCATCCATATCAAAGGAGGAGAGAAAACAAAAATACGAAGCAACAATTCTCAGCTCCTCTCCGTTCTAAAACAGTCTCGACACCACCATCCATCCCAAAACCAATTCCAAGCTTCTTTAATTTTTGTTGAAATCACCCAAATTGCACTCCCATGCTCAAGACTTGTTTGTTTCGGCTGGAACAAAGAAAGATAGCAAATGATTGAATTTGTAAATTAATTTGGGAGAAATTGGAAGCATCAACAATAAGAAATATTTCAGATTTGGATAGCAGAGCTTGACATCATTAAGCTAAGGTAAGTTATAAGTTCTTAATTGTCTTATTAGGAAATTGAATAATTAGTGTTCGTTAGTATGCAATACATGGTTTATATATGTGAAATATTGGGATTGAATGAACTAGAACCAAGGGAGATTAGTTGTTGTTGTGCGGTGTTATAAGGATGACGAAAATGGAATGAAAAACATAAACCCAACCCTTAGAATTCAGTCCCAAATAAGATCGCACGCGATGTGTTTGTGAAATTGCTCAAAAGAGCCGTTTCGGCTAAAAACGAGTAATTTATTGGAGCTGAAACCTAAGATAGGTACGTTTATCCTAAATAAGGATATTCTAAGAGCCTCATGGCATTAAACCATGCTGGCACGCGTTTTAACGAAAAATGAAAATTTAAAAAGTTAATGCGCGCGCCCATTTTTGACGCGCTATTCGGACAGCGTATCGGACCCAAAATGAGTGGCTAGTATTTTTTAAAAATAGTCTCATATGCCACGAATAACATATTCAAAAATGAAAGTGATCCGTTATACGAGCTAAAAGATATAAAAATCACAAAGTGGCAGTGTCGTGTAGAGGGTTGCTGCCCGTAGCAGCAGCGACAGTGTAGTGCAGTCGCTGGGGGCTTCTTTGAGCTCTCAGTTGACGCGTTTAATTTACCCACAAGGCTTGGTTATTATTTTTCTATAATAGGTGGGTATACCACCTATATTATATTCAAAACTCAATGTGATCGGATTAATGAATTAGGAGATAAGAATTAGCAAAGTGGTTGTCAAGAGAAGAGATGGGGGGGCTGCTGCCTTGTAGCAGCAGCAGATGGCAGCAGTTTGTGGCAGCAGGGCCAAGCAGCCACAGCTGGCTCAGCCAAACTGTGTTCAGCTGGTGCGCTACTTGGTTTCGCATTGAATTTTGTTCGTTTTGATGACATAACACGGGAAAAATGGAATAAGGCAATGATATAAAGCCTTATAAAAGCTATATAAATGCGTAAACTCACTCAAATCAAATGATGAACCATGAATATGTAAAATAATCGCAAATATACTATATCTGTGACGCCCCCAAATCCGGGTTACCTTAACCTCGGGTCTGGTGCATCACGATACAACACGATACATCTCATTCTACACCTGTCAACAACTTATTGCGGAATAATAAAAATATTTACATTGATATAATATAAATATTGTCGTCCCAAGCCTCGAAACCATAACTAAAACATGATCTTACTACATGAAAGTAATTACAAGATTATTACAACATGTTCCCATCTAATCTCAGGTGCGAAGACCTTAATTAATACATCATTTAATAATCATTACAAATTTAATATTACTCCTGCTGTATATATGACAGTCCATATCAATACAAGCATTAACAATTATTACCTCAAACTCTCCTTAATCTCAGGTTTCATAACATTTAACTAAAACACTTATGATCAAGGTTGAACAAATACCATTGATCATTTACAAAGTCTCCTATGTGAACGCAAGGTTCGGATTCTAACTTTAGTCAATCCCCGAGTATATGCAAAGTTACCCAACAACTATACATTCGTTATAAAAATGTCCTTCATACATTATCGTCATCCTTGTAGTTTACTATAACAAGTAACTAACATAATCACATCATAAATACTATAATGGATAACCTTCATCTTTAACTCAAGGTTTACATATTCAAATTCACGTACATCATACACTGTCATCACAGCTAAATAATTACAATAAAGAAACATTTGGCAACCTTCTTGAATCCCTGTGCCTCTAATCCTTATCATCACGATATCAAGATAATTGCATTGCATCGTAAATCTGCAAAAGTTTTATTTTTGCAAGAATGAGCATGACGGCTCAGCAAGAACTAACAGTTTTCACATTTCATGCTTCACGTAACACATAAGTTTGCATTTATCCATGGATCATGATTCTCATACTATGCATCTTACTCATGCATTATAAATCTTATGCAATTCATCTCTATACATGCATCATGTATCTCATAGCATACTTCATGCATCTCACATTGTATATTCACAATAGTTCAAGTCCCACATAGAACAATATAGTCACATAATTGCACATTGTGCACACTTTAATCATGCTCGCATATACTCCACATAATAATGAAAGATTTAGTAATCAAGTCATGTACATCAATACATTTAAACAGGTTAACAAGTTACTAAAAGAACTTGCCTTAAGCGCTCCATGCTAAGCTATGACCATTCGTCCTTCAAATATCCTACAAAATTTATTTAACAATAAAATACCAATTAGCCACTAAAAAGGCTTCATATATTGGTTCACATTATAATAATTATTATCTCATATTGTTCGCGCATTATAGATAATTAACACGATTAACTCCAAAACGTTACTCGGCGTCGCGTCGTTTGAAAACGTTACGACCCTTACCATTATCAATACTTATTGGTTACATTAACCTCATCCTCATCCCATATCTTATAATGTTCGTTTCATTAGAATCGAAACACTATTTAAGTTCTTTAACACTTTAAGTGGCGTTTCGATGTTTACACGTCACACACCCTCCCCAAATCGTCTCGTTAGAATATGCTTAACATGCTCATACATTGGGTTATAACACTCTATCATGTTTCATTATTATTAGAAACAAAATATTAAACAAGGTTATACACACTTGTTACGGCGTTACGACATTTGCACGTCCGTATGCCACACTTGTCTATTCGAACGCCCAACTGACACGCGATTGCGTACGCTTGGCACGCCCATTCGAATTGTCTAATACTCAATGGTTAACACTAAGTATCATTATAAATCATAAATATCATGTTATGAAAGTTAGAACATCACTTTACATTGTCGGGAGCATTACATGTGCTTACGCGCATGCCCGACACCCTCCGATTGCCCCCAATTACACATCAGTCCTATAAATGGCCAATTTAGACCAATCTACAGACCTCAAATTGAAAAACTTAAAGAACGAAAGTTATAGGTCTACTCGTTCTCTTTCCGAATCATCTTGAATCATCTCAATCCGAGTTCGTATGAGAAAGTTATGACCATTTTAGTAAAAGGAGCCAAAGCTGTCTAGCAAACTGCAGCCCCAGCGCCGCCAGCGCTCAAATGGCCTTAAAATGAGCGCCGTCGGCGCTCAACCGGCTGTATCCCAGGTAAGCAATTGCACCAGCTTCGCGACTTCGACCTCCTTTCACTCCGATCTTCATATCTTCTTCAATACACGTTCAAATTGGTCCATTTCGGACTCTATGGACTCCTAATTCATGGGGCTACAACATATCAAAAATGCAGAGCTACCCATTAACATTAACATATTCAAATCCTTGACCAAAGTATCAACTCACGTTTTTTTTTCGTGTTCTTGGTGTTCTTGGTGTTCTTCACTAAAATCAACACCAAATCTTTGTTTTAATCCCTTTTTACTCCATTCCGACTGGGTTAACTTCATAATCCATGGAAGTACAACATCATACCAACAAATAAATTAACCAAACATAAAATCAAAGCTACATGTCCTCTAAAATTCGTCCAAATGTCCAAAGTTCCATTGTTCTTCATGTTCTTCATCCTCCTTAAGCATAGGTACGGATTTATTGCGTTTTTATTTCACTTTGATGTTATTAATGGCTTATATAACCTCTTAACAACATTTACAAACATCCAACACAAACAAAAACAACAAGGATCGCTAGAAAATCAATCCACAAGCTTAAGAGCTCAAAAACCATAAAAACTTGAAAACCTAAACAAGAGATCGAATGGAAAGGATTTGGTTGGTGTTTACTTTTGTAAATCCTTCCTAGATGCTAGAGAGCTTGCTAGGCTTTGTTTTGGGGGTTCTCCTTGCTTGGTTCTTCCACCCGTGCCTTCTTCTTCTTCCTCCTTTCTTTTCCGGCGAGTTCTTCCTTTTCCGGCGACTTTTCCGGCGACCTTCTCCTTCTTTCTTCTTCCTCTTGGCTGCAGATTTTCCCCCTCTCTCTCTCTAATCTCTATCAGCTGAACAAGGAAGAGAGAAAATGGTGCAAGAGAGAATGGAGTGGTTTGAATTATTTGGGAGAGTGGAGGAATTTAGGGAGAAGTGGGTTTGAAACTCAAGGTGCCCAAAAATTCAAAGGGCTTGCCGGCAATACTCCCCCATACTCTCATTTGATTGGTCCAAAATGAGGGATTGGTTCCCTCTTTGAGTGACAAGCCAAAATAAATACCTGAATACCCCAAAATTATATCCGAAAACTCCCACTTTTGTACCAAAACTAATAAATAACTTTACCCAAAATTAAAATGGGTACTCCCATAAATATTGGGATGGGCAAAAATAATTATTATGGAATTTGTCCATTTATTCGGAACACCCATATAATACCTTTCGGATGCGGATAAAATCACGTATCAGCTCAAATAAAATTTCTGACACTTGGAAAAATTATTCCTACGCATACACGTATTTATAAAATTATTCAACATTGAAAAAGACACAAAAATTTTATGGCGTGAATAGTGCCTCGAGAAACGTGCCCCGTGAATAGTGATTTTGCGATCTTTCGCAAAATCAATTATTCACTCCTACGATTCAATAACGCATAAAACTTCATGCGTTGACATCATCCAGGTTATAAAATAACCTTAAAACACATCGCATAAAAATAATATTTAATCCATTAATAATATTAATAAACCCAAATTACAAGGGTATTCACGAATCGCGATCGTTACTCTTCCCGATTAACTCCTCATAATCATATACATCAACGCACATATATATCACCCATATTTTGGGTTAGCGTCTTTACAATAAATAACTCGTCCAATAATATTATCCTTCAACTATTTATTTAATCCAATAAATAGTACTCAAGCGATATTTCTCGAATCCGCCAAATTAGCTAATACGAAAACTTTCATACTTACTAATCATCGTCTACACATAATCTAGGTTATAATATAACCTTTAAACACTTACCACATAATATTATCAATAAAAGTCTATTTTATTCAATAATATTCATAAGCTCGAATTATCAAGCTACCCATGACTCGCGATCGTTACAATAATTAACTATTAACTCATTCATTCCGAATCTATGTATATATTTCACATTTATATATATACATATTAAGCTCATCAATTTAATCACATAAATACATATAACACATATATATCCAAACTCGACACGTCTCATAATAAGAATTATTCTATATTAAATTCTTATTATAATTATTCTCGAAAATCCGGGTTGTCACATCCTTTCCTCCTTATAAGGATTCCGTCCTCGGAATCACAAATATCAAACCTCTTACTCGGTTTTTGTCTAATTTCTTCCGAAATTTTATCGTTGAATAATTTCAACGTATTACTATAACATAGATTTTATATAACCTATTTAATCTCTGAGTATTATCCTATGTTTAACCCATCAATTTCCTTTTCTAAGGATCATTGTATGCCACAATCATCATAATAATTTAATATCATGATTTACTAACTCATAAACATTCGGGATATTACATTCACCCCTTCTTCTAAGAATTTCGTCCTCGAAATTTCAATGCATTCATCTTTGCTTATTCTTCCCATCATTCTTTCTAAGAATTTCACTTCTTATTTTCGGAATTTCATCCGCTTCTTCCAGGAAATATTACTCCCATAATTACTATCATGCTCATGTCATTCATTCATACATACTTTTAACAAAGCTTTACGCTTTCCTCTTCCAAGGATTCATTTAGAATCGTCGTATTCTATGACTACTTCTTTCTAGGGAAAATTACCCTTTTCACATTCAGTTTCCAGAATAATGGAATATCTTTCAGGAGTCTACTACAATTGTTCGATAATTGTGAAGCGGTATGAATCATTGAGTGGCCACAAGGGCACTTACCTCTTACATGAATTACCAATATTGGATGCTGAGTGGTCATTAAGGACCAAGAACACATACTAGAATCACCAGAAATTCATCTGATAACCCAACATACTAGAATCACCAGAAATTAATCTGATAACCCAACATACTAGATTCACCAGAAATTCATCTGATAACCCAACATACTAATACAATAGGTGATTAGCCTACTGTACCCGAGGTCATGCATAACCCCTTTTACATACTGTTTGCGCGCGCAGTCGGATTTTCCCGACATCAAAAATATTACCCCTTCTATGAGGGTTGTTCATCTCAGCAGATATAAAAGCCCGCACCAAAATAATTTGGTTTGGAAAACATTCTCAAAGGATTCTTGAATTTCATAATCACATTTGAACATTCGTCTAGCCGAATCAAATAGCTTAGACTCACATTAACGGTTCGAACGTCAATCAAAATATTTTAGCCAACTCAATTGGCATACTTTTTCATACTTTAAAGAAAACAAAAATCATTTTATGACGTCATGATACCGCACTGTTTCTACAGTTCGTTGAGGATTTCGTCATTTCGTGAGTTTGTCATACTACATCATAATATAGTGGGTTGACGATCCTTTGATCACATCCAACACTAAATTAATCTGCATTGATGACTCCATCATTTGTCATTCTACACCAGGTTCCATGATGCATTGATGACTATTTAAAAATACATTTTGATATTTTTAAATCATTCTGCCTAGCTGGAGCAATTAGCATAGACATATGAATAATAGTACATTTAAAAATCACTGGTCCAGTAATCTGACCCCATACATTTTTCGAAGAGAAAAAGTGCAAATATCAGCACGATGTCAATAAATTCGAAATCTAGCATAGCTAGAAGATTTGGAATATCCATTTCTCCTCATAAACTTCACTTTCTCTTCAATACGTCATTACTTAATAATTCTATCTGTTTCTAACATCACCAATGTTCATCATTTTGAGAATTCACAATTCTCGCTCTACAACTTTCCTATACCCCAATATAGTTCATCCACTTACCACACATCATGAGTTCAGGAACTTGCCACAATAATATGAGTTTAGGAACTTGTCCTAGCAATACGTAGTCCAAGAACAAATCAAGTACTGTCCATACGCTGAGGGGCTCAAAACATACCATATGATTATGAGTCACGAACTTACCATAAGTATGAGTTTCAAGAACTCGCACCTAATCTTATTATTCTCTAACCATCAAATATAGATATGAGAACAGAATCACCTTCTCGTCATACGTATACCGATAGCGCGATACCAGGTTCCAATGATTATTAATATAGGAAGCTAAGTGATTATCGAACCCATCACAATCCCTTGCCCATACAAGGAATCGATCAACTCGGCCACTAATCAATATAGGAAGCTAAGCGGTTGTTACACCAAGCACAAATTCCCCGCCCATACAAGGAATTGTTCAACTTAACCACTATACCGATATAGGAAGCTAAGTGGTTCTCAAACCAAGCACGAATTCCCCGCCCATACAAGGAATTGTACAACTCAGCCACTAACATGAGTCCTCAATTGAAATCACCCCCAATCCTAGCTTACTCGTTGCTCAACAAGGATTTAATTCATGTCTCATCATCCATAACTCCTTCCGAGTTCTACTCGTACTATCTCACAGTACCATCTTTCTGTAGCATTGAGCTAAAATTTTTAATCATTCAATTGATCATCTGCCATTCTATGACTTAATCCAATCACTTCGTGATCTTACTCTACAATCATTTTACAATACGATCTTCTTATCCTACGCCCGTTTCATCCTACAATCTTCTATACTCTTCTCTTTAATCATAATATATGATTTTATGCCTTTACATCTTATAGACCTCGTTTATTGAACAATACATATCATCTATATTATTAGAGTCAGGTAACTCCAATTTCTTATCTTTCATAACTCTCCACGATTCTTCTTTGAATCTTCTTGTTTATAACTCAATTCCTTTCTTTAGGAATTTCCTAAATTTATTCCTCATCGGTCAAACTCTATCCGAGTTTATTCATTATCACTATCCTCTTTTTACCCTCAGGTTATAGCCTAAGGTTCGCTTACCTAAGGTTTATAACCTATAGCTTTGATACCAACCTGTGACGCCCCCAAATCCGGGTTACCTTAACCTCGGGTCTGGTGCATCACGATACAACACGATACATCTCATTCTACACCTGTCAACAACTTATTGCGGAATAATAAAAATATTTACATTGATATAATATAAATATTGTCGTCCCAAGCCTCGAAACCATAACTAAAACATGATCTTACTACATGAAAGTAATTACAAGATTATTACAACATGTTCCCATCTAATCTCAGGTGCGAAGACCTTAATTAATACATCATTTAATAATCATTACAAATTTAATATTACTCCTGCTGTATATATGACAATCCATATCAATACAAGCATTAACAATTATTACCTCAAACTCTCCTTAATCTCAGGTTTCATAACATTTAACTAAAACACTTATGATCAAGGTTGAACAAATACCATTGATCATTTACAAAGTCTCCTATGTGAACGCAAGGTTCGGATTCTAACTTTAGTCAATCCCCGAGTATATGCAAAGTTACCCAACAACTATACATTCGTTATAAAAATGTCCTTCATACATTATCGTCATCCTTGTAGTTTACTATAACAAGTAACTAACATAATCACATCATAAATACTATAATGGATAAACCTTCATCTTTAACTCAAGGTTTACATATTCAAATTCACGGACATCATACACTGTCATCACAGCTAAATAATTACAATAAAGAAACATTTGGCAACCTTCTTGAATCCCTGTGCCTCTAATCCTTATCATCACGATATCAAGATAATTGCATTGCATCGTAAATCTGCAAAAGTTTTATTTTTGCAAGAATGAGCATGACGGCTCAGCAAGAACTAACAGTTTTCACATTTCATGCTTCACGTAACACATAAGTTTGCATTTATCCATGGATCATGATTCTCATACTATGCATCTTACTCATGCATTATAAATCTTATGCAATTCATCTCTATACATGCATCATGTATCTCATAGCATACTTCATGCATCTCACATTGTATATTCACAATAGTTCAAGTCCCACATAGAATAATATAGTCACATAATTGCACATTGTGCACACTTTAATCATGCTCGCATATACTCCACATAATAATGAAAGATTTAGTAATCAAGTCATGTACATCAATACATTTAAACAAGTTAACAAGTTACTGAAAGAACTTGCCTTAAGCGCTCCATGTTAAGCTATGACCATTCGTCCTTCAAATATCCTACACACAATTTATTTAACAATAAAATACCAATTAGCCACTAAAAAGGCTTCATATATTGGTTCACATTATAATAATTATTATCTCATATTGTTCGCGCATTATAGATAATTAACACGATTAACTCCAAAACGTTACTCGGCGTCGCGTCGTTTGAAAACGTTACGACCCTTACCATTATCAATACTTATTGGTTACATTAACCTCATCCTCATCCCATATCTTATAATGTTCATTTCATTAGAATCGAAACACTATTTAAGTTCTTTAACACTTTAAGTGGCGTTTCGACGTTTACACGTCACACACCTAAATCGTCTCGTTAGAATATGCTTAACATGCTCATACATTGGGTTATAACACTCTATCATGTTTCATTATTATTAGAAACAAAATATTAAACAAGGTTATACACACTTGTTACGGCATTACGACATTTGCACGTCCGTATGCCACACTTGTCTATTCGAACGCCCAACTGACACGCGATTGCATACGCTTGGCACGCCCATTCGAATTGTCTAATACTCAATGGTTAACACTAAGTATCATTATAAATCATAAATATCATGTTATGAAAGTTAGAACATCACTTTACATTGTCGGGAGCATTACATGTGCTTACGCGCATGCCCGACACCCTCCGATTGCCCCCAATTACACATCAGTCCTATAAATGGCCAATTTAGACCAATCTACAGACCTCAAATTGAAAAACTTAAAGAACGAAAGTTATAGGTCTACTCGTTCTCTTTCCGAATCATTTTGAATCATCTCAATCCGAGTTCGTATGAGAAAGTTATGCCCATTTTAGTAAAGGGCGTCAAAGCTGTCTAGCAAACTGCAGCCCCAGCGCCGCCAGCGCTCAAATGGCCTTAAAATGAGCGCCGTCGGCGCTCAACCGGCTGTATCCCAGGTAAGCAATTGCACCAGCTTCGCGACTTCGACCTCCTTTCACTCCGATCTTCATATCTTCTTCAATACACGTTCAAATTGGTCCATTTCGGACTCTATGGACTCCTAATTCATGGGGCTACAACATATCAAAAATGCAGAGCTACCCATTAACATTAACATATTCAAATCCTTGACCAAAGTATCAACTCACGTTTTATTTTCGTGTTCTTGGTGTTCCTCACTAAAATCAACATCAAATCTTTGTTTTAATCCCTTTTTACTCCATTCCGACTGGGTTAACTTCATAATCCATGGAAGTACAACATCATACCAACAAATAAATTAACCAAACACAAAATCAAAGCTACATGTCCTCTAAAATTCGTCCAAATGTCCAAAGTTCCATTGTTCTTCATGTTCTTCATCCTCCTTAAGCATAGGTACGGATTTATTGCGTTTTTATTTCACTTTGATGTTATTAATGGCTTATATAACCTCTTAACAACATTTACAAACATCCAACACAAACAAAAACAACAAGGATCGCTAGAAAATCAATCCACAAGCTCAAGAGCTCAAAAACCATAAAAACTTGAAAACCTAAACAAGAGATCGAATGGAAAGGATTTGGTTGGTGTTTACCTTTGTAAATCCTTCCTAGATGCTAGAGAGCTTGCTAGGCTTTGTTTTGGGGGTTCTCCTTGCTTGGTTCTTCCACCCGTGCCTTCTTCTTCTTCCTCCTTTCTTTTCCGGCGAGTTCTTCCTTTTCCGGCAACTTTTCCGGCGACCTTCTCCTTCTTTCTTCTTCCTCTTGGCTGCAGATTTTCCCCCTCTCTCTCTCTAATCTCTATCAGCTGAACAAGGAAGAGAGAAAATGGTGCAAGAGAGAATGGAGTGGTTTGAATTATTTGGGAGAGTGGAGGAATTTAGGGAGAAGTGGGTTTTGAAACTCAAGGTGCCCAAAAATTCAAAGGGCTTGCCGGCAATACTCCCCCATACTCTCATTTGATTGGTCCAAAATGAGGGATTGGTTCCCTCTTTGAGTGACAAGCCAAAATAAATACCTGAATACCCCAAAATTATATCCGAAAACTCCCACTTTTGTACCAAAACTAATAAATAACTTTACCCAAAATTAAAATGGGTACTCCCATAAATATTGGGATGGGCAAAAATAATTATTATGGAATTTGTCCATTTATTCGGAACACCCATATAATACCTTTCGGATACGGATAAAATCACGTATCAGCTCAAATAAAATTTCTGATACTTGGAAAAATTATTCCTACGCATACACGTATTTATAAAATTATTCAACATTGAAAAAGACACAAAAATTTTATGGCGTGAATAGTGCCTCGAGAAACGTGCCCCGTGAATAGTGATTTTGCGATCTTTCGCAAAATCAATTATTCACTCCTACGATTCAATAACGCATAAAACTTCATGCGTTGACATCATCCAGGTTATAAAATAACCTTAAAACACATCGCATAAAAATAATATTTAATCCATTAATAATATTAATAAACCCAAATTACAAGGGTATTCACGAATCGCGATCGTTACTCTTCCCGATTAACTCCTCATAATCATATACATCAACGCACATTATATATCACACCATATTTTGGTGTTAGCGTCTTTACAATAAATAACTCGTCCAATAATATTATCCTTCAACTATTTATTTAATCCAATAAATAGTACTCTAGCGATATTTCTCGAATCCGCCAAATTAGCTAATACGAAAACTTTCATACTTACTAATCATCGTCTACACATAATCTAGGTTATAATATAACCTTTAAACACTTACCACATAATATTATCAATAAAAGTCTATTTTATTCAATAATATTCATAAGCTCGAATTATCAAGCTACCCATGACTCGCGATCGTTACAATAATTAACTATTAACTCATTCATTCCGAATCTATGTATATATTTCACATTTATATATATACATATTAAGCTCATCAATTTAATCACATAAATACATATAACACATATATATCCAAACTCGACACGTCTCATAATAAGAATTATTCTATATTAAATTCTTATTATAATTATTCTCGAAAATCCGGGTTGTCACAATATCACTTTGAAATTTCATATAAAAGCAAAAGACATTCGCTTGAAAACCCAAGACATAACGTTTTGGTGTACTAAAGCTACGTTAGGGTCTTTTTAGCGTAACGTGGTTACAACATACAAAGTATAATAAATAACCACGTAAGGATTTCAAGACAAGAATAGAAGGGTTATATCTTAAAATGGAATACGCTAACCCGTTTAAAACTATATTGAATGTAGAAGTTTGAAAACAAAAGGTTTTCGAAATACAAAGCGAAGATTATAAGAACGGAACCAAGAAACGACCTATGTATAAAACTAATATACATACGAAGTGAGAGTTTAATTTATTCACGAGAATAAATGTTAAACTGTGACATCCCCAAATCCGGGTTTCCTAACCTCGAATTCGGTGTTCACGATTCTCAACAACAAACATACTTTCTAACTAAATGCGGAATAATAAACATACATTGTTTATCGAATAGAAATAAAGTCTTACAATTCTGGTCCCAAGATTCTTTAACCTTAACTTAAAACATACCCTTAATACAATAAGAGTTCACGTAACCAAATAACATTTAAGATAAACTGCTACATAATCCCTATCAGGCAACTATTCTTGCACCTTCCCTTTTCCTTTGTCCCCTTTAGACGTCTCTGCCCTAGCTGAAATAAAGATCATGATATAGCAAGGGTAAGCAACTAGTTTGCTTAGCAAGTTTACACAAGGGAGATATATCATGAATAGAAGGAAATTTCGCTTTCAGTGTTCAACAACAGTATAGAATTGTGAAGGATTATAAATTATCAGTCAACAGTTGAATATTCGAAAAATTGAATGACAATTACTGAGTGGTTCGAGATAACCAAGGACGTTTACCAAGGTTCTCAGCATTTAAACTGGACCTCTTAGAAGTTTTGGTAATCGAGGGGATTAGCCTCTCATACCCCGTGATTTATGCATAAACACTTAATAAACCAGCATTGATATCATGCCTTAATCAAATTTATCCTTTTCTCAGCCAAGAGTTCTTACTATAGCAAATTAATAAGAACAGCTTTTAAAATACATTTGATTTCACAAATTTAGACATGCTTGATCTAGCTGATACAAATAGCATAGATCTATCTCATAAACAGTTCATGCTTGAAAGAACTTTAATCTAATTCACAATTCAATAACAATAGAATAGGAATTCAATTGCACAAGGTGCGAATCTCAATAACCAGTATAGATGTGAATAATCAACAATAATTATTCACTAACATGCTTCGAAAATAATAACTCGAGTTTGAGTTAGGGAACTTGCAATAATGTAAGAAGTTTAGGGTTAGGAACTTGCCTGTATGCTCAGCTACAAATGATTCTAGCTTTAACTATTTAGCCTTGAGGAACCTAACATAGATAATGTGGGTCTATCAATTAGTACTGCGTAGTTGTACGCCGATACACTTATTTATGCTATTTTTGTAACAATTAAGCAGTCCACATAACACACAGTAAATAAACTATAGTAAATCCTCTAAGGCACTTAATTGACTTTTAGGTTGATGGTTTAATCAACCATGAATCCCTTAAGTAATAAACACTTATTGAACCCTTAAACAATTAATTATAATTGTTTAACATTACTTGTTCTTAAGTAATATTCATTTATTAACCCTTAGACAATTTGTCAAAATTGTTCAGTTAATGTGTCATTTAAAATCTCCTTATTTATTAACTTTATCTTTATTTAATTACTATTTAATATTTGTTAAACAGTAATTAATTAATTATCTTTAGTTATCAATAATAGTAATTAGTAACTAATTATATTTACTTATTACTTAAGTATTAAATAATAATCGAAGTATTAACTTTAATCGTCTTTAATTATTATTTAGGAATAAATAATAATTAACTAGGTTTATTTATTATTTAAGCTAATCACATAATAAATAATTAATTAGTGAGTAAGAGTTACCTTTAGTTATTATCTAATAATAAATAATAACTAATTAGGTTTATTCATTAATTAAAGTTAATCAAATAATTATTAATGAACTTATCTTTAGTTATTATTTAATAATACATAATAACTAATTATGTTTATTTATTATTTAAAGTTAGTCAAATAATAAATAATTAATTTAAAATTCTTAATTACCCTTAATCATTACAAAAAAAAAATAAATAAATAAATCAAAATAAACAATAATTAATTTATTATATATGAAAAATATAATAGCATATAAGGCTATTATTTTTGTGACACCCCCAAATCTGGGTTTCCTAACCTCGAATTCGGTGCTCACGATTCTCAATAATAAACATACTTTCTAACTAAATGCGGAATAATAAACATACATTGTTTATCGAATAGAATTAAAGTCTTACAATTTCGGTCCCAAGGTTCTTTAACCTTAACATAAAACGTACCCTTAATACAATAAAAGGTTCACTTAATCAAACAACATTCAATAATAACTAATACATAGGCACTATCGGGCATCTATTCCTGCACCTTCCTTTTTCCTTTGTCTCCTCTAGACGTTTCTGCCTTAGCTGAAATAAAGATCATGATATAGCAAGGGTAAGCAACTAATTTGCTTAGCAAGTATATACACAAAGAGATATATCATGATAGAAGGAAATTTCGCTTTCAATGTTCAACAACAGTATAGCATTGTGAAGAATTATGAATTATCAGTCAACAGTTGAATATTCGAATAATTGAATGTCAATTACTGAGTGGTTTGAAATAACCAAGGACGTTTACCAAGGTTCTCAGCATGTAAGCTGGACCTCTTAAAAAGTTTTGGTAATCGAGGGGATCAGCCTCTCATACCCCGTGATTTATGCATAAACACTTAATAACCAGCATTGATATCATGCCTTAAACAAGTTTATCCTTTTCTCAGCCAAGAGTTCTTAGCATAGCAATTTAATAAGAACAGCTTTTAAAATACCATTGTCTTAACCAATTTAGACATGCTGGATCTAGCTGATACGAATAGCATAGATCTATCTCATAAACAATTCGTGCTTGAAAGAACTTTAATTAAATTTACAGCTCAATCATAATAGGATAGGAATTCAATTGCACAAGGTGCGAATCTCAATAATCAGTATAGATGTGAATAATCGACAATAATTATTCACTAACATGCTTCGAAAATAATAACTCGAGATTGAGTTAGGGAACTTGCAATAATGTAAGAAGTTTAGGGTTAGGAACTTGCCTGTCTGCTCAGCTACAAATAATTCTAGCTTTAACTAATTGGCCTTGAAGAACCTAACATTGATAACGTCGATCTATCAATTAGTACTGCGTAGTTGTATATCGATACGCTTACTTATGCTGTTTATTTAACAATTAAGCAATTCACATAGCACACATAAGTTAATAAACTATCATAAATCCTATATGACACTTTAATGGATCTCTAAGTTGATGGTTTAATTAATTAACCATGTATCCCTAAAGTGATAAACACTTATTAAACCCTTAAACAATTTAATTATAATTGTTTAATTAATTAACATTACTTTTTCTTAAGTAATATCCAATTATTAACCCTTAAACAATTTATTATAATTGTTTAATCACTAAGTTATTTAAACTCTCTCTATTTTATTAACTCTATCTTTATTTAATTACTATTAAATAGTAATTAATTAATTATCTTTAGTTATTATTATTAATAGTAATTAATAACTAATTATATTCACTTATTATTTAATTATTAATTAAATAATAATCGAATTATAAATTTTAATTGTCTTTAATTATTATTTAAGATTAAATAATAATTAATTAGGTTTGTTTATTATTTAAAGTTAATCAAAGAAATAAATAATTAATTAGGTTTGTTCATTACTCAATAAATAAACAATTATTTTATTAACTTATTCATATTTAATTATTATTTAATATTAATAATAATTAAATATTTGTTGTCTTTATTTATCACTTACTGACAAATAATTAAATTATTAACTTAATTCCTACTTGATTATTATTTAATAGTAATTCAACTTTGTTTATTATCTAAGGATAAATAATAAAATAATTAATCTATTAATTTTATCCATACTTGGTTATTATTTAATAGTAGTTAATCAATAATCAAATATTTATTAGCTTTATTTATTATTTAAGGATAATAAATAATTAAATTATTAACTTTATTTATATTTTAAATATTAAATATTTACTAACTTTATTTATTATCTATTGAAAAATAATAAATAATTAATTTGTTAATTTTTATTTTGTTAGTCATCATAACCAGTTAACAAGAGCATTATGACCCAACACAGTAGATAATAATTTCTAAACACTGATTATCATACCCAAAAGGAAACTAAGGTTTGATTTTTGTATAAGCAGTCCATTGTATACCCCAAATGAAACACAGTTTTTATTCAAGCCTTTTCAAAACATTAACACTGGCCTAAACTCAGTGCACCACCAGAAAACCAAAACCTTAAGGTTCTTTAGTATGCAAGGGTTCAACACGAACCAGTATAAAACAATACGATACCAGGTTTTTCCCAAATCAAAGCCAACGAAATTAACACAATACCAGGTTTCTGAATCAAATAAACCAAACGAAATATGATAAAATCCCAAAACGATGTACATTTAAAATCACTATCAATAGTTGCTGGAACCTTTAAGGTTCATTATCCACAATGTCCCAACAACAATACACTAAAATCCCAGCACAGCAAGAAAAGAAAAAATTACAAACAACACCACCCAAGGTGTTATACAAACCAGCACAAATGATTTACAACAACCAACACAATAGGAAAACAAAAGAAAAGAAACAATTCAATTCGAAATGGCTCACTGTTATACCTTGCCTAATCGAACCGCCGTCCTTCCTCTTCCAACTCACCGCCGGCGACTGACCTCTTTTAAATAAAAAAAAATTTTAACAGCTAGGTTTAGGGTTTGGGGAAAGGGTTTCAATTTATAGCAGCAACTTTACCCCAAATGATTTGGGCATTACCCAAATTGACCAATTGACCCTCGGTAGGAAGGGGATGGGATGTAAATCGTTTGTCCCTGTCAACGCTGTCCACCGACTGGGAGTCGCCGGCTGGTCCTTGAGCCGTGTGTCCTCACCGGTCTAATCGTCGCGCGCTTGAACCCTTGGTCTCTTCGACAGCTGCTTGGTCCTTGGGTTAGTCCGCCGGTCGCTTGACACCTCCCCTGCTCCGTCCGATGGTTGCTCACGCTGTCGCCGGCGCACGCCTGGCGACTCTCTCTCTCCCTCTCGTCCCGTCCGATTGATGGCTTGGGTCTTCAAATCCCCTTTTTCCTTGACTGATTTCGTCTGATTGAGGGTTTGGGGGATTTGATTTCTTTTGCCGGTTAACCCCAATTTAGCCTACCGCTTTCCCAATTAGCGTGGATCTAACCCAACTGAAAATGGAATTGGGCTTAACCCATCTGAACTTAAACCAACCCGGTCGGCAAGAAAGGAAATGGATAAGGAATGGGCTCAGCCCATTTGGCTTGGCCCACAGAGAATTAGAAAGGATATTGGGCTTAATTAAAACTTGGGTTCAATCCAATAAATAAAAAAAAATAATGGGTCAATCTAAATAAAAGAAAAATGATCCAAATTAAATTAACCACATTGCATTTCTAATATTCTAAATCAAATAACTAAACCAATAAATTATTTATTTAAAATATTTATTTTAACCATAATTCTTTATTCGAATCATTTAAATCCGATAATGATAAAATTATTTATTTATTAATTTCTTCCCAATTTTCTTGCAATTAATCTTTTAGGGTTAGCCCATTAAATCAAACTATTAATGAGCCCTTTCTAATGCAAGAAAATTATTGGACCATATAATTATTTAATTAAATAATTATTCTTACATAGATCCAAATTAAATTCGTAAAATTAAATAAAACGAATTTCATATATTAAAATAATTCAATACAATGTTTAGAAATTCCTAGACATTACAATTTTATTACTTTTATTCATACTTAATTATTATTTAATACTAATTAAATAATAATCAAATATTTATTGTTTATTGATAAATAACTTTATTCATACTAAATTATTAGTTAATAATAGTTAAATAATAATCAAATATTTATTATTTATTGATATTTACTAAATAATTACTTTAGTAATTTTATTCCCACTAAATTATTTAATGTTAATTAAATATTTATTATCTTTATTTATTATTTATTGATAAATAATAAATAATTACTTACTAATTTATTCATATTTAATTATTATTTTTAATCAAATAATAGTTAAATATTCATTATCTTTATTTATTATTTAATGATAAATAATAAATAATTATTTGATTGATTTTTATTTATTAGTTATAATAACGAATTAATTCACAAGTATATTATTAGCTCCAAATTAATAACCCATATTTGGGCCAATGATAGCACAGTTAGTTAAATTTGCTGACTCAACAGTCACTAGTGATGTTCTAAGTTCCTACAAATTACTTTTAATTGTGCAGTTCATTATTCAAACATTTCCAGAACATAACACTGGCCTAATCTTAGTGCACCATCAAAAGCCAGAACCTTAAGGTTCACAAGGTTTCAATACCACAGAACAACACAATATCAGGTTTTCCCCAATCAAGCCACACAATACAGTTCCAAAACAATGTATAATATAAACTAATACCAACCTAGACTATGGTTTGATTCCTATAATCAATACGTACTGACTACAGGGTCAACACCAAACGAAACAATACCTGCAAACAAATCCCAAATGTTCATGCAATACAAGCCTAGCACAGTACAAATTAACTGCCAAAATCCCTTAGGACTTTTCAATGCACAGAGTCCCAACTATGAATCAACACAATACTATACTAGATGTTTAAATCTCAACAATTTAATACAATCCCAAAACAGCATATTTTATAACCAATACCATGTATTAAAGTACAAACCAACCAAGCCCAATCGGCCACACAATTCCAAGTACAGAAGAAATAAAACCTAAAAATTAAGCTATCACAGTGGTTTAACAACCCATGGCTATAACTTGTATCCGATCGAATTTTCCTTGTTTCTTTCCCCTCGGCGACTTTTCTCTCTTACTGTGTTTCTCTCTCAATTTTTTTTTTGAAGGCAAAATTCGTAGCAGCTTCCTAGGGTTTGGGGAATTTAATTTATAGCAACCATTTTTCCCCAAAATGGCTGGGTATTACCTTAACTGGCCGGCTAAGGACCATCGGTCGGAGGGGAGGTCGTCCGGTCGTTCCCATCGAGTCGACTGACATCATTGGCAGCCCTCGAGCCACGCGTGCCCTCACCGGTCAAGTCGCCGAATTTTTGGAACCCTTGGTCCATACTATGGTTGCTCGGTCGCCCACGTCTCCCCGCCTTGTCCGCTGGTCGATTCCTTCACGCCGCCCGCTTGCTTCGAGCTGTCGCCGGCGTACGCCTGGCGACACTGTAATACCCTGAATATTTATGAGGCTTATAAATACGATCATATATGCTTAGTGGTTAATTTAGTGACCTAAAACTAGATATCGAAAGGTTTAAAACCTTAAACCCTAAATGAGATTTGAAGTTTGCAACAAATGTGCTTAATAAAGATCCAAATGATATTTTGAAGCAGGTGTTTTGTGATTATATCGTGTAAACGATAAATTTGGTCAAATAAAAAATTTTCGCCAAGCAGCTATGTCGTGCTTCCGACGATTTCACCAAAAAGCATCCTGACAAATTATTTTTTAGTAAGCTGCTGTGTCGTGCTTCGAAATGACAAAATGATTTGTCGTACTTACGCTTTGACGTGCTTACGCATTATCGTGCTTACGCTTTGACGTGCTTACGCATTGTCGTGCTTACGCTTTGTCGTGCTTACGCTTTGACGTGCTTACGCATTGTCGTGCTTACGCTTTGTCGTGCTTACGCTTTGACGTGCTTACACATTATCGTGCTTACGCTTTGTCGTGCTTACGCATTGTCGTGCTTACGCTTTGTCGTGCTTACGCTTTGTCGTGCTTACGCATTGTCGTGCTTAAGCTTTGTCGTGCTTACGCCTGGCACACGCCGGCTTACGCCTGGCACACGCCGGCTTACGCCTGGCACACGCCGGCTTACGCCTGGCACACGCCGGCTTACGCCTGGCACACGCCGGCTTACGCCTGGCACACGCCGGCTTACGCCTGGCACACGCCGGCTTACGCCTGGCACACGCCGGCTTACGCCTGGCACACGCACGCCGGCTTACGCCTGGCACCCGCCGGCTTACGCCTGGCACACGCCGGCTTACGCCTGGCACACGCCGGCTTACGCCTGGCACACGCCGGCTTACGCCTGGCACACGCCGGCTTACGCCTGGCACACGCCGGCTTACGCCTGGCACACGCCGGGTACTAAAGTGTAATTAACCTATGTACTAAAGTGTAATTAACCACTTTTTAGTAGCTTAAAATGTAATTAACCTAGGTACCAAAGTGTAATAAGCCGAGCCCCTAACGTGCAATTAACGAAACTTGGTTTTTCTATAAATAGTAAGCTCAGTTCATTCATTCCTTACTACTTTTCAAGAGCAGTTCAAGAGCAAAAACACTCTATATTTATATTCTGAGAGATATTGTGAGATAAAAATTACTTTCTAAGCATCGAAGCGCTACCCGATTGGAAGTAAAGCTAGCAACTACAAGAGGTATTACTCTAGTGGTTATTATTTTCATTCTTCTCTATATATTTACTAAAAATATACTTTTACAAGCAGTTATAATGCCCAAATTATTTTAAGTATATAGTACAAAAGTCCTATTTACAAGTAGTTATAATGTCCGATTTATTTCTCTTATATAGTAGAAAATATACTTTTATAAGCAGTTACTATGTCCGAATTTCTTCAACTATTTAGTAAAAATATTCATTTTATAAGCAGTTATAATGCTGAAATTTTCTCAAATATAATAGCCGAATATTCATTTTATAAGCAGTTATAATGCTGAAATTTTCTCAAATATAAAAGCCGAATATTCATTTTTCAAGCAGTTATAATGCTCAATTTATTTTAAATATAATTGAAAAATATTCATTTTATAAGCAGTTATAATGCTGAAATTATTTCATGTATATTAGAAGGAGTCTTATTTATAAGCGGTTATGATACCCGAAATAAAATTTAAAATATTTAATCGTTAAAATGCTTAATTAGCGTAGCATAATCCAAGAAAAGGAAAAGCTTGGAGGATAAAAGTTCTAGAGCTTACACTTCAGGAGATTGAGCGAGGAATGACACATTAGCGTTGACATATTATCCATATTCAGGCAAGTCTACATATTTGTTGAAATGCACCCCGTGCCATAACGTGTCTTATTTATGAAGTTTATTGATATACAAGTATTGTTTCTTTTGCACCCCGTGCATTAACATGCTTGTTATCTGTTCTATGCAACGTGATAGTGATTGTTGAATTTCAATTGAAAACCATGTTAGTATCTGAGTTGAACAACTCTCTTGTATGGGCAGGAGTTTAAGATGTGCTAGGAAACCGATCTAACTATACTGTAGGTACCAATGTGGACAATTCAGTGTGATAGTCAATGGAATAATATTGACATAAATGGTAAAACATTTATTGAGACATTGGTAGAAGTATTGATGAGACGGGGAACTAATTCATTAGTTCACGGGTTAGGAACCACTCAGTTCTCTATATTGATAATCGTTGAAATCTTGTATCAGCTTATTCTATATATATATCTTGAAAAGGTGATTCTCTTCTCATATATATATCTGTTAGACTTGTTGGGCATTCTTATGCTCATTCTTGCAATTATCTTAAAACAAATTACAGCCAAGGAAGATTTACCAGAGGATTCTGGAGGTACAAAGAAAGTTGAAGATGTAGAAGATTTAAACTATGTTAGATTAACATTATTGGCAATGTCTAGAAAGTTCTGACGAGGAAAGGGGTTAGGTCATTTAATTGCGCGCCGTTTTACGGAAAGTCCCCTCTTTCCTGGGAACTAACTGGTTGCTAATACTGCAAGTCTCGGATAGAGAAATGGAGATTTGTTTCTAAGTCTTTTAGGACTTATTTGTAATAGAACAAGTAAACCTGGGAATGATGTAACAATGAACAAATGATATTTTATAAGAATATCACTTTTTCGCATTTTACTCTGATTATTAGAAGTCAAGATTTCTATATACGATTCAAATCAATTATATTACGAGTTTTTATAGAAACTTATCGTGTACTTTACCTTTAAGTTAATGAATGTTTTGAATAAGGTTATACAAGTCAGCACGAAATCCGACTTGGCTAAAAGAAGCTAGCAGGTGGATTTTCGGGGCGTGACAGACACCTCCTGCTCGTCCTGTTCAATCAGGCTGAGGGTTTGATTTGATTGAGAAGCTAGGGCTTTGGATTCCCTTCTTGTTCGGCTGATTTCCCCAAATCGACTTGCTCGGTTTCGTTCGATTGAGGGTTAGGGATTTGATTTCCTTCTTGGTTCGGTTGGGAGGTTTAGACTGAAATCCCCAAATTAATTTACCAGCATAATATTACCCCACCCCAATTGAAATGGTTGACCCGCTGCCATGACCCAACCCGGCTGGGAATTAAAGAAATAGGGAATGGGCTCAACCCAATAGGGTTGGGCCGGTTGACTCAAATTAGAAGAAAGTGGCCCAAAAGAAAGTTAAAAGGGAAATTGGGCTCTAATAAAATTTGGGTTCAATTTAGAATAAAAGAAATGACCCAATTAAATTAGCCACCTTGTATTTCTATTAATTTAAATTAAATACTTAACCAATTAATTAAATAAAAAAAATATTTATCTTAACCATATTTCTTTATTCGAATTTTAATCCGATTTATTTAATTTTTTTTCCAAGTTTCTTGCAAATCAAATTCTTAGGGTTAACTCATTAATTTATTAAAATCTATTAATGAGCCCCTATTTAATGCAAAGGGAATTATTGGACCATATAATTATGTAATTAAATAATAATTCTTACATGGATCCAATTAAATTCATAAAATTATATAAAATAAATTTTATTTATCAAAATAAATTTGATACAATGTTTAAAAATTCCTGGAAATTACATCCTCTCCCCCTTATAAAAATTCCGTCCTCGGAATTTCGATCTAAGGTTACTCAAATAACGGGGGGTAATTTGCTCTCATCTTCTCTTCGAGTTCCCATGTAGCTTCTTCCACCGCGTGGTTTCTCCAGAGAACTTTAACAGAATGAATGGTTTTATTCCTCAGCGTTTGCTCCTTCCTATCAAGTATTTGGACCGGAATCTCCTCGTACGATAAGTCCCTTTCGACTTGAATTGGTTCATAAGAGATGACATGCTTATAGTCTGGCTTATATGGACGCAACACTGATACGTGAAACACGTTGTGAATGTGCTCAAGTTCAGGAGATAATGCTATCTCGTACGCCACCTCGCCTATTCTCCTTAATATTTCAAAAGGTCCTATGAACCTAGGGCTCAGCTTGCCCTTCTTCCCAAAACGGATCTTCCCTTTCCAGGGAGATACCTTCAGAAACACAAAGCTACCAACTTCAAAGTCTCGTTTCTGACGATGTAAGTCGGCGTACTTCTTCTGACGATCCTGGGCTGCTACTAACCGCTGTCTTATTACTTTAATGATTTCCACGGTTTGTTGTACCAATTCTGGTCCCAACAGTCTCCGTTCACCAACTTCATCCCAACACAACGGCGTTCGACACTTCCTTCCATATAACGCTTCGTACGGTGGCATACCGATGCTAGCGTGATAACTATTATTGTAAGCGAACTCTACCAATGGCAAGTGATCGTCCCAGCTGCCTCCTAAGTCCATCACAAATGCCCGGAGCATATCCTCTAGGGTTTGAATTGTTCGCTCACTCTGACCATCAGTCTGAGGATGATACGCCGTACTCATTCTCAACTGTGTTCCCAGTCTCTCCTGTAGACTTCTCCAAAAATTTGACGTGAAGCGCGGATCTCTGTCAGATACAATAGATACCGGTACTCCATGTCGCGATACTATCTCCTTCACGTAGAGTTTCGCCAACTGTTCCAATTTGTACCTGATCCTGATCGGTAGAAAGTGGGCAGACTTGGTCAAACGATCTACGATCACCCAGATGGCGTCTAGACCCTTTTGTGTTGTCGGGAGTCCTACCACAAAATTCATAGTGATGTGCTCCCACTTCCACTCGGGAATCTCTAAGGGTTGCAACAATCCGCTCGGCCGTTGGTGCTCTGCCTTGACCCTCTGACAAGTTAAACACCGGCTGACGAATTCCACAACTTCCCCTTTCAAATGCGGCCACCAATAATGTTGACGAAGATCTTGATACATCTTGGTGCTACCCGGATGTACCGAAAATCTCGTATTATGGGCCTCCTGCAATATTTCTTCCCTTAAGTCTGGTACATAGGGTATCCAGATCCTTCCCTCGAACCTCAGCAGACCTGTGCTGTCAACCTTGAACTTCAACGTTTTTCCTTCCGACAGTTGCTTCTTAATGTCAATGTATTCTTCATCAAATTCTTGGGCCTCTTTTATCTTATCCAGTAGAGTCGGACCTATTGTCACGGTGAACAACTTTTCATCCGTCTCCATTGGATACTTAACTTTCAGTTCCAGGCGTCCAAAGTCCTTTATCAGCTCTGCCTGAGTTGTAAGCCTCATCAATTTCTCTCTGCCTTTCCTACTCAGGGCATCTGCCACTACATTTGCTTTGCCCGGATGGTACAGAATTTCACAATCGTAATCCTTGATCAATTCTAACCATCGGCGCTGCCTCATATTCAGCTCCTTCTGAGTGAAGATATATTTCAGACTTTTATGATCTGTATATATCTCGCACCTCTCTCCATATAAGTAGTGCCTCCAAATCTTCAAGGCGAACACTACTGCTGCTAACTCCAGATCATGAGTCGGGTATCCCTTCTCATAGTCCTTCAGCTGGCGTGAAGCGTACGCAATGACCCTGCCGTGCTGCATTAGTACACAACCAAGGCCCTTGTGTGACGCATCACTGTATACTACAAAACCCCCAGTGTCTTCTGGTAATGCCAACACTGGTGCTTGGCTAAGTCTCTTCTTCAGCTCCAAGAAACTCTCCTCGCACTTCTCTGTCCAAACGAACTTTACCGTCTTTCTGGTCAGATTGGTCAACGGTGATGCTATCTTCGAAAAATCCTGGATGAATCTCCGATAGTATCCCGCTAATCCCAAGAAACTCCGAATCTCCGTTGGCATCTTCGGTTGCTCCCAATTGATAACCGCTTCTACTTTTGCTGGGTCCACCGAAACACCGTCTTTGTCGATGACATAACCCAGAAATTGCACCCTCTGCAACCAAAACTCACACTTCGAAAACTTTGCATACAACTTCTCCTTTCTGAGAGCTTCCAATACAATCTTCAGATGTTCAGCATGTTCCTCCTCTGACTCTGAATACACCAAGATGTCAGCGATGAATACAACTACGAACTCGTCCAAATACTGCTTGAACACTCTATTCATCATATCCATGAATGTCGCTAGTGCATTTGTCAGTCCAAATGACATAACCAGGAACTCGAAATGTCCATAACGAGTTCTGAATGCCGTCTTCGGGATATCCTCCTGTCTCACCCTTAGTTGATGATAGCCCGTCCTTAAATCAATCTTCGAGAAGTATTTTGCTCCCTTGAGTTGATCAAACAGATCGTCTATCCTGGGCAGCGGATACCTATTCTTAATCGTAACTTTGTTCAACTCACGGTAGTCGATACAAAGCCTCATCGAGCCATCCTTCTTCTTTACGAACAGAACTGGCGCTCCCCATGGTGACACGCTCGGTCTGATATAACCCTTGTCTAACAGTTCCTGCAATTGAATCATCAGTTCTTTCATCTCTACTGGTGCCATTCGGTAAGGCGCCTTAGATATCGGTGCCGTCCCGGGTACCAAGTCGATTGCAAATTCTATCTCTCTATCCGGCGGCAGTCCCGGAAGTTCATCTGGGAAGACATCAGCGAATTCCCTTACAACGGGTATCTGACTCAGTTCACCCTCGACCCGTCGAGTATCTACCACGTGAGCCAAATAACCTATACAACCCTTCTTAAGCAATCTCTTTGCTTGCATCATCGTCAGACAACAAGATTGTCTCGGCGATTTACTACCATAGTACACCACCTTCGACTTACCCGGAGTCTGCAGGTGTACGCACTTTTTCTTACAGTCAATGACTGTCCCATGGCTCGCTAACCAGTCCATCCCAAGGATTACATCGAATTCTCCAAGACGAATCGGCAACAAGTCCACGTTAAGCTCAAACCCTCTCACATCAACACAACAATTCTTATAAATGTAGTTTACGGGGATAATCTCTTTGTTCGCTACTTCTACATTCATCGGGTGTTCTAACCGTTCACTAGACAAATTAAGTCTTTGAGCAAATTCATCAGAAACAAAAGAACATGAAGCTCCCGAATCAAATAGCACATAGGCATCTATGTTGTTGATTGGAATAATACCTGACACCACCTCTCTAGATGCCACAACATCTTGTACTGTCATGTTGAAGGTCCTCGCCGTTGGCTTATTTGGCTGGGTTGGTCCTCCACTGGTTGCCCTTGAGTTGTTACCCCTATTGCCATTTCCGCCATCCATGTTTCTCTTTCGGGGACATTCCTTGCTTCGATGTCCCATCTCTCCACAATTGAAACAACCTCCTTTCTTCGCCTTAGGACAATTGGGCGAGATATGCCCTTCTTGTCCACAGGTATAACAAACCATCTTTCTCTTCATGCACTCTCCCGAGTGCCCCTTTCCGCAATTCCCACATACCTGCCTTTTCTACTGTATGCTCCCTTGCTGAATTTCAGAATTGCTACCCCCACTGTTCCATTGACGCTTCCTGTTGTTGCTGCCACCACCGCTAACATTTGCATTTCCTCCTTCTACCTTCTTCTTGTTCCTTTCCCGATTATATTTCGAAACCGCTTCACTCCCACCTTCAGCAATGAGAGCTTTCTCCAACAAGGTTGAGAACGATGTAATTTGCAAAACCGCTACCTTGCTGTAGATCCACAACTTTAATCCATTCTCGAATCTCCTGGCCTTCCTCACCTCAGTATCCACCTGATGTGGGGCGAATCTAGCCAATTCATTGAATTTTGCAGCGTACTCTGACACTGACAAATTTTCTTGCTTCAATTCTAGAAACTTGATCTCCATTTTTGCCTGCGTACTCTCAGGAAAGTAATTCTCGAAAAACAACGTCTTGAATGCTTCCCACGCCACGACTCCAGTTCCAGCTTTGTTCTGATTGGCTTCCCACCAAAAGTTAGCCTCACCTTTCATTAAGTAGGTAGCAAAAATTGTCTTCTGCTCCTCGGCGACTCTAGCAATGACAAAGGCCTTTTCAATCTCCTTTATCCATGACTGGGCCTCTATCGGGTCCGCTGTTCCCCTAAACTCCGGCGGTCCTACTGCCTTGAAGTCTTTAAAATTGGCTAAGTGGTTGCCCGTCTGGTTTCCTGCGGTAGTCGTTTGATTCCGCAGAGCTTCGGCCATCATGTTGATAAAGTCTTGCATTGGGTTTGGTTGAGTTCCCTCTGCATTGTTAACCGACTCTTCGACCCCTTGGTTTCGTAAGATTCGTCTGGGCGGCATTATCTGATTAAACAAAGTCCTAACACGTTACTCGGGTTTTATTAACATATCAGTATTTAGCATGTAATACAACATTGTACTCGAACAATCGCATGGCCATCGTGTGGGAGTTCTAGATTACCCAACCTCGGGAATTCGACTTTACCCGATTAGTGATTTAAGTTGCTAAATTACCGATTCAGTTCTCACCGAATTAACATAACCATTGAATAGACGGTTTATCAAGTAAAATTCTCAAACATTTACCAAAATAATGCATTTATATTCATATACCAACTTTAGCATCTTACACGTTCATCTCAGGTATATCGCTATAAATGCTACCATCCCAATAATATAACAAAAGATGGGATTCACTTAGACCATTCTTTTCTTCCTACATAAATGGAAGTACATCCTATATACGAACTACCTCGCACTTGCTGAGGTTAATACAAACTCTAGTAAATCCAAAGTAGTACCAACATCACTGCTCAAGGCATAACTACCCATCTCCAACTATCCTCTAAGGGACACAAGGTGAAAACAACTCAACGCTTGCTCTCACTACTGGAGGGCAGATCCATCCATTTGGCGTTGAACTGCATAAAGGCGATATCTAAGGCTCGCTCCAAATCATATATCCTCACATCTTTAGCTTTCACCTCATCCCTTACCTACATACTCTATATGAGTTTTCTACTAAGGTTATAACCTAGGTTTCTCATTCCTAACGTTTATAACCTATGGCTTTGATACCAACCTGTGACACCCCCAAATCCGGGTTTCCTAACCTCGAATTCGGTGTTCACGATTCTCAACAACAAACATACTTTCTAACTAAATGCGGAATAATAAACATACATTGTTTATCGAATAGAAATAAAGTCTTACAATTCTGGTCCCAAGATTCTTTAACCTTAACTTAAAACATACCCTTAATACAATAAGAGTTCACGTAACCAAATAACATTTTAAGATAAACTGCTACATAATCCCTATCAGGCAACTATTCTTGCACCTTCCCTATTCCTTTGTCCCTTTTAGACGTCTCTGCCCTAGCTGAAATAAAGATCATGATATAGCAAGGGTAAGCAACTAGTTTGCTTAGCAAGTTTACACAAGGGAGATATATCATGAATAGAAGGAAATTTCGCTTTCAGTGTTCAACAACAGTATAGAATTGTGAAGGATTATAAATTATCAGTCAACAGTTGAATATTCGAAAAATTGAATGACAATTACTGAGTGGTTCGAGATAACCAAGGACGTTTACCAAGGTTCTCAGCATTTAAACTGGACCTCTTAAAAGTTTTGGTAATCGAGGGGATCAGCCTCGCATACCCCGTGATTTATGCATAAACACTTAATAAACCAGCATTGATATCATGCCTTAATCAAATTTATCCTTTTCTCAGCCAAGAGTTCTTACTATAGCAAATTAATAAGAACATCTTTTAAAATACATTTGATTTCACAAATTTAGACATGCTTGATCTAGCTGATACAAATAGCATAGATCTATCTCATAAACAGTTTATGCTTGAAAGAACTTTAATCTAATTCACAATTCAATAACAATAGAATAAGAATTCAATTGCACACGATGCGAATCTCAATAACCAGTATAGATGTGAATAATCAACAATAATTATTCACTAACATGCTTCGAAAATAATAACTCGAGTTTGAGTTAGGGAACTTGCAATAATGTAAGAAGTTTAGGGTTAGGAACTTGCCTGTATGCTCAGCTACAAATGATTCTAGCTTTAACTATTTAGCCTTGAGGAACCTAACATAGATAATGTGGGTCTATCAATTAGTACTGCGTAGTTGTACGCCGATACACTTATTTATGCTATTTATGTAACAATTAAGCAGTCCACATAACACAAAGTAAATAAACTATAGTAAATCCTCTAAGGCACTTAATTGACTTTTAGGTTGATGGTTTAATCAACCATGAATCCTTAAGTAATAAACACTTATTGAACCCTTAAACAATTAATTATAATTGTTTAACATTACTTGTTCTTAAGTAATATTCATTTATTAACCCTTAGACAATTTATCAAAATTGTTCAGTTAATGCGTCATTTAAAATCTCCTTATTTATTAACTTTATCTTTATTTAATTACTATTTAATATTTGTTAAACAGTAATTAATTAATTATCTTTAGTTATCAATAATAGTAATTAGTAACTAATTATATTTACTTATTACTTAAGTATTAAATAATAATCGAAGTATTAACTTTAATCGTCTTTAATTATTATTTAGGATTAAATAATAATTAACTAGGTTTATTTATTATTTAAGCTAATCAAATAATAAATAATTAATTAGTGAGTAAGAGTTACCTTTAGTTATTATCTAATAATAAATAATAACTAATTAGGTTTATTCATTAATTAAAGTTAATCAAATAATTATTAATGAACTTATCTTTAGTTATTATTTAATAATACATAATAACTAATTATGTTTATTTATTATTTAAAGTTAGTCAAATAATAAATAATTAATTTAAAATTCTTAATTACCCTTAATCATTGCAAAAAAAAAATCAAAATAAACAATAATTAATTTATTATATATGAAAAATATAGTAGCATATAAGGCTATTATTTTATTATTTTTATTCATACTTAATTATTATTTAATACTAATTAAATAATAATCAAATATTTATTGTTTATTGATAAATAACTTTATTCATACTAAATTATTAGTTAATAATAGTTAAATAATAATCAAATATTTATTATTTATTGATATTTACTAAATAATTACTTTAGTAATTTTATTCCCACTAAATTATTTAATGTTAATTAAATATTTATTATCTTTATTTATTATTTATTGATAAATAATAAATAATTACTTACTAATTTATTCATATTTAATTATTATTTTTAATCAAATAATAGTTAAATATTCATTATCTTTATTTATTATTTATTGATAAATAATAAATAATTATTTGATTGATTTTTATTTATTAGTTATAATAACGAATTAATTCACAAGTATATTATTAGCTCCAAATTAATAACCCATATTTGGGCCAATGATAGCACAGTTAGTTAAATTTGCTGACTCAACAGTCACTAGTGATGTTCTAAGTTCCTACAAATTACTTTTAATTGTGCAGTTCATTATTCAAACATTTCCAGAACATAACACTGGCCTAATCTTAGTGCACCATCAAAAGCCAGAACCTTAAGGTTCACAAGGTTTCAATACCACAGAACAACACAATATCAGGTTTTCCCCAATCAAGCCATACAATACAGTTCCAAAACAATGTATAATATAAACTAATACCAACCTAGACTATGGTTTGATTCCTATAATCAATACGTACTGGCTACAGGGTCAACACCAAATGAAACAATACCTGCAAACAAATCCCAAATGTTCATGCAATACAAGCCTAGCACAGTACAAATTAACTGCCAAAATCCCTTAGGATTTTTCAATGCACAGAGTCCCAACTATGAATCAACACAATACTATACTAGATGTTTAAATCTCAACAATTTAATACAATCCCAAAACAACATATTTTATAACCAACACCATGTATTAAAGTACAAACCAACCAAGCCCAATCGGCCACATAATTCCAAGTACAGAAGAAATAAAACCTAAAACTTAAGCTATCACAGTGGTTTAACAACCCATGGTTATACCTTGTATCCGATCGAATTTCCCTTGTTTCTTTCCCCTCGGTGACTTTTCTCTCTTGCTGTGTTTCTCTCTCAATTTTTTTTTTGAAGGCAAAATTCGTAGCAGCTTCCTAGGGTTTGGGGAATTTAATTTATAGCAACCATTTTTCCCCAAAATGGCTGGGTATTACCTTAACTGGCCGACTAAGGACCATCGATCGGAGGGGAGGTCGTCCGGTCGTTCCCATCGAGTCGACTGACATCGTTGGCAGCCCTCGAGCCACGCGTGCCCTCACCGGTCAAGTCGCCGGATTTCTGGAACCCTTGGTTCATACTATGGTTGCTCGGTCGCCCACGTCTCCCCGCCTTGTCCGCTGGTCGATTCCTTCACGCCGCCCGCTTGCTTCGAGCTGTCGCCGGCGTACGCCTGGCGACACCTCCTGCTCGTCCTGTTCAATCAGGCTGAGGGTTTGATTTGATTGAGAAGCTAGGGCTTTGGATTCCCTTCTTGTTCGACTGATTTCCCCAAATCGACCTGCTCGGTTTCGTTCGATTGAGGGTTAGGGATTTGATTTCCTTCTTGGTTCGGTTGGGAGGTTTAGACTGAAATCCCCAAATTGATTTACCAGCATAATATTACCCCACCCCAATTGAAATGGTTGGCCCGCTGCCATGACCCAACCCGGCTGGGAATTAAAGAAATAGGGAATGGGCTCAACCCAATAGGGTTGGGCCGGTTGACTTAAATTAGAAGAAAGTGGCCCAAAAGAAAGTTAAAAGGGAAATTGGGCTCCAATAAAATTTGGGTTCAATTTAGAATAAAAGAAATGACCCAATTAAATTAGTCACCTTGTATTTCTATTAATTTAAATTAAATACTTAACCAATTAATTAAATAAAAAAATATTTATTTTAACCATATTTCTTTATTCGAATTTTAATCCGATTTATTTAATTTTTTTTTCCAAGTTTCTTGCAAATCAAATTCTTAGGGTTAACTCATTAATTTATTAAAAACTATTAATGAGCCCCTTTTTAATGCAAAGGGAATTATTGGACCATATAATTATGTAATTAAATAATAATTCTTACATGGATCCAATTAAATTCATAAAATTATATAAAATGAATTTTATTTATCAAAATAAATTTGATACAATGTTTAAAAATTCCTGGACATTACATAAACTATACTACTAATGAAGCAAGGCATCCATGTACGTGGTTACAAAATGCTTTAACGCATGGACTATTGCGAAAACGTAAAAGCTATATAAATTAAAGAATAATGAATATGCGTGCATGTTTTGTGACATGGTTAGTTACCTAATGTGTGTATATATATAAATACAATTGTGTAGGATTTGTGGAGAGAAGCTAAGTTAAATTTTAACGGTAATCTCCAATCAAGGCAAGTTTCTCGGTCTATTTCTGTGTTAACATGTCTTATGTTTACAAATATGTGGATATTCATGAATTGCGTTAGGTTTCTTCGTGAATGATTAAAGTCAATATATGACTAATATAATTTGAGTTATGGAACTCAGTTTATTTAAAGCATGTGATATGAGTATAATTATAGGTTGATAATATTAGAGATATGATTTGAATATAGAGCTATGTGCTACGTGATGCATGATAGACTGTTAAATTTGCTGAGCTGTCGAGCTCAATCTTGCAAAAATAAACTTTTTGCAGGTTCAAGATACAATGCTATAATACCTATCATCTGGACAATAAGGATAAGAAGACGCGCAAAAGAATTTTGTTTTCTTTAGTTGAAACTTATCTGGTATTATGTTGATGATGTACAATATACAATGTAAATTGTAAAATATTCTATGAATAGGGAAGGTTTGTTTTGGAATGAGAATGTATGGTGGTGATTATCTCGTATGTAAGGTTACATAGATAAAGTTTATTTACTCTGATAAGAGGAGTCATTAAATAAATATGATTCCAAAAAATATGTAATCGTGAAGGTTGCGATTCAGGGAAAAGAAAGAAGGATATAAAAGTTTTTAATTATTCCGCATTTTTAGCTATTTTAACATTGAATTTAAGCTTTAAAGCTAGAACAAGATGGTATTAACGCACAAGGTCGGGAATAGAAATAGTCCCGATTTTGGGGACGTTTCACTTGGTATCAGAGTTATGGGTTATAAACCTTAGGTAAGTATACCTTAGGCTATAACCGTCAACAAGATGGATGAAAAGGAAAAAGATGCTAAGCATAAACTCGAATGAGTTTTAAATGATCTTCAAATGAATTTAGAAATTCATAAAGAATGCGTTAAGATAATACTCAAATATTCGAAGAAGAATCTTGAAAAGCCAAAGGATCAGGGAACACCTGATTTGAATAATCAGAAAATAATATGATTAAAGAAAGGAGTAAAAAGATCGTAAAAACAAAATGATCATAAAATAGAAAAGAATCGTAATATAACACGATTATAAGATAAGATCACAACGTGATCTAATTGCGTCAAAGAATTGAATGATTGACAATTTTAGCTTAATGCTATAAATAGAAGGTACTATGAGATAGTGCGAGTAAAACTCAGAAAGAGTTATAGATGATGGAATACGGATTAAAGAAAATTCGTGTTGAGCAAAGAGCAAGATAATATTTGATAGGATTTGGTGGGATTTCAATTGAGGACTCATGTGATAGCTGAGTTGTACAAACCTTTGTATGGGCAGGGGTTTTGTGCTTGGTTTAACGACCACTTAGTCTATCACATTGATAATCATTGAAATGTTGGTATCGCGCTATCAATGTATGTATGATGAGAAGGTGATTCTTTTCTTATATCTATATTTGATAGTTAGAGAATAATAAGATTAGGTGCGAGTTCTTGAAACTCATGCTTATGGTAAGTTTGTGACTCATAATCATATGGTATGTTTTGAGCCCCTAAGCATATGGACAGTCCCTGATTTGTTCTTGGACTACGTATTGCTAGGACAAGTTCCTAAACTCATATTGTTGTGGCAAGTTCCTGAACTCATAATGTATGGTAAGTTTGATGAACTATACCGTGGTATAGTGTTATTTTAGGAATAAGGGCTAATTATTTGTAGTGTATGGAGGAAAATTGAAGTTGATGGAGGAGTTTGGATATTCCAAATCTTCTAGTTATGCTAGATTTCGAAGTATATTGAAATCGTGCTGATATTTGTGTCTTTGAAAAATATTGGGTCACGTTATTAAACCCATAAATTTTTGAAAGTTCTATTAGTTCCTAAGTCTATGCTACTCGCCTCAGCTAGACAAATTCGATTTGAAATTATCAAAATGTATTTTAAAATCGTCAACGCACCACTGAAAGCATGGTGTGGATATGACAAATGATGGAATCATCAACGCACGATGACAAGGGTGTGGATGTGGACTTAGAGCCACTAACACATCGTTACCTGACACGGTATGAAGAAGTCATAAAATGATTTTTCAGTTTACCTGAGCTATTTTATGGAGTATGTCTATGCTAATTATTTTGTCTAGACAAGACTTGTTTTGAAAAACTTCAAAATGTATTTATGAGATCGTCACTTACCATTAAAGCCATGGTAAGGAGATGATAATTGATGGAGTCATCAATGCAGCTTAACCTAGTGTTGGAGGTGATCTAAAGATCGTCAGCCCATTATGGTATGATGTAGTATGATAAAGTCATAAAAATGACGGCATCCTCAACGCACTGGTAAAACAGTGCGGTACTATGCGTCATAAAATGATTTTCAATGTTTTGATAAAGATAGAAGTGTCAAATGCCATTTGAATCGGCTAGACACAGATTCAGATATCGCTTATATTAAGCTTTTGAGCTATCTAACTAAACCATTTTGGTTTGGACTCCAGATTTTTAAAATCCCTTAATTGAGAAAGTTTTCAAAGCACCAGATGGTGGCACAGATGAACGTATATCGTTCAAATTGGTGCCTAACGGCGGCCACTCAGATAGTGTTGATCAACACGGAAAATTCCTGAATTGGAAAATTCTGTTTGCGCGAAATAGCGGTATAGATAGCAGAGATCAACACAGGGCATAACACAGGCTGATCACCTACGTGCCCGTAAGACCAGACGGTTCACAGATGAATTTCTGATAGAACCTTTTCAAAAACATGAAAAAAACGTTTGTGGTCTTTATGACCCTTAGCAAGATACAGAAAGTTTCCTTAAGCGATTGTTTTTGAAATTCTGAAGTTATTCATCTTGCTTCACAATTATAAATCAATTGTGGAGAATTTCAATTCTGGTAATTGAGATAGAAGGGGTGATGTTCCCTAGAAAAGAAGTAGTCGTGAGAAGCGACAAGTTTAGAAATATTCTTGAGAATGAATGATGAATTCAGAATGATCTCTAAGAAAGAGAAAGATAGACATAGAATTCGATGAATCGAACGGTGGAAGGCTAGAATTGAATTTCGAGAACGAAATTTGCATAAGAAGAGATGGGGGGTAATCCTGAGAAGAGGATGTTGATGGTTAAAGAAAGGTCTTACTCGAAGTGTATCGAGTTAAGGAAGGTTATGTGATAAAACCTGTAAAGAGTTGTGTAACACCTATATTAACACGACGAGTTTAGATTATTAGCGGTATAAAATGTTGAGAGAAGGTAGATGTGAGCCGCGTAAGTGAGGTTCGTTAAGGTGATTTCGGGGACGAAATCCTTATAAGAGGGGAAGAATGTGATGACCCGGATTTTCAGAAAAATATTAAAATAAGAATTTAATAAATAAAATTCTTATTTGGTGATATGTGAAGTGATATTATATTGCATAAGTGAATAAATGCTATGCAATATGTGATTTTATGAGTAATAAATATATTATTATTATATATTTATTATTTCATGTAAATAAATTGTAGAATCAATTTATTAAGAAGAAATGAGATGGGTAAAATTTATGATGAAGAAAATTATTAAAATAATTTATAATATTAAATTATTTTAATATAATAAATTGGTGGTATTAAATATATTTAATAACCTCCATTTTATTGAGAGAATTATGTAATAATTATTGAGAGTAATATATTTAATGAATAGAATTAAATTGTTGAAGACAATTTATGGGAAGAAGAAGATGATTAAAATTTAATTATACAAAATTAGTTGTATATATTAAATAAGTAAATTAAAATAGTTAATTGAATATTGATTATTTTAATTGGTTTGATACATTAAATGAGTTATTTTATTTAATGTATTAATTTCATTTTTATTGAAAGGATTAAATAATTTTAATACATTAATTGATATATGTATTAAAAGTATAATATGTGTTATATAATAAGTATTATACAACATGTATGGAAATATGTATATATGTAATGAAAGTAGTATGCACACAAGCCAATCATATTTGATATGATGTAGCATATACTTTGTAATCTTATTCGTTTGTTAAAGGCATTTTACTTTATCTACATGGTGCTGTTATATTAAATGTGATAAACCCATAGTTTTGAGCAATGCTTTTAGAATCATGATGGGGATCATGCTAATGAGATCTAAATTCTAGATAGCTCACAAACTAAAATTGTTCCTAATCGTTGGATTACTAAAAAGGGGATTAGTGAATCCGGATAGATTAGTACATACGTTGCTTGCTCTTATGAAGAGGATGATTGATCTCATAATCATTTGTGTGGAGACACTAAAGCAAGTATGTAGGTGCTTATTAGAGACTAAGTTCACTGAACGTGGCTCGCTAAGGAATACCTAATGGAGTTTTACTCGTCTGTCAATAGGAATTCCTCTAGTGATAGTAGTACAAGTGATCCTTGGACTTGAGATCATCATAGTGTCTTGTGTATGATGAGTTATACTTTGACATGTCCCTTAAGACCTTTAGGGTATATCAAAGGGTATGATTGGGTATAATAAGTTATACATGGAGATAGGTGAATGATCAATAAATAATCTACCACTTCTAGTAAAAGGAGAGAATGTCCTATGTGATTCGATAAATGACGACTCAGAAGTCTTTGGCCAAAGCAGAATGAAATTAGAAAGGAGTTTCTAATTTGCATTAATCAGAGTTGTGCATTTCAGAATCGAAATACATATAATTAAATAAAATAAGACTTGACAGTAATTCCATGTCTTATATTTAATTGGGATATTGTATGGTAGAAGGATTGAATTGTACGGTAACTATTCACTGAAAGGTTCTTTTGTGATTAATGTTGAAATCTATATTATCTGGAAAGTCGTTGATCGCTAAGGGGGTTTACCCTTATTGTAGAATAAATATTATTTATTTAAATGAATTAAATAGTTTAATTTATTTATTTAAATAAGATTAGAATTGTTCTAATTGATTTATTCACAACCGGTTTAATATGGAGAACCTAAAGGGTCCCAAACCACCGCAAAAGGAAAATATTTATTTAAGAAGTAAATGGCATAATTGTAATAATAAGTTAAGTGTATTTAATTTAATCTATGGAGATAGAATAAATTAAATAACTTAATATTTATTATTTAATATTTTGGAAATATTAAATATAAATTAATAAGAGGAGTCTTATTATTATTATTACTATTACTATTATTTAAATCCTAATAGGGATTGGGAATTAATTAATAGAAGTACTCTCTCATGAATTCCTAATTGGATTAGGAGTTCAATTAATTAAAGGAGTTTAATTAAAATAAAAACCCTAATCCTAAATAGTTTAGGAGGGTTCCCTATATCTATAAATAAGAGGAGTCTTATTATGGTTTAGGGTTAGACAGTCAGACAATTAGATTGTTAGACAATCTACACACTCTTCCATGAGAATTGGAGAGAGAGAGTACTTGCAATTTCTATAGAGATAGAAACTAGGGTTTTGCCAACACCCATCTTCTTGAACAACTATTATTCCTTGGTGGATCACCTCTAGAGGCCAAACACTTGGGTGGCTAACGTTGATCAAAGGAAGGAATTTAATCGGTGAAATTCAAGGAGAACGCGAAGGAATTGGAGGTGAACTTGTACCCGAGGAAGCACGGTTCTACGAGGGTATAATTTCTTAATCTCTATCTCTTTCGTTTAATTGATAATTGAGCACATGGATGATCATGGTGATGGTTTGTATAAAAAATTTTAAAATCCGTTTTATCGCGCTTCCGCACTATTTATGTAATTTGATTGCATATTCGCGCTATGTACAAACCTAACATGTAATAGGTATTAACTATAGTTAAAAGTTAGATATGAACCTGAGATCAGGAGGGAGTATACCAAGTTGAGTCATGTTAGTAGGAGGTGTATGATTATTAAATATTACCATGACACTAAGCATAAGCATAAGCAGGAGCTGTAACTCCCCTATTTCTTTTTCTATACTCCCTGCCGTTCCATCCGTATCAAAGGAGGAGAGAAAACAAAAATACGAAGCAACAATTCTCAGCTCCTCTCCGTTCTAAAACAGTCTCGGCACCACCATCCATCCCAAAACCAATTCCAAGCTTCTTTAATTTCTGTTGAAATCACCCAAATTGCACTCCCATGCTCAAGACTTGTTTGTTTCGGCTGGAACAAAGAAAGATAGCAAATGATTGAATTTGTAAATTAATTTGGGAGAAATTGGAAGCATCAACAATAAGAAAGATTTCAGATTTGGATAGCAGAGCTTGACATCATTAAGCTAAGGTAAGTTATAAGTTCTTAATTGTCTTATTAGGAAATTGAATAATTAGTGTTCGTTAGTATGCAATACATGGTTTATATATGTGAAATATTGGGATTGAATGAACTAGAACCAAGGGAGATTAGTTGTTGTTGTGCGGTGTTATAAGGATGACGAAAATGGAATGAAAAACATAAACCCAACTCTTGGAATTCAGTCCCAAATAAGATCGCACGCGATGTGTTTGTGAAATTGCTCAAAAGAGCCGTTTCGGCTAAAAACGAGTAATTTATCGGAGCCGAAACCTAAGATAGGTACGTTTATCCTAAATAAGGATATTCTAATAGCCTCATGGCATTAAACCATGCTGGCACGCGTTTTAACGAAAAATGAAAATTTGAAAAGTTAATGCGCGCGCCCATTTTTGACGCGCTATTCGGACAGCGTATCGGACCCAAAATGAGTGGCTAGTATTTTTTAAAAATAGTCTCATATGCCACGAATAACATATTCAAAAATAAAAGTGATCCGTTATACGAGCTAAAAGATATAAAAATTACAAAGTGGCTGTGTCGTGTAGAGGGTTGCTGCCCATAGCAGCAGCGACAGTGTAGTGCAGTCGCTGGGGGCTTCTTTGAGCTCTCAGTTGATGCGTTTAATTTACCCACAAGGCTTGGTTATTATTTTTCTATAATAGGTGGGTATACCACCTATATTATATTCAAAACTCAATGTGATCGGATTAATGAATTAGGAGATAAGAATTAGCAAAGTGGTTGTCAAGAGAAGAGATGGGGGGGCTGCTGCCTTGTAGCAGCAGCAGATGGCAGCAGTTTGTGGCAGCAGGGCCAAGCAGCCACAGCTGGCTCAGCCAAACTGTGTTCAGCTGGTGCGCTGCTTGGTTTCGCATTGAATTTTGTTCGTTTTGATGACATAACACGGGAAAAATGGAATAAGGCGATGATATAAAGCCTTATAAAAGCTATATAAATGCGTAAACTCACTCAAATCAAATAATGAACCATGAATATGTAAAATAATCGCAAATATACTATATCACTTTGAAATTTCATATAAAAGCAAAAGACATTCGCTTGAAAACCCAAGACATAACGTTTTGGTGTACTAAAGCTACGTTAGGGTCTTTTTAGCGTAACGTGGTTACAACATACAAAGTATAATAAATAACCACGTAAGGATTTCAAGACAAGAATAAAAGGGTTATATCTTAAAATGGAATACGCTAACCCGTTTAAAACTATATTGAATGTAGAAGTTTGAAAACAAAAGGTTTTCGAAATACAAAGCGAAGATTATAAGAACGGAACCAAGAAATGACCTATATATAAAACTAATATACATACGAAGTGAGAGTTTAATTTATTCACGAGAATAAATGTTAAACTATACTACTAATGAAGCAAGGCATCCATGTACGTGGTTACAAAATGCTTTAACGCATGGACTATTGCGAAAACGTAAAAGCTATATAAATTAAAGAATAATGAATATGCATGCATGTTTTGTGACATGGTTAGTTACCTAATGTGTGTATATATATAAATACAATTGTGTAGGATTTGTGGAGAGAAGCTAAGTTAAATTTTAACGGTAATCTCCAATCAAGGCAAGTTTCTCGGTCTATTTCTGTGTTAACATGTCTTATGTTTACAAATATGTGGATATTCATGAATTCCGTTAGGTTGCTTCGTGAATGATTAAAGTCAATATATGACTAATGTAATTTGAGTTATGGAACTCAGTTTATTTAAAGCATGTGATATGAGTATAATGATAGGTTGATAATATTAGAGATATGATTTGAATATAGAGCTATGTGCTACGTGATGCATGATAGACTGTTAAATTTGCTGAGCTGTCGAGCTCAATCTTGCAAAAATAAACTTTTTGCAGGTTCAAGATACAATGCTATAATACCTATCATCTGGACAATAAGGATAAGAAGACGCGCAAAAGAATTCTGTTTTCTTTAGTTGAAACTTATCTGGTATTATGTTGATGATGTACAATATACAATGTAAATTGTAAAATATTCTATGAATAGGGAAGGTTTGTTTTGGAATGAGAATGTATGTTGGTGATTATCTCGTATGTAAGGTTACATAGATAAAGTTTATTTACTCTGATAAGAGGAGTCATTAAATAAATATGATTCCAAAAAAATATGTAATCGTGAAGGTTGCGATTCAGGGAAAAGAAAGAAGGATATAAAAGTTTTTAATTATTCCGCATTTTTAGCTATTTTAACATTGAATTTAAGCTTTAAAGCTAGAACAAGATGGTATTAACGCATAAGGTCGGGAATAGAAATAGTCCCGATTTTGGGGGCGTTTCATTATCTCTACTGAAAATCTTGAAGTTATAATCAATGAAGACACTCAGATACAAAATCAAGTGTTAAATGAAGATATTAAAAATCTCAAACTTGAGAATTTATCTCTAAAGATAGAATTGGAAAAACAAAATACAGACTTTTCTTTAATTGAGCAAGTTAAAGTCTTAACTAAAGAACGTGATGATTTGAACACTACTGTTATTAAATTCACAAAAGGAAAAGAAAATCTTGATGTTATGCTTAATCAACAAAGATGTGGTTTTAACAAAGAAGGATTATGATATATTGGAGAATCTAGTAAAACAAAAGACAAAGGACTTTATCATGTTAAAAGTAAAGAGAAAGAAAATCATACATCTCCCTTTGCTAAATGTTCTTATTGTAATAGAAATGGTCATTCCATTTACATGTGCAATGCTAGAAATGAAAATTATAAAGAAAAAATGATTTGGGTTCCAAAAGGAACTTACAATGCACCCACTATTGTAAGAAAAGAGTTTTATAATCAAAAATCCTATAAAAATTATCATCAAAATTTTTCAGGATATTAAAATAGAGTTAATCATGCATCTTATAGACCTGTTACTCATAGAATACTTGTGTCTAATAAAACTTATTATCCTGTATCCACTTTTGTAAAGGAAAACACAAATGATCCTTATACAAAATGGGAAACTCACCCAAAGGACCCTTCTTATTAAAGGGTACCAGTATTGTGAAATCAGTATATGTTGCAGGTATGTTTTGCAGCTGACTCTAGTAAACATAAATTGTATCTTGATAGCAGTTGTTCAAGACACATGACGGGAGACAAATCAAAATTGAACAATTTACAAGCTACAGAATGTGGAGAGATAACGTTTGGAGATAACAACAAAGGTAAAGTAATTGGAATTGGAAGTGTTGGTAATAAACACATAACAATTTTCAATGTACAATTAGTCACAGGACTCAGGTACAATCTTTTATCTATTAGCCAATTATGTGATAATGGTCTTAAAATATCTTTTAATCCTCAAAATTGCTCAATATTTGATCAATCTGGTAAATTCGTTTTACTATGCCCTAGAAATCAAAATGTATACACATGTGACCTAGACGCATACTCTCACCTAGACAATGTTTGTCTTGTATCTGCAAATGATGATCCATGGCTTTGGCATCGTAGATTAGGACATATTAACATGAAACTAATCAATAACATTTCTTCTAAAGAACATGTTCGTGGTCTTCCAAAGCTGAAGTATTTAAAAGATCATATTTGTGAAGCTTGTGAACTAGGAAAACAAATACATGCGTCTCATAAACCTAAACTCACAGTATCAACCTCTCGACCTTTAGAACTCTTGCATATGGACCTAGTAGGACCTATTCCTAAACATAGCATGGGCGGTACTGTATATATTCTAGTTTTGGTCGATGACTACTCTCGATTTACAAGGGTTAATTTTCTGAAATTTAAAAATGAAGCTATAAATTCTTTCTCTGCTTTATATAAGAAAATTCAGAATTAACAGGGAAGTTCTATTGTTTATATTCGATCTGATCACGGAAGAGAATTTGACAATTCTGATTTCATTATGTTTTGTGATGAGCACGGTATAAGTCATAACTTCTCTGATCCTTACACGCCACAATCAAATGGTGTGGTTGAAAGGAAAAATCGAACCCTACAGGAAATGGCTAATACTATGTTAAATGAATATCGTCTTCTTAAGTATTTTTGGGCTGAAGCAGTAGCAACGTCCTGTTATATTTTAAACCGAGTTCTATTAAGACCTATTTTGCTCAAAAATCCCAATGAGCTTTATTATAAAAGAACTCCAAAAATAAATTATTTTCGTGTCTTTGGGAGTAAATGTTTTATTTTAAAAACAAGAGGACATCTGCTAAAGTTTGATCCCAAATCTGATGAGGGAATTTTTTTGGGATATTCACTTAATAGTAAAGCACACAGAGTTTTTAACAAAAGAAGTCTAGTTGTTGAGGAATCAATGAATGTAACTTTTGATGAGTCTCAGCAACCCCCCAAATATAAAGAGTTAGTTGACAGCGACATAGTCATTGAAGACATTCTCAGAAATATGGAGGAACCAAAATTAGAAAATGCATCTCCACCTATCAATGTTAATCCTCTTGAAAATCCCAATCCTCAGTTAAATGACTTACCCAAAGAGTCACATGTTATTAAAAATCATCCTTTAGAAAATGTGATTGGTGATATTGATAAAGGAATTCTTACTAGATCTCAAGCACATAACTTGGCTGGTCATTTATCTTTTTTGTCCCAAATTGAGCCTAAAAATATAAAAGATATTTTACTGGACGAAGATTGGATAATAGCCATGCAGGATGAACTTGAACAGTTCACCAGAAACAAAGTATGGGAATTAGTTCCAAAACCCGAGGATACTTCCATTATTGGAACTCGATGGGTTTTTCGTAACAAATTAGATGAAAGTGGAGCTATTGTACGTAATAAGGCCATACTTGTCGCACAAGGGTATAATCAACTTGAAGGTATTGATTATGATGAAACATATGCTCCTATTGCTAGAATTGAATCTATACGTATGTTACTAGCTTTTGCATGTCATAAAGATTTTAAACTTTCAAATGGATGTCAAATCTGCCTTTTTAAATGGTGTTATTGAAGAGGAAGTTTATGGTAAACAACCTCCTAGCTTTGAAGATTTTGATCATCCTGAGTATGTGTATAAGTTGTATAAAGCTTTATATGGTTTAAACAGTCCCCCCCGAGCATGGTATGAACGCCTAAGTAAATTTCTGCTATAAAATGGTTTTAAAAGAGGTACTATCGATATGACTTTATTTACTAAGTATAAAAATGATGATATTCTTATTATTCAAATTTATGTTGATGACATCATTTTTGGTTCTACTAATATTATTATGTGCAATGATTTCTCTGAAAACATGAGTAAGGAATTTAAAATGAGCATGATGGGAGAATTAAACTTCTTCCTAGGATTGCAAATCAAACAAGGTGAAAAAGGTATTCATATTTCTCAATCTAAGTTCTGTAAAGAAATGATTAAGAAATTTGGTTTAGAGTCTGTAAAACCTCTTAATGCTCCTATGTCAACCACCGATAAATTAACTGCTGATGAAAATGGTAAAAATGTTGACACAAAGAAGTATAGAGGGATGATTGGAAGTCTATTGTATATCACTGCTAGTAGACGTGATATTATGTTCAATGTCTGTAAATGTGCCAGATTTCAATCAAATCCTAAAGAATCACACTTGATAGTAGTAAAACGAATATTTCGGTATCTTAAGGGAACTACCGACTTAGGTCTATAGCATCCGAAAGGTCAACCATTTGATCTTGTGTGTTTTTCAGATTCTGACTACGCGCGGTCATTATGTTGATCGAAAAAGTACTAGTGGCACGTGTCAGTTTCTCGGTGGATGTCTAGTTTCTTGGTTTTCTAAGAAACAAAACTCAGTAAAATTTAATTGTGTCTCTATCTTATGTGATAATACAAGCACTATAAATTTAAGTAAACATATTGTATTACATGCTAGATCAAAACACATAGATGTTAGACATCATTTCTTACGTGATCATGTAAACAGTGGCAATATTAAATTAGAACACATTGATACAGAATTAACTATTGTTGATATTTTTACTAAACCTTTTAGTGGTGATAGATTCTGTAAATTGCGTATAGATTTAGGAATGCTAGATCTCTCTTCATAAACAATTGCTTGTTTAATTTCTATAAATTAATTTTTGCTTGGTAATATGTAATTATGTAAAATATTTTTTATTAATTTATATATATATATATATATTATTGTAGTTCTAACTTAAATTTCAATATTTAATTATTTTTACATATTAATATACTCTATTTATTAATTAGTTTTGCTTAGGTAAAATGTTATTGTTCTTTTAATAAAATATATATATAATACTGTTAATTATCCTATATATATTTATATATATAAATATTCTTGTATTTATTAATATACTTAAAAATTTATAATATATATAATAATATGTAGTACTATTAATTATCCTATATATATATAAATATCTAAATTAATCTTAGTTGTTGGATTAAGACAAAAGGATCTAACGGTAAGAATTACACCCATCCGTGTCATTCCGTCTGGACCAATCAGAAGTCATCCAAGAAAATCACATGGATCAAGCCTGGAAACCGTTCGATCAGAAAGAAAAAGCACAAATCCATCTCAACCGTCGGATCAAGGTCAGCCGGTCAGCCCCAACGTTTTAAACTCAGATTTGATCGCAACCGTTGATCAATTTTAAGATCAATTCGCAGCCTTTGAATCATCTGCTTAACCTTAAATATAAATATCTACAATTCTTTTTTAATCTCATTTTATATTTCTCTTTCTCTTTTCTCTGCCAGTCGATTTCCTTCTCTCTCCAAAAACTCTCTCAAACCCTAAATTTCTAAAGCCGATTCTTCGATCTAGAAGTTCCTTTTCTCAAATCTACACCGATTAGATGAACCTCCATCATCGATTTCATATTTCCACCAATTAATTTCCCCAAAATCTAATTTTTTAAAAAAAAAATTACCTAAAAACCCTAGAAATTTCTCAAGTCAAATCAGTCGTTCTAGTTTGATTTTGAAAAATCTACATTGATTAATCGACTCTACATCTCTGCAATCTCCACCTCATTTTGTATAAATGATTTTATCTTTCAGATCTGAGATTTTTTTCATTTATACAGATTTTTATAAAAAAAATAATAAAAATTATATATATGTAATATATGCTGATATTTATCCAAGAAACACTTTGCAAATGTTCAATGAAATGTGATACTGAAACAGTTGTGCATAAATTGCTACTATGGGTATATAAAACTCCGCTCAGGTAAACCTTTTATACTGAAAACCCTTCCTATTAAATCTCTATCTCATCTCTTCTCTGCATATTGATATTGATTGTTGGGTTTGACTACTGATGGTCAAGAGCTTTACGTGATTTTTTTTTCTTACGTGATGGAACTGATAATTTTTTTAAAAAAAAAAGGGATTTTCTGCCTCATATCTCCTATGCATGTATCGAGACTGGATATAATTTATATCTGTTTATTGTGATGGGTATTTCTTATATGACGAATAACCTAAACCCTCCTATGCCAGAAATTTAAATATACTCTTAACTGTTGAGCAAGGATTTGTTTTAACACACTCTGTCATTGCCTCTGAGTTGGGTTGTAATATTTATGTTTCTACTGCTATGATGGTTTTAAATCTTTTGAATTTTTTTTTGAATATTGTCATAAGTATCTGATAGTCCATATCTGTTGATATTTGATACTATCTTCCAGTCGTGCGGGCTATTTATTTTCTCTGACTAGACATGCTCAAACTTCTTCTCCATGTTTTCCAAAACCTGTTTTCTTAAAATAAAAAAAAGGGAAATAAAAAAAAATTGGTCAATGTTTTTTTTTTGTTTTTCAAACCTTCTTACCCTTTTCTTTTATTTTAAACAAAAGACCTTCTGAATGCATTTAATAGAAGGGACAGTATTGCGGCTACGAATTGTTGTTGAGTACCATCTACTGTAATCATGGATTTTTGCATACTCTTGCTATGTCTAAGTTCATTACAAATCTAACCATCCTCATTTAATGAGCATATTACGTGTCCTATCATCCTACATGACTGTAAAATTATGCTTCAACTGATAGTACTAAGTCATATATCTCCTCTATAAAAGGAACTTGCCCAAACTATGTGACGCCCCCAAATTCGGGTCTCAAATACCCGGATTTGGTCATCACGATCCAATGCAAACATTCACCTCCAAACAACATAAAATGACTAAATGCGAAATATAATAAACATATGTTATTCATTCAAAAGGTGTTACTAGTCCCAAGATTCGATAACCTCAAATACATAACATAAACCATACCCTAAATATTAATCAGGGTTCGAATTACATTGATAGAAAATTAAACTAGGCATAAACTAAAGTCAGCTACTCAAAGTCTAATACTGCAGCTTTTCCTTGCCCTTGTCCTTACCTGAAGTCTCGGGCTTAACTGTAATGGGATTCATGATATAGCAAGGGTGAGCAACTAGTTTGTCCAGCAAGTTTAAATACAACAATAAGGATATATCATGATGAACGGAATATAAATAGAGAAATTTAACAATATGAATATCGGAAGCAAGAATGATAATTGCTTTTAGAATGAATGATAGTCAAGTAGACTTTGAACAATAAACGTCCAAGGGAGTCAATAGCTAATTGACCCTTTGGTTACTGGCTACAAAATATGTACTTGAGGGGATCAGCCTCGCGTACTCTATGTGTATGCATAACATTTAATTCTGCTATTTGTATCTTATATCCGATATGTGAAATACTCCCCTATATTGAAGGGGCGTTCATAAAGTCCAAGATTTCCGCACCATCAATCGGTTTGGATAGTTTTTAAAATCTATTACCGCAGATGTCTAGCCGGATAATGGCTAAGACCTAACTATGGCAGTTTATCCATGTTAGAACTTAAATAAAGTACCGGTCAACGTCGGCACGAGAATAATTGCACAATGTGCGAGTGTTAATAACCATGATGTGGAAAAATTGTTAAGTAACTAATCCACTTAGAGCATGCTTGAGGAATTCAAGGTCAAGCTTAAATAAATAACTTGCAATATAATAATATCCTGCTCAAATGTAACTTGAGTAGGGTTGAGGAAACTTGCTCGATAAAATATGAGTCAGGTTAGGGAGCTTGCACAAAAATGAAGTTTCAGTAAAAATGGAACTTGCAATAGGTAAGCAGTTTGAAATAGGAGCTTGCAACAATTAAGATTTTGGGGTAGAGAACTTGCTTAACATATACCTATTTGCATGAAAATAAAAGTAGTGCATAAGGTTTAGAAACTTGCACAATGTAAAAGTAGAGTTAAGAAACTTGCCTGGTTGCTCAGCTACAATAATCTAGCTTTAAATTAAATTGCATTGAGACGACCTAACGTTAATAAGTCGGTCTCCCAATTAGTACCGTATAACTAGAATGAGTTTACTCTTACACACCAAGTAATCCTAACACATAGTCACGTAGATGGAACCATTATTACTAAGTCCCTATTCATTATTTCGCAATCTTAGCTAAATGAATAGCAAATCTAGAGCACCTCGATTCTAAGCATCAACGTAAGCTTGAACACATAACATATCAGTTTAATCATGCGATACAACTTAAGGCATACATACATACATGTTGCAAGGCTCTGTTTACCATTTAAGACAACTGGCAAAACTGGCGACCTGCACGGCCGTGCTAGTGTTTGCCTTAGGAGTGGCGCGGCCGCGCCACTCTCTGGACTGTCCAAGAATTAAAATGTCATTCAGCAGGAACCTAGTTTATCCTTAGCATACAGGTTACTGATATAACTCAAATACACATGTTCATAATGTTATTAACTTGAGTTTGGACACTAGCATGCTCATTCTAAATCCATTTCAAAGTCATAAGGTTTTATGTCGGAAATTCCTACACTTTAGGCCAAACAAGTCCATTTCATGAGTAATCCGCTATTATGGTCATATTACCACATAGTGAGACTAAACAATACTTGATATGTATGCTCGGGTGTAACAACACACTTACATGTTAAATACATAGCTTCCACATGGAATCTCATGCCTTAAACATACTTGCACATGTCAAAATCATGCTTAGTTAAATGGTGATCACGTCAATTACGTCTAGAGGCATAATGAGTCAGAAGACAACTTGAAACTCATAACTAACATGCATTTGAACACATACATAACCTATGTACATATACTCAAATGGTCAGATATACAAGACATGGATTTGACAAGTTCATTCGAAAGTTCTTAAGTTTCCTTTAGAAAACATATGCTAGAACAACATGCGCAAGTCATGGCATTCATAGGGACACTAGGTAACATGGCAACCCTATTTTCATGCATCAATGGACTAAGCTAACATGCTCAAAGCATCAGAACACAACAACAAGAACTGGCAGCCTGCGCGGCCGCGCAGTTTTTGGCCTTGGAAGTGGCGCGGCCGCGCCACTCCTGCACTGGTTCAAGTTCGGCTCTGCTTCTGCAGAACTCGAAAATTAATATGGCCTAACCTTTCTAAACTCAATTCAGACCAACCAAAGGGTTTATAACAGCCATATACAACCCAGATAACATCATGGTATCAATAAACAAACTAATTATCAAGCTTCATGGAGTCATCAGACTTCATCAAATTAAGAACTAAAGTGGCAGTATACCTTATTGATGTTAAATTGATTCTCCTTAAATGCTTAATTCAGATTGCTCTCACTCACAACAATACTCCCTCTCTCTATATGAACTAACAGAAGATTTATCAACTGGAATTGTGGAGAATTGGTTCCAATTTATAGAAACTTAATTACACAGACAATGCTATTATCCATTTTGGTTAACCAATGGAAGGAATAAGAAGATGCTAGACAAGGTAACTAATCAATTCACCCCACTCCCGTAGTCATCATGCCACCAACTGATACAAGCAATAGGCGCGGCTGGGAAAAGGAGAAAAAGAGGGGATTGGACTCCCACTGTGCATTTTATTAAATTTGATTTCTCTCTCTCTCTCTGCAGATCACGGTTGGAATAAAATGGGATATGTACCAAAATTATTGCCCCAAGTTATTGCTACTCAGTTAATTAAATAAATCATATCATAAAAACCCAATTAATCTAGTATACATTTAATACCAAATTCGTAATTACATAAAAATGGAATTAATAACTTAATCTAGTCCACTTAGTATTAATTTACTAAATAGACTACTACATAATAATATCAATATTGCACGCATTAATTAATAATTATATTAACTAATTAAGGCAATTTAAATTCCTCTACCATACTCAAATAAATTGAATATTTAAATAATAGACAACTTTATCAATTCTTCTGATATTAAATCTTAGGGCTAGTCTGCTAATTTAATTAACCCAGTAGTGACTCCTTTCAATTAATTCTAGCAATTATGCGAAATCACATACTCACATAACCAATTAATCACACAATATTCTAAATGAGCATACAAAGCTAACTCATTAAAATTAAAATTTATATTTAATTAGTAATGAAGTTTGAAAATTCTCGGATATTACATCCTGCCCCCCTTATAAAAATTTCGTCCTCGGAATTGTAAAAATAAGGTTACTCTAATAATTACGGATAATTCGCTCTCATCTTTTCCTCGAGTTCCCATGTAGCTTCCTCGACTGTGTGATTCCTCCAGAGAACTTTAACGGAATGAATAATCTTATTCCTTAGCTTTTGTTCCTTACTATCGAGTATTTGGATAGGAACCTCCTCGTATGATAAGTCTTTCTCGACTTGAATTGGTTCATAGGAGATAACGTGCTTGTAGTCTGGTTTGTATGGCCGCAACACTGACACATGAAACACATTGTGAATGTGCTCCAGTTCAGGAGGTAACGCTACCTTGTACGCCACTTCACCGACTCGCCTCAAAATCTCGAACGGTCCTATGAACCTAGGGCTTAATTGCCCTTCTTACCAAAACGAATCTTCCCTTTCTAGGAAGATACCTTCAGAAATACAAAACTACCCACATCGAAGTCCCGCTTTTGACGATGTAGATCAGCGTACTTCTTCTGATGGTCTTGTGCTACTACCAGGCGATTCCTGATCAGTTTCACTGTATCTGCTGTCTGTTGCACCATTTCTGGTCCTAGCAGTCTTCATTCTCCAACCTCGTCCCAACATAATGGTGTTCGACACTTTCTCCCATATAGCGCTTCGTACGGTGGCATACCGATATTAGCGTGATAACTATTGTTGTAAGCGAACTCTACTAGTGGCAAGTGGTCATCCCAGCTACCCTTTAAGTCCATCACGATTGCTCGAAGCATGTCTTCCAAGGTTTGAATTGTTCGCTCGCTCTGGCCATCAGTTTGAGGATGGTATGCCGTACTCAACCTCAATTGTGTTCCCAATCTTTCTTGTAGACTTTTTCAAAAATTTGACGTGAAGCACGGATCTCTGTCCGATACAATTGATACCGCCACTCCATGTCGCGACACTATCTCTTTCACGTAGATTTTAGCCAATTGTTCCAGATTGTATCGTATTTTAATCGGTAGAAAATGAGCCGACTTGGTCAGAAGGTCTACGATCACCCAGATGGCGTCTAAACCCTTTTGTGTTGGTGGCAAGCCCACCACAAAGTCCATGGTGATGTGCTCCCACTTCCACTCTGGTATCTCTAATGGTTGAAGCAGTCCGCTTGGACGCTGGTGTTCTGCTTTAACTCGTTGACATGTTAGACATCTGCTGACGCACTCTGCTACCTCCCTTTTCATATTTGGCCACCAAAAGTATGGTCGCAAATCCTGATACATTTTCGTGCTACCGGGATGTACTGAGTACCTCATACTATGAGTTTCTTGGAGAATCTCTTCTCTTAATTCTGGATTCAACGGTACCCAGATTCTCCCTTCAAATCTTAGCAACACTGTGCTATCAATCTTATACTTGAGCTCTTCCCCTTCGGAAATACGCTTCTTGATACTACCACAATTTTCATTCTTTTCCTGGGCCTCCTTTATTTTATCCCATAAAGTCGGACTTGCTATTACTGTACATAATTTCTCATTTGACTCTCTCGGGTACTCGATCTCCAACTCGAGTCGTTCAAAATCCCTTACCAACTCTTCTTGAGTGGTTAGCTTCAACAACTTTTCTCTGCCTTTTCTGCTTAAGGCATCGGCCACTACATTTGCTTTGCCCAGATGGTACAGAATGTCACAGTCGTAATCTTTGATCAATTCCAACCATTGGCGTTGCCTCATATTCAACTCCTTCTAAGTGAAGATATATTTTAGACTTTTGTGATCCGTATATATTTCACACTTCTCTCTGTATAGGTAGTGCCTCCAAATTTTCAAGGCGAAAACTACCGCGGCCAACTCCAGGTCATGAGTCGGGTAACCCTTCTCATAATCCTTTAGCTGACGTGACGCGTACGCAATAATCTTATCGTACTACATTAACACACAACCAAGGCCCTTGTGTGACGCATCGTTGTATACTACAAAACCTCCAGTGTTGTCCGGTAAGGCCAACACTGGTGCTTGACTAAGTCTCTTCTTTAACTCCATAAAACTTTCTTCGCATTTTTTCGTCCAAACGAACTTAACTGCTTTCCTGGTGAGATTGGTCAACGGCGACGCTATCTTTGAAAAATCCTGGATGAATCTCCGATAGTATCACGCTAACCCTAGGAAATTCCTGATCTCCGTAGGCGTCTTCAGCTGCTCCCAATTGATAACGGCTTCTACTTTTGTTGGATCCACCGAAACACCATCCTTGTCAATGACGTGACCTAGGAACTGTACCCTCTGCAACCAAAACTCATACTTAGAAAACTTCGCGTACAGTTTTTCTCTTCTGAGAGCCTCCAATACAATCCTTAAATGTTCAGCATGCTCTTCCTCTGTTTCCGAATACACGAAAATGTCATCGATGAATACGACTACGAACTTGTCCAAGTACTGCTTGAACACCCTGTTCATCATATCCATGAATGGCGCTGGTGTATTCGTTAATCCAAATGACATTACCAGAAACTCGAAATGCCCATAACGAGTCCTGAATGCAGTCTTCAGAATATCTTCCTGTCTCACCTTTAGTTGATGATAACCAGTCCTTAAATCGATCTTTGAAAAGTATTTCGCTCCCTTAAGTTGATCAAACAGATCGTCAATCCTAGGCAGCGGATACCTATTCTTAATCGTAACTTTGTTCAACTCACGATAGTCGATACAAAGCCTCATCGAACCATCCTTCTTCTTTACAAACAACACTGGCGCTCCCCATGGGGACATGCTCGGTCTGATGTAACCCTTATCTAATAGTTCTTGCAGTTGAACCATTAGTTCCTTCATCTCTACTGGGGCCATTCGATAAGGCGCCTTGGATATCGGTGTCGTCCCGGGTACTAAGTCAATCACAAATTCTATCCCTCTATCTGGCGGCAGTCCGGGAATTTCGTCGGGGAAGACATCAGCGAATTCCCTTACGACAGGTATCTGACTCAGTTCATCCGTAACTCGTCGAGTATCGACCACGTGAGCCAAATAACCTATGCCACCCTTTCTAAGCAACTTCCTTGCTTGCATCATCGTTAGACAACAAGATTGTCTTGGCGATTTACTACCATAGAATACCACCTTCGACTTATCTAGAGTCTGCAGGTGCACACACTTCTTTTTACAGTGGATGACTGCTCCGTGACTTGCTAACCAATCCATCCCAAGGATTACATCAAACTCCCCCAAACAAATTGGAATCAAGTCCACGTCGAGCTCAAATCCTCGCAATCTGACGCAACAATTCCTATGAATGTATTCTACGGGGATAATCTCTTTGTTTGCTACGTCTATGTTCATAGGGTGCTCTAACCTTTCACGACGTAAGTCTAACCTTCTAGCAAATTCTTCAGAAACGAAAGAGCGGGTAGCACCCGAATCAAATAACACATATACATTTATATCATTAATTGGGATGATATCTGACACTACGTCCTTGGACTCTACCGCATCCTTGACGGTCATGTTGAACGTGCGTGTCGTTGGTCTGTTGGCCTGAGTGGCTGGCCCTCCGAAACTCAGCCTATTGTTGTTATTGTTGTTGTTGTTGTTGTTCTGGTTATCGCTAGTTGCATCGCCCTTCCTCCTTGGGCAGTCTTTGATCTGATGGTCTGGGGCTCCACACGAGAAACACCCTCCTTTCTGCCTATTCGGACATTGAGGAGCCAGGTGCCCCGGTTGTCCGCAACGATAACAAACGCTTCTTCCTTTTATACACTCCTTTGAGTGGTTCTTTCCACAGCTGCTGCACTTCCCACTCGACTTGGCTTCTCCCCCGGGCTTGTTACCTCCGGAGGATTAGCTCTCTATCCATTTACGCTTATTGGGGTTGTTGCCTCCGCTGTTTCCCCATTTCGGCCCTTTCTAACCGGCCTTCTTTTCCTGTTTAAAACGTGTTATGGCCTCATTTCCCCCTTCCGCAATGATAGCCCTTTCCAACAGTTCGGAGAAATTCTTGATTTTCAGCACCGCGACAGTTTTCTACACCCACGACTTCAACCCTAACTCAAACCTTCTTGCCTTCCATGCCTCCGTGTCCACCTGATGTGGAGAAAATCGGGCTAACTCGTTAAATTTCGCCGCGTACTCTGCGACTGTCATACCCCCCTGTTTCAATTCCAGGAACTTAACCTCCATTTCCTGTTAGCTTCGCCCTTCATCATGAAGGTGGCGAATCCAGTCTTCTGCTCCTCGACCACTCGTGCGACCTCAAAGACTTTCTCCATCTCTTCAACCCAAGTTTGTGCTTCTATTGGGTCGAGAGTTCCCTTGAACTCGGGTGGTCCAACTAGCTTGAAATCCTTAAAGTTGGCCAAGTGATGCGCGGGTTGGGGTGCTGGTTGACCTGCTGCTGGCGGGGGTCTAGCATGCATAGCCTCGGCCAGCAGTTCAGCGAATACTCTCATGGGGTCAGGTTGATCTCCAACCTGAATTTTCGACTCGGTAACACGTTGATTGCGGGGTCTACCTCTTGGCATTATAATCTGCTAACGAGCAAGTCTTAGACATTCGCTTATTATGATACGCTTTTCGCACTATGCCGGTTAAGTCAACATTTAATAATAAAAAACATTTATCAACACATTTGATTCAAAAGAAATAACTGCATTTATATTCATATACCAATGTTTTAATACAGACTGGCCCAACATTTGGTATACTACTATAAATGCTCAATGGCATAAGTTGCCTACTGCTAACAATCCTCTATTAAAAAAAAGGTGAGGATTTACTACTACCTACCCCCGCTATCAGAACAAAAGTTGGGGTTGGCTATCATTCTGAGCTTACAACAAGGCATCAAAATTCTAAACACAAATCTGTCCCTATTAAACAAAAGTGGAATTACTACCACGACTAAGTAAACACAAGGTTACTGTGCTAACAATCAATGCTCGCTACGGTGAACTGCCCGACGGAGTGCCTGTCGAGCCAATCGATCAACCACCCGGCGTCTGATCATGCGCCGACTACTGCCCTCCTCCCGAGGATATCTTCTGACTCGGTCCTGCAGTCTGGCCACTATCGTATATATAGCATACTCTAAGGTATCGATCCTAGCGGATCCATCTCGAACCTATAATACTTTGAATATTTATGAGGCTTATAAATACGATCGTATATGGTTATATGATATCTTCTGACTTGGTCCTGCAGTCTGGCCACTGTCGTATATATAGCATACTCTAAGGTATCGATCCTAGCGGATCCATCTCGAACCTGTAATACCTTGAATATTTATGAGGCTTATAAATACGATCGTATATGGTTAGAGGTTAATTTAGTGACCTAAAACTAGGTATCGAGAAGTTTAAAATCTTAAACCCCAATGAGATTCAAATTTTGTATCATATGTGCTTAAATAAAGATCCAAATGATATTTCGAACCTGGTGTTTTGTGATTTTATAGTGTAAACGATGAATTTGGTCAAATAAAATTTTTTGGTCAAGCTGCTTAGTCGTGCTTACATTGAAAAAATGATTTGTCGTGCTTTCCACAATTTCACCAAAAAGCATCCTGACAAATTATTTTTAGTAAGCTGTTGTGTCGTGCTTAAACTAATATAGTGCTTTGTCGTGCTTACGCTTTGTCGTGTTTACGCTGACAAGCTGCATTGTCGTGCTTACGCCTGGCACACGCCAGCTTACGCCTGGCACACGCTAGGTACTAAAGTGTAATTAACCTAGGTACCAAAGTGTAATAAGCCGAGCCCCTAACATGCAATTAGCGAAACTTGATTTTTCTATAAATAGGCAGCTCAGTTCATTCATTGCTTACTATTTTTCAAGAGCAGTTCAAGAGTAAAAATACTCTATATTTATACTCTGAGAGATATTGTGAGATAAAAATTACTTTCTAAGTATCGAAGCGTTGTGCGATTGGAAGTAAAGCTAGCAACTACAAGAGGTATTACTCTAGTGGTTATTATTTTCATTCTTCTTTATATATTTAGTAAAAATATACTTTTATAAGCAGTTATAATGCCCAAATTATTTTAAGTATATAGTACAAAAGTCCTATTTACAAGCAGTTATAATGCCCAAATTATTTTAAGTATATAGTACAAAAGTTCTATTTACAAACAGTTATAATGTTTGATTTATTTCTCTTATATATTAGAAAATATACTTTTATAAGCAGTTACTATGTCCGATTTTCTTCAAGTATTTAGTAAGAATATTCATTTTATAAGCAGTTATAATGCTGAAATTATTTCAAATATAATAGCCGAATATTCATTTTATAAGCAGTTATAATGCTCAATTTATTTTAAATATAGTTGATGAATATTCATTTTATATGCAGTTATAATGCTGAAATTATTTCATGTATATTAGAAAGAGTCTTATTTATAAGCGGTTATAATACCCGAAATAAAACTTAAAAGATTTAATCGTTAAAATGCTGAATTAGCCTAGCATAATCCAAGGAAAGGAAAAGCTTGGAGGATAAAAGTTCTAGAGCTTACACTTCAAGAGATTGGGCGAGGAATGAAACATTAACGTTAACATATTATCCATATTCAGGCAAGTCTACTTAATTGTTGAAATGCACTCCGTGCAATAACGTGTCTTATTTATGAGGTTTATTGTTATGCAAGTATTGTTTCTTTCGCACTCCGTGCATTAACATGCTTGTTATCTTTTATGTGCAACGTGATAGTGATTGTTGAATTTCAATTGAAAACCATGTTAGTATCTGAGTTGAACAACTCTCTTGTATGGGCAAGAGTTTAAGATGTGTTAGGAAACCGATCTAACTCACTGAAGTAACATTTGTCGCAGTGTAGAGGTATCGTAGAAGCGAATTACACTGTTGATACAATTGTAGCAGTGGTGATGAGACGGGGAACTAATTTATTAGTTCGTGTGTGGAGAACCACTCCGTTCACTATATTGATAATCGTTGAAATCTTGTATCAGCTTATTCTATATATATATCTTGAAAAGGTGATTCTCTTCTCATATATATATATATATATCTGTTAGATTTGTTGAGAATTCTTATGCTCATTCTTGCAATTATCTTAAAACAAATTACGGCTAAGGAAGAATTACCAGACGATTCTGGCGGTACAAAGAAAGTTGAAGATGTAGATGATTTAATCTGTGCTAGATTAACATTATTGGCAATGTCTAGAAAGTTCTGACGAGGAAAGGGGTTAGGTCATTTAATTGCACGCCGTTTTAACGGAAAGCCCCCTCTTTCCTGGGAACTGCCTGGTTGCTAATATTGCAAGTCTTGGATAGAGAAATGGAGATTTATTTTTAAGTCTTTTAGGACTTATTTGTAATAAGAACAAGTTATCTGGGAATGTTGTAACAATGAACAAATGATATTTTATAATATTATCACTTTTCCGCATTATACTCTGATTATTAGAAGTCAATATTTCTATATACGATTCAAATCAATTATATTACGAGTTTTTATAGAAACCTATCGTGTACATTACCTTTAAGTTAATGAATGTTTTGAATAAGGTTATACAAGTCAACACGAAGTCCGACCTGGCTAAAAGAAGCTAGGGGGTGGATTTTGGGGGCGTGACATTATGATATCAAAGCATTAGGTTATAGCTCTAGGGTAAGAGTACCTTAGGATATAGCCTGCGTAAAATTTTAGAGACAGAAAAAAACTCGTAAAAAAAGGCTAAAAATGCTTATACTGGAATTTCGAGGACGAAATTCTTATAAGGAGGGGGGAATGTAATATCCTGAATATTTATAGAACTTATAAATATGATATTGAATGACTAAAGTTAGCTGTAAAGTTAATTTCGAGGACGAAATTCTTTGAAGTAGGGGTGAATGTAATACTTTGAATATTTACGAGGCTTATAAATACGATCGTATATGGTTAGAGGTTAATTTAGTGACCTAAAACTAGGTATCGAGAAGTTTAAAATCTTAAACCCCAATGAGATTCAAATTTTGTATCATATGTGCTTAAATAAATGTCCAAATGATATTTCGAACCTGGTGTTTTGTGATTTTATAGTGTAAACGATGAATTTGGTCAACTAAAATTTTTTGGTCAAGCTGCTTAGTCGTGCTTACATTGACAAAATGATTTGTCGTGCTTTCCACGATTTCAACATAAAGCATCCTGACAAATTATTTTAGTAAGCTGCTATGTCGTGCTTAAACTAATATAGTGTTTTGTCGTGCTTACGCTTTCTCGTGCTTACGCTTTGTCGTGCTTACGCTGACAAGCTGCTTTGTCGTGCTTACGCCTGGTACACGCCAGCTTACGCCTGGGACACGCCAGCTTACGCCTGGCACACGCTAGGTACTAAAGTGTAATTAACCTAGGTACCAAAGTGTAATAAGCCGAGCCCCTAACATGCAATTAGCGAAACTTAGTTTTTCTATAAATAGCCAGCTCAGTTCATTCATTCCTTACTATTTTTCAAGAGTAGTTCAAGAGCAAAAACACTCTATATTTACAATCTGAGAGATATTGTGAGATAAAAATTACTTTCTAAAAATCGAAGCGCTGCGCGATTGGAAGTAAAGCTAACAACTACAAGAGGTATTACTCTAGTGGTTATTATTTTCATTCTTCTTTATATATTTAGTAAAAATATACTTTTATAAGCAGTTATAATGCCCAAATTATTTTAAGTATATAGTACAAAAGTCCTATTTACAAACAGTTATAATGCCCAAATTATTTTAAGTATATAGTACAAAAGTCCTATTTACAAGCAGTTATAATGTCCGATTTATTTCTCTTATATATTAGAAAATATACTTTTATAAGCAGTTACTATGTCCGATTTTCTTCAAGTATTTAGTAAGAATATTCATTTTATAAGCAGTTATAATGCTGAAATTATTTCAAATATAATAGCCGAATATTCATTTTATAAGCAGTTATAATGCTCAATTTATTTTAAATATAGTTGATGAATATTCATTTTATATGCAGTTATAATGCTGAAATTATTTCATGTATATTAGAAGGAGTCTTATTTATAAGCGGTTATAATACCCGAAATAAAACTTAAAAGATTTAATCGTTAAAATGTTGGATTAGCCGAGAATAATCCAAGGAAAGGAAAAGCTTGGAGGATAAAAGTTCTAGAGCTTACACTTCAAGAGATTGGGCGAGGAATGAAACATTAGCGTTAACATATTATCCATATTCAGGCAAGTCTACTTAATTGTTGAAATGCACTCCCTGCAATAACGTGTCTTATTTATGAGGTTTATTGTTATGCAAGTATTGTTTCTTTTGCACCCCGTGTATTAACATGCTTGTTATCTTTTATGTGCAACGTGATAGTGATTGTTGAATTTCAATTGAAAACCATGTTAGTATCTGAGTTGAACAACTCTCTTGTATGGGCAAGAGTTTAAGATGTGTTAGGAAACCGATCTAACTCACTGAAGTAACATTTGTCGCAGTGTAGAGGTATCGTAGAAGCGAATTACACTGTTGATACAATTGTAGCAGTGGTGATGAGACGGGGAACTAATTCATTAGTTCGTGGGTGGGGATCCACTTAGTTCACTATATTGATAATCGTTGAAATCTTATATCAGCTTATTCTATATATATATCTTGAAAAGGTGATTCTCTTCTCATATATATATATATATCTATTAGATTTGTTGGGCATTCTTATGCTCATTCTTGCAATTATCTAAAACAAATTACAGCTAAGGAAGAATTACCAGACGATTCTGTCGGTACAAAGAAAGTTGAAGATGTAGACGATTTAAACTGTGCTAGATTAACATTATTGGCAATGTCTAGAAAGTTCTAACGAGGAAAGGGGTTAGGACATTTAATTGCGCGCCGTTTTAATGGAAAGTCCCCTCTTTCCTGAGAACTGCCTGGTTGCTAATATTGCAAGTCTTGGATAGAGAAATGGAGATTTATTTTTAAGTCTTTTAGGACTTATTTGTAATAAGAACAAGTTATCTAGGAATGTTGTAACAATGAACAAATGATATTTTATAATATTATCACTTTTCCGCATTATACTCTGATTATTAGAAGTCAAGATTTCTATATACGATTCAAATCAATTATATTACGAGTTTTTATAGAAACTTATCGTGTACATTACCTTTAAGTTAATGAATGTTTTGAATAAGGTTATACAAGTCAACACAAAGTCCGACCTGGCTAAAAGAAGCTAGGGGGTGGATTTCGGGGGCGTGACAGAACCTCTCCCTCCAGCACATCCACCATTGTGGCTGCGCGAACCCAGAACTCCTGTACTCGAATCCTGTCTGCCTGCTCTAAGTCTCTCTCAGCTCTAGCAGCCTGTAGTGCTGACTGCAGCTCCACCTCTCTGGCATCCGGTTGCTCTAATGTCTGCCTCTGCTGACTGTTTTGCAACATCAGTCGCTGCACTGTGTGGCTCAACTAGGGTGTAGCACTCTCTAACTGCTGAAGCTGAGCCTTCAGCTCAGCTACCTGGAACTGTAGTGAATATGCCTCTGCCTTATACTGATCTTCCATCTCCTGATGGACAGAATTCTCCTCTTCTAAGTGTGCAATACGAGCATTCTGCTGCTCGATAGTCTGTTCCTACTCCATTATGCGATCGGCATAATCCCCGAGCAAGTCCTCACTGTCCTGACTACCGGATCTCCATACTCCGCCCATAACAGGCTCTACCAAATCCATCAAGTAGTCCTCCTCTGGCTCAGACCCACTCGATGGTACTATTGAAACAATGGGAGAATAGCCTACCAGCTGCTCCGTAACAACGGGTATGTCAGTGAATACCTCCTCCTCAATCCCTAACTCCACTGGTCTCTCCTACGGCAGTCATCCTACAAACACACAAAACTAACATTAGTACAGCAATAAAATATATTCATTGAAGGAATAAAGTTATATTTCATTGGGTACCACTCGACTCGATAAATTCCCCAATTCATCAAAATACCAAATATGATAAACCTCCCTGATTTATCTCCTACTGCACTCAATACGAGCTTAATACTAAGGTTATAACCTAGGTTTCGCAATCCTGACGTTTATAATCTAAAGCTTTGATACCAACCTGTGACGCCCCCAAATTCGGGTCTCAAATACCCGGATTTGGTCATCACGATCCAATGCAAACATTCACCTCCAAACAACATAAAATGACTAAATGCGGAATATAATAAACATATGTTGTTCATTCAAAAGGTGTTACTAGTCCCAAGATTCGATAATCTCAAATACATAACATAAACCATACCTTAAATATTAATCAGGGTTCGAATTACATTGATAGTAAATTAAACTAGGCATAAACTAAAGTCAGCTACTCGAAGTCTAATACTTCAGCTTTTCCTTGCCCTTGTCCTTGCCTGAAGTCTCGGGCTTAACTGCAATGGGGTTCATGATATAGCAAGGGTGAGCAACTAGTTTGCCCAGCAAGTTTAAATACAACAATAAGAGAATATCATGATGAACGGAATATAAATAGAGAAATTCAACAATATGAATATCGGAAGTAAGAACGATAATTGCTTTTAGAATGAATGATAGTCAAGTAGACTTTGAACAATAAACGTCCAAGGGAGTCAATAGCTAATTGACCCTTTGGTTACTGGCTACAGAATATGTACTTGAGGGGATCAGCCTCGCGTACTCTATGTATATGCATAACATTTAATTCTGCTATTTGTATCTTATATCCGATATGTGAAATACTCCCCTATATTGAAGGGGCATTCATAAAGTCCAAGATTTCTGCACCATCAATCGGTTTGGATAGCTTTTAAAATCTATTACCGCATATGTCTAGCCGGACAATGGCTAAGACCTAACTATGGCAGTTTATCCATGTTAGAACTTAAATAAAATACCGGTCAACGTCGGCACGAGAATAATTGCACAATGTGCGAGTGTCAATAACCATGAAGTGGAATAATTGTTAAGTAATTAATCCACTTAGAGCATGCTTGAGGAATTCAAGGTCAAGCTTAAATAAATAACTTGCAATATAATAATATCCTGCTCAAACGTAACTTGAGTAGGGTTGAGGAAACTTGCTCGATAAAATATGAGTCAGGTTAGGGAGCTTGCACAAAAATGAAGTTTCAGTAAAAATGGAACTTGCAATAGGTAAGCAGTTTGAAATAGGAGCTTGCAACAATTAAGATTTCGGGGTAGAGAACTTGCTTAACATATACCAATTTGCACGAAAATAAAAGTAGTGCATAAGGTTTAGAAACTTGCACAATGTAAAAGTAGAGTTAAGAAACTTTCCTGGTTGCTCAGCTACAATAATCTAGCTTTAAATTAAATTGCGTTGAGACGACCTAATGTTAACAAGTCGGTCTCCCAATTACTATCGTATAACTAGAATGATTTTACTCTTACACACCAAGTAATCCTAACACATAGTCACGTAGATGGAACCATTATTACTAAGTCCCTATTCATTATTTCGCAATCTTAGCTAAATGAATAGCAAATCTAGAGCACCTCGATTCTAAGCATCAACGTAAGCTTGAACACATAACATATCAGTTCAATCATGCGATACAACTTAAGGCATACATACATACATGCTGCAAGGCTCTGTTTACCATTTAAGACAACTGACAAAACTGGCGACCTGCGCGGCCGCGCTAGTGTTTGCCTTAGGAGTGGCGCGGCCACGCCACTCTCTGGACTGTCCAAGAATGAAATGTCATTCAGCAGGAACCTAGTTTATCCTTAGCATACAGGTTATTGATATAACTCAAATACACATATTCATAATGTTATTAACTTGAGTTTGGACCCTAGCATGCTCATTCTAAATCCATTTCAAAGTCATAAGGTTTTATATCAGAAATTCCTACACTTTAGGCCAAACAAGTCCATCTCATGAGTAATCTGCTATTATGGTCATAATACCACAAAATGAGACTAAACAATACTTGATATGCATGCTCGGGTATAACAACACACTTACATGTTAAATACATAGCTTCCACATGGAATCTCATGCCTTAAACATACTTGCACATGTCAAAATCATGCTTAGTTAAATGGTGCTCATGTCAATTATGTCTAGAGGCATAATGAGTTAGAAGAAAACTTGAAAATCATAACTCACATGCATTTGAACATATACATAAGCTATGTACATATACTCAAATGGTCAGATATACAAGACATGGATTTGACAAGTTCATTCCAAAGTTCTTAAGTTTCCTTTAGAAAACATATGCTAGAACAACATGCACAAGTCATGGCATTCATAGGGACACTAGGTAACATGGCAACCCTATTTTCATGCATCAATGGACTAAGCTAATATGCTCAAAGCATCAGAACACAACAACAAGAACTGGCAGCCTGCGCGACCACGCAGTTTTTAGCCTTGGGAGTGGCGCGGTCGCGCCACTCCTGCACTGGTTCAAGTTCGGCTCTGCTTCTGCAGAACTCGAAAATTAATATGGCCTAACCTTTCTAAACTCAATTCAGACCAACCAAAGGGTTTATAACAACCATATACAACCCAGATAACATCATGGTATCAATAAACAAACTAATTAACAAGCTTCATGGAATCATCAGACTTCATCAAATTAAGAATTAAAGTGGCAGTATACCTTCTTGATGTTAAATTGATGCTCCTTAAATGCTTAATTCAGATTGCTCTCACTCACAGCAATACTCCCTCTCTCTATATGAACTAACAGAAGATTTATCAACTGGAATTGTGGAGAATTGGTTCCAATTTATAGAAACTTAATCACACAGACAATGCTATTATCCATTTTGGTTAACCAATGGAAGGAAGAAGAAGATGTTGGACAAGGCAACTAATCAATTCACCCCACTCCCTCAGTAATCATTCCACCAACTGATACAAGCAATAGGCGCGGCTGGGAAAAGGAGGAAAAGAGGGGATTGGACTCCCACTGTGCATTTTATTAAATTTGACTTCTCTCTCTCTCTCTCTGCAGATCACGGTTGGAATAAAATGGGATATGTTCCAAAATTATTGCCCTAACTTATTTCTACTCAGTTAATTAAATAAATCATATCATAAAAACCCAATTGATCTAGTATACATTTAATACCAAATTCGTAATTATATAAAAATGGAATTAATAACTTAATCTAGTCCACTTAGTATTAATTTACTAAATAGACTACTACATAATAATATCAATATTGCACGCATTAATTAATAATTATATTAACTAATTAAGGCAATTTAAATTCCTCTACCATACTCAAATAAATTGAATATTTAAATAATAGACAACTTTATCAATTCTTCTGATATTAAACCTTAGGGCTAGTCTGCTAATTTAATTAACCCAGTAGTGACTCCCTTCAATTAATTCTAGCAATTACGCGAAATCACATACTCACATAACCAATTAATCACACAATATTCTAAATGAGCATACAAAGCTAACTCATTAAAATTAAAATTTATATTTAATTAGTAATGAAGTTTGAAAATTCTCGGATATTACAAACTAACTGCCTATACTCCCTCACCTCATCTATTTGCACTTTGTATTTTCTGTCTTTCTTCATCTATTGTACCATCAACATGAACCCAATTTTTTCTTCTAAATGAAAAAAACTTGCATTTTATTCTGAGTTGCATCCTGATGCCTATGCACCTATGTTAAATACTACTGCTGCTAAATTTAAATATAAGCACATGAGACATAGTCTCACCCCTGGTGTAGGTACATCTTTTAATAGCTTTCTTGAAATACTGGAAAAACTAACAAATATAGGATGAGAGTGTCTTGTAACCTTCCAAGATAAACAAATTTACCCAAGTCTTATTGCTGAGTTTTATGCTCACAGAACCTTTGTCAAAGATTCCTTTGGTTTTTTAACTTCTATTAAAACTTGCATACAAGGTCAAGACTATGTCCTTGATGAACTGCTCATCCTCCATGCATTGCATCTCAAAAACTGCATGCTTGATTTTCCAAAAAGCAATGAATACACTCATCCTATAGGAATTTCTACAAGAGATTGCATCACTTTTAAATATAATTTAGCTACTGTTACTGATCAACTTGTGTCTGCAAACTTGTTTGACTTTCCATGCAAAGTTGGTATTGATTTTTTGACTGCTCCATGTCAATTTCTAGGAAAAATCTTTCGCCAAAACTTCATGCCTGTCAAAACCGACAAACTGATGCATCCTTTTGACTTAGAACTCATGAAATGTGTTTTAACCGAGTGCATGCCATACAGTTTTCCATATTTTTTGCTGACTTCTTTTGAATTCTGCTATCATAACAACTATCTGGGTTATGGTCTTCTCCTAACATCTATTTTTAAACATATTGGGATTGATGTTCTTAATCATAAGACCCAACTTGTGCTGTGTCGCACCTAAATCTCCCTCCACTACCTCTCATAATTTTCAAACCAAATGACACTGAGCCTATTGAATCCCACTTGAATCTACTTTCTCAAATTGATGCTTTAAATAGCATGAATCAACTGTCGTTGCAAAATCACAGTGCTATGTTGAATCAAATAGAAGCTTTACAGTTGTCTGTGCATCATCTTCGGGATATGTTGTATGTACTGATGGAACGTCATAAGGTCGCAATTCCTCCTTACCACTTCACGGCTAGCACAAGCTCAGCTAAGATTGATCAAACTGATCAAACTCATCCGGATATTCCCCTTCCATTCCATGGCTTACATTTCTCTCCTATCTCTTTGGAAGACTTCTAACTATTTGGGAGAAATGTACCTATATATATATAAATACTTGCTAACTATTTGGGATGACTGTACCTAAATATTAACCTAACTATTACTACTATTAACAGATATTATCTCTTCTGACATTATTTCTTCTGCAGGTTCTGAAAAGAATACTTCTACTACTAACATTTTCTGCAGGTGTTGCAGTCACTTTTACCCCCTCTTTTAATAATGACAAAGGGGGAGAAGAAAATATATTATTATATGTTAAATATGTTTCAGGTTAAATATTAAATGCACATGTACACAGGCTATGTGACAGGCTTTGTGATAGGTTTTTCAAAAATTTAAAAATAATTTTGAAAACTGATTCATAATTCAAGGGGGAGCTTTCATATATTAAGGGAGAGTCTTAATAGAAAATATTTTTACTTATTGTCATCATCAAAAAGGGGGAGATTGATAGGTCTCCAAATCTGATAGCTTTATTTTGATGATAACACATTAAGTTAAAAAGGTCAAATAATTATAAATCCTCTCCATAGGATTAAAATATTAAAATATTTTAATTATCTCATTTATCTTGACCAAAATATTTTTCATCCTTATTGAATTTATTTCTTGACCTTGATAAATTAATATCAAGTGTTAGAAATATTAATTCACATAGTAACATTTCCTAAGGTAAGGAGATTCCTATTTCTTTTTTAAATAATTTTTAAATTCTTTTCGGGCAAAAAGAAAAATTACTAATATAATATATATGTATATATATATGTGTATATATATATCATATATATATACATGCATGTGTGTGTGCAAGTGGGCTAAACATTTAATATCCATGTGTGTGTTACCGAATCATATATGCATATATGTGTCATAAATACATGTGTGCATCATGCACATGTTTGTGTGTGCTATGTATGAATGGGTATATTGTGCATGCGTGGCATATAAGCAAATGAAGACTTGTCAAGCCTCCACCTTTTACCGAGTATACTTATGAAAAGCATGTGCTGGAGTTTATTTCTTAAATCACATTTTAGCAAACATGCAGGACATTTAAAAAAGGGGCCTAGCATTCTGACTTAAAAGTGTTGCCAACTTTTTCAAAGGCTAAAACCTTTAGGCTTAATCCGTGTGATTCAAAGTGATCCGAGTTTATCAAATTTTCATCATGCAATCCGGACCATTAAATTTAAATGAATTTTCAAAATTACCTTTTTGCCCTAACTTCAAAAATCCTATAAATAAGAAGCTTTTCTTACATTTTCAATTTGCCACTTTATAAAGAAAAGAAAAGCTCTCACTCTCCTTGCCTACATTCTCTCTATAGAAGCTTTAATTATTTCTTCTAACAAAGTTCTAGTATTCTGAAGAAGAAAAGATTGGTCAAATTATTAGAGATAAGTTATTACATTGTCTTACTTGTTTTATCTCATACTTGTTTCTATATAGATATTCAAATATAAATTATTTTACACATTTATATATATTTATATTTCATCTATTCTTATCAATTAAAAGATCAATTATAGATACCGATATTTGAGGGTATTCCTTAACCAAGAATATCATTCAAACGGTGCTTGAAGTTCTCAGTGATCGTTTATTGATATTACTTATTTATATAAATATTGTAAAGTAGATCAACAATTAAATACTGAAACAATTCGGAAATCTATCCGACCGGTATTTAATATCGAGTGATCTATCGAAAATATTTATATAAGTATCAATAGTGAAAACTTAAATTCGGTCAGTTTTAGATACCGATATTTGAAAATATTTCTTTTAACAAAGAATATTATTCAAACGGTGTTTGAAGTTCTAAGTGGCCTTATTTAATATTCACATAATAGATAAAATATATTATCATATATAGTTTGAGTAAAACAAGTTTATTTGATATATCAAGTATTGTCAATCGATTAAACTGTTTTACTTGATAAATTGTTATCACAAGTATTTTGTACACAAACTTATTTTCTCATAAAAATACTTGTTACAATTATAAAGATTACATAAACTTTTGTCAGAAACTCAAAGTTATATTTGCTTAACCACAGAAACACATTCTTTATTTTATAAAGAAAAAGAAAATCTTTACAGAATTGCATTAATCTGTATATCCGCTTACATAGAAGTTTTTTCAAACAAACATAAAAGTATTGAGCTTTTATCCTTAAATTGTTTATCTATTTCAGAAGCATCAAATATAAAAGTTATTTGAACTTTTGTATCTCTGTATTAAATTTCATCTGCTTACTTTAGTAGCATATTAAAACCAAACTTTTGTAAAAAGGAAAAAGGATAGAGTTAGTTTATTTTATGTACCTGTGAGAAAGACGAGTAATTCTTTGACCGAGACCAGAGTCTTAAAGAGGTCAGCTGAGAGTTGGGTCTCTAGTGAACTTGTGAGGAAAAGAAGAGGCTGTTGTTTCAAGACCAGATCATAGAATAGAACTGAACTCAAAGGAAAGATTCAACTAAACTTGAGGAAGGAGCTGAGAACTTGCTGTCTAAAATAGTTAGCTGTGGATAGTTATAAGTTTGTCTTTAAAATTTTGTAAAGGCTTCTCCGCCTATTGAAGGAGTGTTTATTACTGGGAGTAATAGGATCTCAAGTCCTGGAGAGGAGCTTGAGACTGGATGTAGCAACATACCCTAGTTGTATGTTGTGAACCAGATAAATCTCTTTGCATTGTGTGATTGAATTCATACTATCTTGTTTATTAATTTCAGACACTGCAAATTAATCTACTAAAAATTCAAAAAGGCCTAAGATAATTTTTTATATAGTGATAATCTATTTAACCCCCCTTCTAGATTATTATTGGACTTTCAATGGATAAATGCACGTTTTGTACGGATAGAATTGTGTTCTTTGGTTTTGTTGTTAGCACACAAGGAGTACAGGTTGATGAAGAGAAGATACGTGTAATCCGTGAATGGTCGAGTCTGACGAATATGAGTCAAGTTCGTAGTTTTCATGGACTGGCTAGTTTCTACCGACGTTTCATGAGGAACTTCAGTGACATCACAACATCACTAACGGAAGTGATCAAAAAGAGTGTAGGTTTTAAATGGGGTGATGAACAGGAAGATGCATTTAAATTGATTAAAGATAAATTGACCAATGCACCTTTACTTGTTTTGCCTAATTTTGCTAAAACCTTTGAAATTGAGTGTGATGCTTCAGGGTTAGGAATTGGAGTTGTTTTGATGCAAGAAGGAAAATCGGTGGCGTACTTTAGCGAAAAGTTAAGTGGGGCAGCTTTAAGCTATCCTACTTATGACAAGGAGATGTACGCATTGGTTCAAGCGTTGGAGACATGGCAGCACTACCTTTGGCCTAAAGAGTTCGTGATTCACACCGATCATGAATCATTGCAGTACTTGAAAGGTTAGCATAAGTTGAACAAAAGGCATGCACGATGGATGGAATTTATTGAGACGTTTCCATATGTCATTCGATACAAGCAAGGTAAAGAAAATGTTGTTGCAGATGCTTTATCTCGTAGGTATGTGTTGTTAAATACTCTTGATACGAAATTGCTTGGTTTTGAACGAGTCAAAGATTTATATGTTGATGACCAAGATTTCTGTGAAGAGTTTAAAATTTGTGAAATGAATGTTGTAGGTAAATACTTCAAAGTTGATGGATTTCTGTTTCGTGAAAATAAGTTGTGTATACCTACATATTCTTTACGTGAGTTGTTGGTTAAAGAGTCGTATGGGGGTGGTTTGATGGGACATTTTGGTGTTGATAAGACTTTATCTGTTTTAAAAGAACATTTTTATTGGCCTCATATGAAACGAGATGTGGAAAGAATTTGTGATAGATGCATTACGTGTCGTCAAACTAAATTTCGTGCTCAACCCCATGGATTGTATACATCATTGCCTATTCCTAATGAACCTTGGATTGACTTGTCTGTGGACTTTGTGTTAGATTTACCTAGGTCTAAGCGTGGTCATGATTCTATATTTATGGTCGTGGATAGGTTTTCGAAAATGGCACATTTTATTCCATGTCACAAAACAGATGATGCATCACATGTTGTTGATTTATTCTTTAAGGAAATTGTGGTGTAAATTGGGTACTAAACTGTTATTTTCAACTACTTGTCATCCTCAAACTGATGGTCAAACTGAAGTAGTAAATATGACTTTATCTGCATTGTTATGGGCTATCATTAAAAAGAATATTAAGCATTGGGAGGAATGTATACCACATGTTGAGTTTGCATATAATAGAACTATTCATTCTGCTACTCAATTTTTGCCATTTGAAATTGTATATGGTTTTAATCATTTGACACCGTTGGATTTATCACCATTACCTGTTTCTGAGTATACTAACATGGATGAAAAGGGAAAGACTGAATTTGTTAAACAGATACATGAGAAAGCAAGACTCAACATTGAAAGGAGGACATAGCAATATGCAAAGCAGGCCAACAAGGGTCGACGTCAAGTGATCTTTGAGCCGGGAGATTGGGTGTGGTTACATATGCGGGAAGAACGATTTCTAGCTCAAAGACGATCAAAATTGCTTCCAAGAGGAGATGGACCATTTCAAGTTCTCGAGCGCATTAATGACAATGCCTACAAATTAGATTTACCTGGTGAGTATAATATTAGTGCAACATTCAATGTTACTGATCTAAGTCTGTTTGATGTAGGTGATGATTTGAGGACAAATTATTTTCAAGAGGAGAGGAATGATGAGGACATGCTTAGCTTGGACAAGGATGAAAGCTATGGAGCGGATTTGGTGCAAGTTCCGGTCGGACCCGTGACGAGGGCTAGAGCTAAACGCTTCAAAGAAGGACTTAATGGCTTGATTCAAGAGGTTTGGATGGAAAATGGATCAAAGGCTTGTGCTAAGGAAGATGATTCGAAGTTTGTTATTATGGTGCAAATGATTGGAGCAAGCAAGATTCAATTTTCAGACTTGAGCGCGGCCGACGCTGAAATGACTTGATTTGAGCACCGCCGGTGCTGGGGCCTCTGGAGTTGAGCGCGGCTGGCGCTAGATCTAATGTGTTTGAGCGCCACCGGCGGTAAAACGTGCATGTTTTCCAAGGACGCATTTTTTCATGCGTTTATGCATTATTTTAATATTTTATCAGATCTTTTAGATTTCTATTTTGATTAGGATGCTTCTTAGATAGATTTTGCTTCCTAATTAGTTGTTAACTAGTATTTCAATTCCTTTTTGTAATTAGGATTTTATTTCACTAGTATAAATAGATTACATGAATGATGTAATTGGGGGATCAACAATTATTCTGAGTTTATCAATATATTTGAAAGGTTTTTCTCATCTTTTGGTTCTTTGAGAATTTTTAAGTTAATTTCTTAGTTTTCTTTAAGATTCATTAACTGACTTATCATACAACAATACATAGTTATGTGTGGTGTCTTCTATCGCATTAATCGTCAATTGTAGCAAGATTACCGCTTTCATATAAGCGAGGGGTCAAGGTGTCGTTGGTGTCCATTCAACGCAGATTTCTGAACGCGAGCAATTGTACCAAGATTACCATCTACATATAGGCGAAAGGTTAAGGTGTTGCGAGTAATTCACCATACAACTTTGCTAGAAACGATCCAGGTGACGACCACCTCACACAAGCGTGTCGTGGAATCTATCAATAAGCCTCGAGACTTCTTTTATAAATTGACAGAAACATTCTCAACCTTTTCTCATTCCATTCAGAAAGTGAAGTGTGTGTTCCTCTCTTGCTCTTCTTCCTTTTTAAAGAAAAATGTAAGGTCCCTTCTCTAATTCATTCTCTCCTTGTAAAGCTTCCAATTACAATTGAGGTAATGCTTGCTTAATACATATTCAATTTTCTAAATCATTTCAGATCTTTTACAATCTTGGTTTTCTTGTTTGATTATATTTTATACGGTTCGACGAATCAATCAAGGCTCCTTACTATGGTGGTGGTGACATTTTCCTTGTCTACTCCTTTGATAAATCAAAATTTCATGAAAAAGTAGCAGTTTTGTAATTGTATCATTTTTCTTAAATTCTACTCTCACTTTGTTTGGATCCAATCTTTTTATGGAGCTCACTAGTTTCTAAGTCAGATTTTCAATAGTTCTCTACATGTTTTAAAAAAATGTGGAACGGGTAAATCCTTCCGGTGACATGCCCAAAAAATTTACCAATAAAACCATCGGATACATTCTAATGTAAGTTTGTAACTCTTCTCGATGAGAGCCTGAAAAAACAAACGGTTTGTTTTTTAGGTGAGTTTTGTCACACTTGCATGGAAAGTGCCAGGTGTTCAATTTCAGATATGTTACACATCTTTGAATTAGAGCTAACCTTCAAGAATATTTTGATGGGTCAATCAACTAACAGTTGGATTCTGGTCCCACAAACTTACCTTAATTATAGTCATTTACCCAATTAATGTTAAATTTTGTATTTTACCTTAATTATAGTCATTGAACCCAGGATAAATTTTGTATTTTGTGTTTCTTTCAATTCTCAAGTACGAACTAAATCTTCATTTCTCTTTTGAATTAGTATCTATTGAGATATAAAGTTCCATATCAGACAACTAAGACATGGAGACTCAATAATAACTTGAGAGGCTACTCCATTCATTGTCAATTGATTTTAAGTTGGATGCTTCGATATAGTATCAGAGCAAGCACCATTCATGTTATGGCTCAATAGCTCACATGCTTCACGTCACTCAATTAAAATTGTCCACGTGTTTGGCTTAAAATTACGCCACACATGAGAGGGCGTGTTAAGATATTAAGTCCCATATGAGGCAAATAAGACCTGAAGACTCAATATATAACTTAAAATGCTACTCCACTTATTGCCAATTGATTTTAAGTTGGATGCTTCAATAGTCTCTTATGTGTCCATGAACTGTATCTTAACAAATGAAGCTCATGAATATCATTATCTTTAATTGGATTGTGGTGAGTGAGGATAAAGTCATTGACTCCGTCCTAAGGGAAGAAAAAAAAAGTGACCTTAAAATGGGCTTGTATTTGCCATATAGCTCCGTGGACATGATCATTTTACCTTCAAATGGGAGAAATCAGAATACAGATCAGAAATAAAGCATTTTTGTTTGGTAACAATTTCCTGAAATAATTCATTGTTCCTATTTCTTTTTTACTTAAGCAAATATGAAGTGCACTTGCCAAATATGATTTAATTTGCTACTCTTAATGGGTATCTTGTTCTTTTTTCTTAAAGATACACAAGAATGGATTACAGAAAGGAAGTCGTTGCGAAAATTAGAGCAATAATTTCAGCTCTGTTTGAATTACTCCTCTTCTGGATGACAAAATCTCTCCATCCCTGTATTGCCCACCTGATGTGCACGACTGCGCAAATACTATTCCATGTTGCTTGCAAAATTTTCTATTACATTAAGATAAAAGCATCATGTCCAACACCAAGACCATCAAGTTCTTCATATTCTTGTGCGTTGTTCGAGTCGGTGCATGATGCTATGTCTCAAGACATTTCCGATATAATGAGTGACGTGATAGGGACAGATAGCGGCGTTTTTGTGGGTCCCTTTGAAGATATAGTAAGACAACAAAGGGAGAGGAAGCCGTGTAGCATTAGGCCAACAATGTTGGTTCAACGAAGGGAAAGGAAGAAGAAGGAATTCCCACCACCTTTGCCTGCACTAGTGCAAACGGATAATTTTTCCCCACGAATGCCTTTGAAATTCACTAAGCATTACGTTGATGGAAGGCTTATTCTTAGAGAGGTAAGGACTGAGCATTACAAGTACTTCGAGACAAGTAGAGAAAGTGGTCGTCGTACCCTAAATCTTGTGCCACTTGACAATACCATCCCTTGTCATATTCCTAATATGGAGCATAAAGAGATTAAAGAGATTGAGAATGATACACTTAAGGTTGATGATGAAAAAAAATGTGACAATGGTATTGTGAACATGCTCGACGATGTCCCCATGAACATGCCCGTTGATGCCGCCATGGACATGCCCGTTGATGCCGCAGTGGAGTTGGGGGATCCGGATTCCCTAAACTCGACCGTGCCTACTGCGGCTGCTTAAGATGTGAGTTTTTTGTTTTTTGGTTTTGTAATGTTAACCGTACTGAGCATAAAGATATATTATATATATATTCTTTTTTTGTTATGTTTTGATGTTACTTTAATAAGAATAAAATTGTTATGGTTGGATATTTTTACATTCTATTGTACTATTTTATCTGACCTTAGTTGTGGTTTAAATGTTCGATGACCCACTGCGATCTACAAACAAGTTAAAAATGTTCACACTATTAGGTTCCTATTCTTCTATTTTCTATATTTTATTTCTTTTTTTGAGTAAAATTCAAATAATCTTATGTGATTCACTTGAAATGTTTAATATGGCTTCTTGTTAGAGGTTAGAAAGACTTAATTAGTATCTTGTCCAGTTACAACCCCATTAAAGCATAATTCAAATCCTAATTGTAAGTTTCTGTTTGGTCAAATGATCAAATGGTTATTATGTAGGTTTTGAGAACAAATATATGGTCGCATGAGATTTTAAATAAATAACATGTGATTGATTATCTTAATATTTTCCCTGTTTTCCTAAAATTACAAAATTCCTTAGAGTGTATTAGCATGATATACATTGTAGGTGTCTCTACCTAAAAAGTTTAAATGAGTTGGTTACTTAACATGATATATATCAGAGATATAGGTGCGTAATGTCTTGAATTCAAATCTTCTTGACCGCACAATTGTCTTTGTAATAATTTAATAGTGCAAAAGTACTTTAATTTGTCCATTCTCTATAAAGTTGCATTTAAGGGGGAGTACTAACATGATATCCATTGTTGGTGCCTTTTTTTTAATATCTTAAACTTTTTTAGGTGAGTTGGTTACTTAGCAGAGTCTAAGTGAATGAGAAAATGTTGTTGTCTAATTTATTTTTTTTAGTAATGATGATAGATAAAGAAATTGATATTTTTATATGAAAATATAAAATTTCGCTTAATTTTCTCCCACATGAATAGTTAGTGACAATGGTGTAGCTAGGAAGGGACGGGAGTGGGTCATGTCCCTTCCTGTCCCCACCTGACCCGACTCAACCCGTACGTACTCATAGACCCACCCATTTATAATATAGTATATAAATTTATGTTAACACTAATTTTGGTCCCTTTATTGTGCATATATTTTAGTAGTGGGCTCATACTAATATAAATATATATATATATATATATATATATATATACACACACACACACTATATTATATGTAAAAAATAATATATAAAATTTATTTCAAAGTTTTAATATATTTCAAAGTCTACTTATAATTTTTAAAGGCAGGTAAATAAGGTTAATAGTAAAAAATTGACTTAACTTTGAAGTCAAATAAATAAGATTAATATTATGATTATCGTTAAATGTCTCAAATTTGGTATCTCAAATTATCTTTAAATATACATGTTATCATTGTATTTCTATATAATAAAATTCTTAATATCCATCATAATATTGAACTAAACTAAAAATGTCAAAATTTTTATTTTATGTTTATATTTTTTTTAGTATGCACATTACATTAAAACTTTTTAGTGCTGAAACCTTTTTCATAAATTTTTCAGCCTCCTCTCACTCTAATTCCTAGCTATGCTACTGATTGGTAAGATTCACATTCATGTGAAAGAGACTCATACAAAATTATAATATTTTCATAGGAAAATATATTAGTTTCCGATAAAAATAAGTTTTCAATTCTGTATTTGTTTTTGTTCTTCTTTTAAAATACTATACGTAAGCAAGGAGAGAGAAGTTTTTATTTTTTCTACACGTATATATATAAGCATAACCGCTTGGAATAAAGTGAGTTTTTTTTACTCTTGATGATCTTAAATGTGACATTGTTATGTAAGCATGGTTTTATTTATACCAACTTCCTCATCTGTACTCGAGTTTTGCCAACACCTCGTCTTCCATTCTAACTAAACAAAATCACTTGTCACGTTTGTGTATCTCTTCTAAACTAGTTAATTTTGCAAAATGGTCTCATCTGTTGAGATGTGGAATATATATACCAACTTTTTTTTATCTCTTCACTCACCTATAAATATATTTCTTCCATCGGTTCCAAAAAAAGGTATTAAATATAATTTTTACATAAATTAAAAAAATAAAATAAATGAGAAAGTACAAATAAAGCTCCATTTTATTCACAATAGACCCCAGACAAATATACATTTTATACCAGAAATTGTTTCTTCTTTATAATATTAATTGACCCTGCTTAATTAAGTACCTTATAGTAAAATAGACTTTATATAATTGTTTGAGTTTAAATGGTGTACTTTAGATGTTTTTTATGGGACAAAAAAATTATACGTCAGTCATTACACACACCCACCCTTCACAAACCTCACTAATGCACTTACTCTTATAACTCTCTCTATGTGAACCATTTATGAGCCACTCGATTATGTAGAATGACATGTATGGCAACACAAATTGACCGAAAGATGATATATACGTGGAAAAAAGAAGCTGAACGGTGATATATTTGTGGAAAATACAGGCAGCATTTTTTCCCCGATAAAACGAAAAAGATGTACGATAATGGGTTGGTATCCATGACGTTGTGATTAATCACAAACTGTGCCATGGCATATAACTCACACAAATTATAACAAAACCTCATGCAAAACAACCCAAAAGAGCTGACCAAAGTATTATGGATACCAAGAAAACACATGCGTATATGACAATAATATCTCATTTCAAAGCAAGCGGTTTCTTATGTCTTACATTGAAATTCTCTCTCTTCAGTCTTACAACACTTCCGAATTAAAAATTGATGAGCAGGAGAAAAACGAATTGAACCCAAAAACATTCCTTTAATTTGTTGGAATTTAAAAATTGATGAGCAGGAGAAAAACGAATTGAACCCAAAAACATTCCTTTAATTTGTTGGAATTTTTTATTCATTAGTGGGTTTTATACCTATAAATTGAACATTTTCAACTTGATAATTTGTGAGTTTTTGAATATTTTTTGTTCCTTTTTATGTGTTTTTATATTTTTGTGTAGGAAAAGAGAAAATTGAACAAAGATATGAAAATGGAAGTAAATTGGATGAATCTGTGTCAAAATATAGCACTCGGGGCCCAAGTGTGCATCGACGTGCGACATCACAGCGTTGGGGCAGCGAGCGGCAGGCGCGTGCTCGCGCGGAGGGGCCAGCATGCTGAGGCGCGCGTTTGATGGGCTGCGGCGTTGGACATTCAGCGTGGACGCGTTTTTGCATGCTTTTTGACTTCCAATTGGATTGCTTTTTCCTCCTAAGTTAGGGTTTGGACTTGTAACCTATAAATGCATGGTATGAGGCACATAATGAGGGGGTTAACAACCTAGAGGCTAACAACCTAACATATAATATCACTACACACATCCAAGCTAGGGTTCTTCATCAGATTTTTAGGAGCACGAAAGAGAGCGAGGATTCAAGGGCTGAGCTTGGAGAATGAAGGTTGTGTGACACAGATTCTTTCTCTCTTATCTTTTCCTTTAATTTTTGTAATCCTAAGATGTTCTTTGTTTTGTTATGACGTTTCCCAACCTTGTGATGACTTAACTTTTTATTTAAGAGTGCAATGGAACCCAATGATTAGTCTAATTTAATTTGCTCTCTTATTGATTATTGTTGATCATGTTTGAATCTTTTATCATATTTTGTGCTTATTTGATGATTGTCTAGCTAGCAATTATTGTGATATAACCTAGATAAAATTGGAAAATGAATTCTAGGGTTAGATCTGGATATGATAACATGCGTCTTGATTATTCTTCTTTGGATTGAATAACTTGATTTGTGTATAAGATAGGAATATATTATATGCCGTGTGTAACCAATTTGAGAATTTAAACTTAATGAATCTGTTCTAAGTTATTTCACATAGGAATATAGTGATTTAATTTGAATAGATATATTTACCTAGCCATCAAAAGAGGGTAGTTAAATAATTATGAATTCTCGGTTAACGATTCGTTATGATTAATTAATTAAAAATAGAGTAAAGAAATTTAGACGAGGCATTGGGAGAAGTTGTGATCTTAGCTTATTAATCTGATACTCATCCTTGCTTAGTAATTTATTTATTTTAGTTAATTAATTTAAGTTCATAAATTTTATTCATTGGTTTAAATAAGATTGAATTGATATAAAGTTAGTACTTGGGATTATTATTAGCATATTTCTCGTGGGATCGACACTCTACCTATTACTATATTACTTGTTGATCACGTATACTTGCGCGCATTTTGTCAATACCAAATTGGACAAACAAGTTTTTGATCCTCGTCGTCCGCTGAGCTAAGGATCAAAAACTTGTTTGTCCAATTTGAAATTGGCAAAATTGGACAAACAATGGCTAGATAAATATATCTATTCAAATTAAATCACTATATTCTTATGTGAAATAACTTAGAACAAATTCATTAAGTTTAGATTCTCAAATTGGTTATACACGACATATAGGTATGTAATATCCAGGAATTTAAAAAAAAAGAATTATTATTAATGAAATAAGAAATATTTGATTTTTATATATATTCATGTGCAATTACGTGTATTATGTGATTTGAATTATGTAAGCATAATGAGCAGAAGCTAAAATGAAATTATTGTGTACGACAAGCTTAAGTTAGGAATTAACTAAGTTTGGTAGAATGAGCCATGTGTAGCATAATGATTCATGGTGAATCAATTGAAGATTATGGGAAGAGATTTATTTAAAAAATGATTAACTGATTATTACGTGTGTGTATAATAATTGTGTTATATAGTGGACTGTTACTATCTTCATCCAGTATAACTTGGCCCAATAAGTTACACCGGATATAAGGGTGCTCTCCAACCCGACAAGCTTTGGATTAGTACTGGTGGTGACAAGTCACAAACCGGGTCGGTAAGCCCAAAGTGGGTTGGCCCTAATAAGTTTTACTGATGTGGAGGGATAAGATACGTTAATGTGTAATCCCAAATTTCCAGTCCCGTTAGTACAAGTAGTCGCATTAGGCCAATGTTCTATCTCCCTACCTTACTTGATAAAAGGTTAATCAGACGGTTACTATAGGTATGGTTGGAGGGTGAGTTGGTAAACTTTTCACTTAATCACTCTTAACTAGCGGGTACCGTTATTGGGTGCCGGTCATACGATTTGGGTAATGACCAATGCTTGGGTAAACGTCACTTTATATATACCGATCCCCAATCATTTTGCAGAGCTTACTGGAATTGCTTAGCTCTGATATAAGAGAGGGACATTAAGTTTGAGAGATAAAAGAAAATCCTAGGGGAGCTCTTGTCGTTCGGAAGGGCAAACCGAGACTGAGAACGAGAAATAGTAGATAGAGCTTCCAGAAGGTAGGCCCCTATTACCTTAAACATTACTCCGTGCTTATCCAGTTGATTTCCATTTATATCATAATATACATGAGTTGAAGTATTAAAAGTCTTAGTGCGAGAATAATGTTAAACTTTCGGTCATAAGATAGTTGCGTAGAAAACTATATGTTATATATGTTGAACTAGATAATGAGTTGAACAGAGTTTTAATAATGGCATTAGACATCTCACTCAGCTAATGCTAAGAGTCTGTATACAGTCTAAACGAGCCTAAGACTCTGTGTTTACTGTTTATACAGACCATAGATGACGACAGTTGGATTTTATAACCAAAACATGAATAAAACCAATGTAGGGTGTAACTGTGTCTCTAGTAGTGATTTTAGCAACAAACTACTCATAGACATCTGTCAATATGCCAAATGGAATGTTATCAGTAGCTAATATTAGACCAAACTCCAAACCTTTGGTTCTGCAGTTTTGTAATAGGCCTGAGTTTGAAATTCATCCCAAGGTCTGTTGTGATTATCCTTTCTCAGGTCTTTGCATCCTAATTGGTAGACCAAGTCAGACTCAGTCTATGTTTTAAATTTGTTTGAACATAAGAGCATAACCTCAGATCAATCAGCCCAAGACTACTCTTTGAGCTGGAATGTTAAAGTATGCCTTAGTCAGCAAATCGTAGAGTGAACTCTACGAACGTAGAGTGACTTCATTCCGATCATAGAGCTCACCCACTAACCGTAGAGTAAACCAGTCAAAGCCTTGCACTAATCGTTGAGTGAACTCTACAATCATAGAGTAACTTCACTCGATCATAGAGCTCACTCCTAGACCAAAACCTTATAGTTGGCTTAGCTTTCATAAATCGTAGAGTGAACCCTACGATCGTAGAGTGACTCCACTCCAATCGTAGAGCTCAGTCACTAACCGAAGAGTAGGTCAGTCGAGTCATGCAATAGTCGTAGAGTGACTCCATTGACCATAGTAAAACTCCACTAAATCGTAGAGTCACCCCACTGATTATAGAAGCGACCCCACTGGTTACAACATGACACCACAGATCGTAGAGTTGATCATAGAGTCACCCCACTGATCGTAGAGTGACTCCACTGGTCATGACAGTCACCCATCAACCGTAGTCTGATCATAACAGATCGTAGAGTGGGCAGGTGGATCGTAGAAAGTTTCTGTAAGTTGACCTAACATTGCAGACCTTGTTCCATACCTGTTGAGTCATTCTTGAGTCCTTACTTGGACATGTATATGCTTACCCAAAATGTGTTGGAATAGAAAGATGGTTGTCTAGAGTAAACCCAGCCACTGTCCTAAACTGAAGGTTACTGATGTGACCATTCAATCACAAAGATATCAAGGAACCACTCAAAGCAGATGTATAAACAAGTCTATTAATAATAGGTAGTAACAGATAGTTAAGTGAACCATAGAGCAAACTGCATGAGTCACACAATTAGGTCCATTATTGATGTTTATCGATGATTAATTAAAGGTAACTTATTACTACTGTAAGATACTCCAAGAAAGACATTAGAGATAAATTGTAGCAGCAGCCCAGACAAGTTCCTAACTTACACAACTTTATATATTGTGCAAGTTTTCGTATGTTGTTGCAAGCTTCTGATTATTGCTTTATAATCATATCGAGCAAGTTTTTCTTAATTTACACAACCTTAAATGTTGTGCAAATTTCCTCTTATGGAAAAGATGAAGACTATAATCGGTGCATGTTGAACACATATCCAACTTGTACTCTTATTAATCGTACAAGTAGACTGATTATCAGAATAATTCTTGTGTTATTCAAATCTATGACGATTATTGTTTAAACTCTAAAGTTTGATGCAAGTCATAATCGTATGTTTGGATAATTCTTATATCTTGTTGCGAACTTTGAAAATACTGAGAAGAATGTCTATGCCACTTGAATTGGCTAGACTGATATTGATGAAATAGAAAGCTGTCCAAACCTTTTAAGTTGGTGCGGACTTTTTATAATCTGCTGAGATGAACAACCCTCATAGAAGGGGATAATATTTAACATCGGGGAACCGACACATGCGCGAACAACAAGTAAGGTTTATGCATAACACTAAGATAATTTAGGCTGATCACCTATTGTACTTGTTTATTGGGTTATCAGATGAATTTCTGGTAATTCTAGTAGAAGTTCAAAGCCATGGTGGCTACTCAGTGTTGGATACTTCCTTAATTGGAAAACCTTGAAATCCATGGATCTTTCAGGAACTCTTCAGTCCTTAATAACTTATCTTTTTACTGTGATAAGATTTGGAATAAGATTAGTGAATTAAAATTCGTTCGCAACATCCATATGCAAGTCCTTGAACTGTCATGATAAGTTATGAACCTTACCCTTATTGTTCATTTTTAATTGCGATATACTTGCTGAGCAAACTTGTTTCTCACTCTTGCTTCCCTAACATTTCAGTTAAGACTGAACGTGACAGTAGCTCTAGAAAGGATAAGGGCAAGGGAAAGGCTGTAGAGTAGTCCCGTCCTGCGTTAATTTGAATGTTGTTTTTGTTATGTATTAAGACCAAAAATGATATGTTTTAGTTGGATTGTAATACTGAACGGTTTCGAGACTTGGGACAAGAATGTTTATGTTATATCAATATAAATCTTTCTTTTAGATTTCCGATGTGAGTTATATAATATGATGTATGAGATTAGTACGTGAAGCACCAGATTCGAGGTAAAGGTACCTGAATTTGGAGGCGTCACAGGTTGGTATCAAAGTTATAGGTTATAAACTTTAGGAGAGAGAATCCTTAAGCTATAACCTTAGAAGGGATAGAGGGAATAGAAGGAGATAAGACTCATATAGAGTTTTATGAGATGATCTTAGGTAGGCTTTGAAAGTAGTATGCACACAAGTCAATCATATTTGATATGATGTAGCATATACTTTGTAATCTTATTCATTTATTAATAAAAGAATTAATTTTCTTAAAAGGCATTTTATATTATCTACATAGTGTTGTCATATTAAATGTGATAAACCCATAGTTTTGAGCAATAATTTTAGAATCATGATGGTGATCATGCTAAAGAGATCTAAATTCAAGATAGCTCACAAACTAAAATCGTTCCTAATCATTGGATTACTAAAAAGGGGATTAGTGAATCCGGATAGATTAGTACATACGTTGCTTGCTCTTAGGAAGAGGATGATTGATCTCATAATCATTTGTGTGGAGACACTAAAGCAAGTATGTAGGTGCTAATTGGAGAATAAGTTCACTGAACGTGGCTCGCTAAGGAATACCTAATAGAGTTTTACTCGCCTGTCAATAGGAATTCCTTTAGTGATAGTAGTACAAGTGATCCTTGGACTTGAGATCATCATACTATCTTGTGTATGATGAATTATACTTTGACATGTCCCTTAAGACCTTTAGGGTATATCAAAGAGTATGATTAGGTATAATAAGTTGTACATGGAGATAGGTGAATGATCAACAAAGAATCTACCACATCTAGTAAAAGATGTGAATGTCCTATGTGATTCGATAAATGACAACTCAGTAGTCCTTGGCCAAGGTAGAATGAAAATTAGAAAGGAGTTTCTAATTTGCATATATTATTTAGAGTTGTGCATTTGAAAATCGAAATACATATAATTAAATAAAAGACTTGACAGTAAATCCATGTCTTATATTTAATTAGAACATTGTATGGTAGAATGATTGAATTATATGGTAACTATGCACCGAAAGGTTCTTTTGTGATTAATGTTGAAATCTATATTATCTGAAAAGTCGTTGATCGCTAACGGGGCTTACTCTTATTGTAGAATAAATATTATTTATTTAAATAAATTAAATAGTTTAATTTATTTATTTAAATATAATTAGAATTGTTCTAATTGATTTATTCACAACCGGTTTAATATGAAGAACCTAAAGGATCACACCGCAAAAGAAAAATATTTATTTAAGAAGTAAATGACATAATTGTAATAATAAGTTAAGTGTATTTAATTTAATCTATGAAGATAGAATAAATTAAATAGCTTAATATTTATTATTTAATATTTTAGAAATATTAAATATAAATTAATAAGAGGAGTCTTATTATTATTATTATTATTATTATTATTACTATTACTATTATTTAATTCCTAATAGGGATTGGGAATTAATTAATAGAAGTACTCTCTCATGAATTCCTAATTAGATTATGAGCATAATTAATTAACAGAGTTTAATTATAATAGAAACCCTAATCCTAAATAGTTTAGGGAAGGGTTTTCCTACATCTATAAATAAGAAAAATCTTATCATAGATTGGGGTTACAAACTCTTGCATTAGATTGTGGAGAGTACTTGCAATTTCTATAGAGATAGAAACTAGGGTTTTGCCAACACCCATCTTTTTGAACAACTATTCTTCCTTGGTGGATCACCTCTAGAGGCCAAACACTTGAGTGGCTAACGTTGATCAAGCGAAAGAATTTAGTCGGTGAAATTCAAGGAGAACGCGAAGGAATTGGAGGTGAACTTGTACCCGAGGAAGCTTTGATTCACGAGGGTATAATTCTCTATATCTATCTCGTTCGTTAATTGATAGTTGAACACAAGGAAAGATCATGGAGATGGTTTGTATGAAAAAATTTAAAAACCGTTTTATCACGCTTCCGCTCTATTTATGTAATTTGATTGCATGCTTGCGTTATATACAAACCTAACAGTGGTATCAGAGCCAATCCTTGTGTTAATTATTGATTTTGGTGATTCCATGTATGAATTGATATGCGATACGATCGGATTTTTGGGCTGAAATTTTTTTTGATTCTGCGTCGCGGCGCAGTCACGCACCGCTTCCAGTTCATTCTACAGCGCAGCCGCGCCCGACCCTAGAAATCGTTTCTGGGGGTACAGCGCGGCAGCGCCGCTCCTAGTTCATTTTGGAGCGCGACCATGCCAGTCTGCAGGTTTTGAATTTTTATTTTATTTTTCTCAATTAAAATAAATGGTTTATTTAATTGATAAAAATTTAAAAAATAAATTTTTTTTTATCTGATATATGATTTCAGATTGCTAAAATTAAAGGAGTTTAATTTTGATTTGGTTTTTGATTAAAATAAAAGAATTTATTTTGTTTCAAAACTAAATAATAGCAAACTTTTAAGCCCATTAAATGATATCAATGCATATATGGAATAGTTTTATTATTCATGAGATAAATGTTATTTATTGATGCATGTGAAGATATGTATGATAATAAATGGGATTGATTATGGACTATTGTCCAATGTGTGATTGGATTTATTTTAGAGGATGCTTGAATAAATGGGTTTATATAAATGGGGTCTGCGTACCTCGTCTTTTTTAATTTTTCTTAATGTAAATTCTATCTCCCTCCTATATACTTTCCCTTGACTGCTGATCAAGGTTTCTATTTATTATAAATAGTATATGTAATAGGATTAGTTAGAATTATTTTGAAGAATTGGAGACAAAGGAGCAAGGAGCGCATGAAGACTCGTTTGTAATGGAGCCCGGGTTTAAATGTAATAGTTATATTTAAATTTAATTCCTGCACCATAGGTTTGACCTTTTGGTTCACTTGGTGACTCTAGTGAACCAAACTAGAATAAAAGTCCATAATCAATCCGGGTAGAATATAATATTCTATATGTGCATGCTTACTATGTATATATATTATATATTATCCAACATGCTTCGCATGTTAAATAATATGACACGTATTTTATATGTATATGTGCATGCACGCTAAACAAGATGAGACTAATAATAATAAACCCCTCAAAGAAATCATATTAAGTCCTAAACGTTCAAAGATATTCGGAATATCGAACGTCGCCTTCTAGCATGGTAAAGCAATAGAGTATTAAATATTTAATATGATTTTGTTATGCACACATAAGGAGAGTATTAAATATTTAAGATGTTGTTTTATCACATTTGATGCTTATTAAGGAATTGAACATTACTGCTTTGTTGTGCACACACAAGGGCGGTCTTTTTCTCTTCACATATATGGAAGTGCTAGGTTGGACTTAACTTAGATTATTTTAGTTCGGATGTGAACACACTTGACCATTATAATCTAAGAGGCAAAATACAAGGAGTTACATAGTGATGTAATTGACAATAGTTGTCTACCTATTTATTTATATATAGTTTGTTGTGCACACACAAGGCTATATACATTTGAAATGAGATCCTTATTCTCACTAGCAAATCTTTAATTAGATTTGCCGAACTATATATTGAGGGTAATATAGTTTGATGAAAATAGTTGGAGATACCAATTTAAATAAAGACCTAATTTATTTTGATGATTAATAAAATGAGTGTATGCTAAAATATTGTCTATTTCACATGCAGAATTTAAAAATGTCAAACTCACTATCACTGTGTAGCATACTTGATGCTAACAAACTGATCGAACCGAATTACACGGACTGGTTAAGGAATCTGAGAATTGTTCTCACTGCTAAAAAGATTTCTTATGTCCTAAATTCGCCAGTCCCTGCAAATGTTGCAGAAACAGCCTCTGAGGAAGAGATTGCTACTTTCAGAAAGTGGCAAGATGATGCAATCTTGGCTCAATGCATCATGCTCGCATCCTTGAGTAACGAGCTTCAGCGTCAGCATGAAACTATGGATGCTCCTACTATATTGTTGCACCTCAAAGAGTTGTATGGTGAGCAAAGTAGGACTGCTAGATATCATATATCTAAGGAGCTCTTCCGATCTCATATGACCGAGGGCACTACCGTTGAGACTCATGTCCTCAAGATGATCAATTTGTTTGAACAAATTGGACAGCTTGGGTTCGTGATGGATGGGGAGTTAAGTCAAGATTTGATCTTGTAGTCACTCCCGGACACCTTCTCACAATTTGTTGTGAATTTTCACATGAATAAGTTGGATGTCAGCTTGCCTGAGTTACTTAACATGTTGAAAACTGCAGAAGGTCACTTCTCATCCAACAAGAACCAAGTCTTACTAGTGGATGATTCTTCCAAGAAAAGGAAGAGGCCCTAGGTATCTTCTGAAAAGAAGAAAAACAAGAAGGCTAAGGGCACGACGAAGAGAAAGGATAAAAAGAAACCTGATCATGATAACAAAGGAATTTGCTACCATTGCAACAAGCCGGGACATTGGAAGAGGAACTACAAGGAGTATCTTGCGGATCAAAAGCATAAGAAGCTTGGAGAAGCTTCGACTTCCGATCTAGGTTTGTTCATGATTGAAATTAATTTTTCTGAAAGACAAAATTCTACTTGGGTATTGGATACCGGTTGTGGTTCTCACATATGTAATAATATGCAGGGACTAAGCAGAAGTAGAAAGCTGAACAAGGAAGAAGTCATCCTAGGAGTGGGAAATGGAGCAAAGGTTGTTGCATTAGCTGTAAGAACTTATTGTTTAGCACTGCCTACGGGCAAATTCATTAGTTTAAATAATTGTTATTATGTTCCAACACTCATTAGAAACATTATTTCAATTTCTGTATTGGATATGGATGGTTTTGATATTATAATAAAGAACAACAGTTGTTCTATTTATAATAAAAATGTTTTATATGGTGTTGACAATTTATTGAATGGACTTTACATACTTGACTTGCATGAAAATATACTTCAAATTGAACAAACTAAGAAAAGAAAGAGAGATGATGTTAATTATACCTTTATGTGGCATTGTAGACTCAGTCATATCAACGAAACAAGATTAACCAAGTTGCATAAAGATGGACTTTTAGAGCTATCTGATTATGAATCATATCCAACTTGTGAATCTTGTCTCATGGGTAAGATGACTAAATCTCCTTTTAGTGGAAAACGAGAAAGAGTTACAGAGTTGTTAGCATTGGTACACACAGACGTATGTGGACCTATGACAACGAATGCACGAGGAGGGTATTCTTATTTTATTACTTTCACTGATGATCATTCTAGATTTGGATATATGTATTTAATGAAATACAAGTTTGAATCGTTTAAAAAGTTCAAAGAATTCAGAAGTGAAGTAGAGAAGCAAACTGGTAAGAGTATTAAAATTCTTCGATCGGATCGAGGAAGGGAATACTTGACCAATGAGTTTCTTAGTTGTCTCAAATAAAATGGTATAATCTCATAATGGACTCCACCAGGGACGCCACAGTTAAATGGTGTATTTGAAAGGAAAAATCGAACATTGTTGGACATGGTTCGTTCCATGATGAGTTATACCGACCTTCTAGTATTCTTTTGGAGTTATGCCCTAGAAACGGCTGTATACCTACTTAACAAGGTACCTACCAAATCCGTCCCAAAGACCCCATATGAATTATGGACAGGGAGGAAACCTAGTTTTAAGCATGTTAAGACTTGGGGTTATCCAGCTTATGTCAAAAGGTTTGAGCATGATAAGTTGAAGACTAGATCCGATAAGTGTAGATTTATGGAACACGCTGCCTTCTTGGAAAAGGAGTTTATCCTTGAAGGGATTAGTGGGAGTAAGATATATCTTGAAGAAGTTCAAGAACCATAAAATACTACAGATCAAAGTTAGGTACCTGATCAAGTGGAAGAACCTACTGTATCACAATCTATTCGTAAATCTAGAAGAGTAGCGAAGATACCTGATAGGTATGGATTCATCATAGAGGATGATGATGAGGTACACATCATAGATGATGATGATCCATTGACTTATGAAGAGGCTATGAGTAGAAAAGACTTAGAGAAATGGCTAGAAGCCATGAAATCCGAGATGGACTCCATGTATGAAAACCAAGTATGGACTTTGGCTTCACCACCTGAGGGCATTAAGCCTATTGGGTGTAAATGGGTCTTTAAGAGAAAGACTATAGTGGATGGCAAGGTAGAGACCTATAAGGCCCGACTAGTTACAAAAGGTTTCAAACAAAGACAAGGAGTTGACTATGATGAAACCTTCTCACCAGTAGCTATGCTCAAGTCCATTCGGATTTTGCTTGCAATTGCAGCTTATTATGACTACGAAATCTGGCAAATGGACGTGAAAACGGCCTTCCTCAATGGAGAGCTTGAGGAGAATGTATATATGATACAGCCAGAGGCTTTTGTTTCAATGGTTGGAACAAACCAAGTCTGTAAGCTACAACGATCTATTTATGGATTGAAGCAAGCTTCTCGAAGATGGAACATCCGTTTTGATGAGATAATCAAAAAGTTTGATTTTATCAAAAATGAGGATGAATATTGTGTGTACAAGAAGATTAGTGAGAGCGCTGTTTCATTCCTTGTATTATATATTGATGATATATTACTGATAGGGAATGATGTTCCTATGCTACATTCGATCAAAATTTGGTTATCTAAACACTTCTCCATGAAGGATTTGGGTGAGGCATCCTATATTTTGGGGATAAAGATCTATAGAGATAGATCTAAAAGGATGTTTGGCTTGACCCAAGGAAAGTAACATTGACTCGATGCGAAAGAAGTTTAGCATGGAAGATTCCAAGAGAGGTCTCATGTCGATGAGCCATGGAATACATCTCTCCAAGAAACAGGTCCCAAAGACACCTAAGGAGAGAGACCGTATGAGTAAGATTCCTTATGCTTCAACAATAGGATCTATCATGTACGGTATGATATGTACTAGACCAGATGTCGCTCATGCACTTAGTGTAACAAGCAGATTTCAGTCGAATCCAGGAGAAGAGCACTAGAAGGCAGTGAAAAACATCCTAAAGTACTTAAGAAGAACTAAGGATGTATTTCTTGTCTACGGTGGGTCTGAATTGAAACTAGAGGGCTATACAGACTCAAGTTTTCAAATGGACCAAGATGACAGTAAATCCGTTTCAAGGTATGTGTTTACCTTAAACGGTGGCGCAGTGAGTTGAAAAAGTTCCAAGCAGCAAACAGTTGCTGATTCAGTAATAGAGGCAGAGTACATAGCTGCAAGTGAAGTCACAAAGGAAGCTGTTTGGATGAAGAAGTTCATAACTGAACTTGGAGTGGTTCCTAGCATTAGAGGAGACGTACCTTTATTCTGTGACAACACTAGAGCTGTTGTGCAGGCTAAGGAACCTAGGTCTCATCAGAAATCTAAACACGTGTTGCGGCAGTTTCATTTGATTAGAGAGATCATTGAAAGAGGAGATGTCACCCTGGAGCGTGTGGACTCTCAAGATAACATTGCAGATCCATTTACTAAAGCTTTAACACAACAACAATTTGATCGTCACTTAGAGAAGATGGGTATTAGATACCATGGCGATTGGCTTTAGTGCAAGTGGGAGATTGAAAGTAGTATGCACACAAGCCAATCATATTTGATATGATGTAGCATATACTTTGTAATCTTATTCATTTATTAATAAAAGAATTGATTTTCTTAAAAGGCATTTTATATTATCTACATAGTGTTGTCATATTAAATGTGATAAACCCATAGTTTGGAGCAATGCTTTTAGAATCATGATGGTGATCATGCTAATAAGATCTAAATTCAAGATAGCTCACAAACTAAAATCGTTCCTAATCATTGGATTACTAAAAAGGGGACTAGTGAATCCGGATAGATTAGTACATACGTTGTTTGCTCTTAAGAAGAGGATGATTGATCTCATAATTATTTGTGTGGAGACACTAAAACAAATATGTAGGTGCTTATTGGAGAATAAGTTCACGGAACGTGGCTCGCTAAGAAATACCTAATGGAGTTTTACTCGCCTGTCAATAGGAATTCCTCTAGTGATAGTAGTACAAGTGATCCTTGGACTTGAGATCATCATAGTATCTAGTGTATGATGAGTTATACTTTGACATGTCCCTTAAGACCTTTAGTGTATATCAAAGAGTATGATTGGGTATAATAAGTTGTACATGGAGATAGGTGAATGATCAACAAAGAATCTACCATGTCTTGTAAAAGATGTGAATGTCCTATGTGATTCGATAAATGACAACTCAGTAGTCCTTGGCCAAGACAGAATGAAAATTAGAAATGAGTTTCTAATTTGCATTATTTAAAGTTGTGCATTTGGGAATCGAAATACATATAATTAAATAAAAGACTTGACAGTAAATCCATGTCTTATATTTAATTGGGACATTGCATGGTAGAATGATTGAATTGTACGGTAACTATGCACTGAAAGGTTCTTTTGTGATTAATGTTGAAATCTATATTATCTGGAAAGTCGTTGATCGCTAAGGGGGGTTTAATTTATTTATTTAAATATAATTAGAATTGTTCTAATTGATTTATTCACAACCGGTTTAATATGGAGAACCTAAAGGGTCACACCGCAAAAGAAAAATATTTATTTAAGAAGTAAATGGCATAATTATAATAATAAGTTAAGTGTATTTAATTTAGTCTATAGAGATAGAATAAATTAAATAGCTTAATATTTATTATTTAATATTTTGGAAATATTAAATATAAATTAATAAGAGGAGTCTTATTATTATTATTACTATTACTATTATTTATTCCTAATAGGGATTGTGAATTAATTAATAGAAGTACTCTCTCATTAATTCCTAATTGGATTAGGAGCATAATTAATTAAAGGAGTTTAATTATAATAGAAATCCTAATCCTAAATAGTTTGGGAAAGGGTTTTCCTACATCTATAAATAAGAGAAGTCTTATCATAGATTGGGGTTACAGACTCTTGCATTAGATTGTGGAGAGTACTTGCAATTTCTATAGAGATAAAACTAGGGTTTTGCCAACACCCATCTTCTTGAACAACTATTCTTCTTTGGTGGATTACCTATAGAGGCCAAACGCTTGGCTGGCTAACGTTGATCAAGCGAAGGAATTTAGTCGGTGGAATTCAAGGAGAACGCGAAGGAATTGGAGGTGAACTTGTACCCGAGGAAGCTTTGATTCACGAGGGTATAATTCTCTATCTCCATCTCTTTCGTTAATTAATAGTTGAACACAAGGAAAGATCATGGAGATGGTTTGTATGAAAAAAATTTAAAAACCGTTTTATCACGCTTCCGCTCTATTTATGTAATTTGATTGCATGCTTGCGTTATATACAACCCTAACAGGCTTGTCCTAGGAAGTCAATAGAGTTGTGAAATATACTTTCATTTTATACAATGAGATTATATTTTTATCCCGAAGGTATTGATAGAGTTGTTATTTTTGTGGCTGTGATTGTAGGATGCCAGAGATGGGTGAACCTAGTAGGATCATGGAGGAGGAACCACGTGACATCTTTGTGGTATTCGAGTCACCCTAGATAGTTGAGCCTATATGGACTGTTGTTCCAGTTAAGGAGGAGCCTTAGTTAGAGTCCGATCCGGAAGAGGATCCGGAGGAGGACCCCACTGACAGTGAACCCCTAGATGAACCAGAGGAGATGCCCCATATTTACACCACATTTGAAGAAGATCTGTTAGAAGAGTATGCAGACTGTATCCTTGAACAAGGAGATTGGATCCAGGAGTTGAAACAGGAGGTTCAGGAGCGAAAGGAAGCCTCTGTTCAGTTAGGAGCCATTATACATCAATGGGATGATGCTATAGGACGAGTAGATGATTTAGAACAGGAGGTAAAGAGTAAGAACAGGAAAATGAATAAGATGGGGTATGATTTCCGCACTGTTATGGAAAGGTGGATGGATGGTGTGTATCACTATCCAGCAGAACAGGGATAGACTCACTACACCTTGAGTCGAGATCTGATGATTCACCTGGGACAATTAGAGTATAAGAGTGTCGTGGAGTGTGGTATGCTCGGATAGATTGTTATCTTAGGTGTCTAATATTATGTGATTATGTAAATCCCAACCTTTTATTATGTGTGGGATAGTAATTGTAGATCCCCCCCAAGTTTTGTAAAGGGGTGGTATGTTAGTAAATCCCCATCTTTTGTTATATTAGGGGATAAGTGGTGACATTTATAGTAGTATGCTATAAGGAAATCATGTATGATGTAATGATTACTGGCATATGAATATATACGTTTGTTCTTCTAAAAATGTTGCAATATATATATATATATATATAATCATATATATATATACTATAGTATATAACAGGATTATTATATTAAAACTTCCTTTATCTATTTACCAGAAAATGCCGCTCAGACGTAGACAACAAGCTCAACCCACTCAAGAAGAGTCGGTTAACAACGAGAGGGGACAAATATACCCTATGCAGAGGTTAGTAGATTTATTGGAAGGGGTATTCCAAGGTAGAGGTACTGGACCTGTGAACAAGAAGGACACATTACACCTAATTATCCTAACCCGAAGAAAGTTCGAGGATGCTTCGCTTGTGGAGCGACAGGGCATCAGATCAAAGACTGCCTGAACAAAAGAAACACTGGAGGGAGCAACAATAAGGGGGGAAACAGCAAGCTGATGATCGGAGGGCCTACGCAACTAAGTCGTCTAACTGCCAGAACATTCAATATGACCGTCCAAGACGCAGTGGCATCCAAGGACGTGGTGTCAGGTATTATCCAAATCAATAATATAAATGCTTACGTATTATTTGATTCGGGTGCTACCTGTTCTTTTGTATCCGAAGAGTTTGCTAAGCAATTAAATTTACCCCAAGAACGACTAGAAATTCGCTTGAACATAGAAGTTGCAAATATGGACGTAATCCCCGTAGAATTTATACATCGTAATTGTTGTGTTGAGATTAGGGAACATAAGCTAAGCGTAGACTTAATCCCGATAAGATTGGGAGAGTTTGACGTGATTCTATGAATGGATTGGTTGTATAACCATGGGGCAGTAATTGACTGCCAGAAGAAAAGTGTAAACCTTCAGACCTCGAATCAGTCTAAGGTAGTATTTTATAGTAGCACATCGCTTAGACGATCGAGTTGCTTAGACGATCGACTTGTCTTACGATGATGCAGGCCAAGAAATTATTGAGAAATGGATGTAAAGGCTATTTAGCCTATCTGGTAGACACGAAGAAAGATGGAATAAAAATAAAAGATATACCGGTAGTGAGAGAATTTTTAGACGTATTCCTTAACGAGTTACTCGGTCTTCCGCTAGATTGGGAGATTGAGTTTGTTATAAAGCTAGTGCTAGGGACGACATCGATTTCTAAAGCCCCATATCGTATGGCACCAGTAGAAATGAAGAAGTTGATGATACAACTTCAAGAATTGCTGGATAAGGGGTATATCCAGCCAAGTATGTCTCCATAGGGAGCACCAGTTTTATTCGTAAAAAAGAAGGACGGATCCGTTGAGACTTTGTATCGACTACCGAGAGTTGAACAAAGTAAAGATTAAGAATAGATATCCGTTGCCAAAAATTGACGATCTTTTTTATTAGCTGAAGGGAGTGAAGTGTTTCTCGAAGATAGATTTGAGAATAGGATATCACCAGCTGAAAGTGAAAAAGGAAGATGTGCCCAAGACTGCATTTCGAACTAGGTATGGGCACTACGAATTTCTGGTGATGTCATTCGGTTTAACGAATGTACCGGCTGCGTTTATGGACTTGATGAATCGAGTCTTCAAGCCATATCTAGATAAGTTTGTAGTAGTCTTCATCGATGACATCTTGATTTATTCAAGGACCAAAGAAGAGCACGCTGAGCATCTGAAGATAGTGATGGAGACTTTAAGGAAGGAGAAATTGTACGCAAAATTTTTTAAGTGTGAATTCTGGTTGGAAAGAGTACAGTTTCTAGGATATGTGATAGATAGAGACTGAATCTCGGTAGACCCGGCAAAGGTGGAGACGATGATTAACTGGGAGTAGCCAAAGACACCGACAGAAGTGCGAAGTTTCTTAGGGTTAGCTGGGTACTATCGAAGGTTTATTCAAGACTTTTCTAAGATAGCAACTGTGACACCCCCAAATCCAGGTACTTAATTCCCACTGATTTGGTGCTCACTATAACATACATTCAAAACTAACTATCCAATAAAATAACAATTAGATAAACTTAAAGAAACATCTTCCCAAAATGGGTTACATCTCCAAACTATTAAATAATCAAATCCCAGGTTCTTTTAACCTTAATACATCAAATGCGGAATAAAACATAATTAAAACAAGTCTTGTTACAAATATCAATCAAATAAATAATAAATCTAGAACTACTTCTGCATCTTGCCCTTGCCCTTACTGGTGGACGGCTCGTCCTGCTTCTCGGGCTTAGCTGCAATGTTTAGTGCAAGAGTGAGCAAACAATTGCTCACAAGTACGATAACAATAATATTTAAATGAACTGAATTTCAACTGAGGAATAACAGTTTTCTGAATCTCGGTCATTAAATGATCAAAGTCTAAAAACTCGTTAGAAAGCTCGATTCAAGGAATAATAGATTTCAAAATATAGAAATTATATCTGAGGGTCACAAGACCTCGAACTATGTCCCGGTGCTAAATCAATTTCAAACTCGATTTCGATATAGGGGCCGTTCCCGGTGCTAAATCAATTACAAACTCGATTTCCCTATCTTGCGGTAATCCTGGCAAATCATCAGGAAACACGTCCGCAAAATCCCTAACTACTGGTATCTCCTCCAGTTTTGCACCCACCTTTTGGGTATCGACTATGTAGGCTAGATATCCTACACATCCTTGTCTCAACATCTTTCTGGCCTGCATCATCGTCATACAACTCGTTTGTCTAGGCGACTTGCTTCCATAAAACACTACCTTTGACGGGGTCATAAGGTTTACACACTTCTTTTGACAGTCAATAACTGCCCCATGGTTAAACAACCAATCCATACCCAAAATAACATCAAACTCCCCAAGACGAATTGGGATCAAGTTTACTGTCATCACATGACCCTTAATATCTACCTAACAGTTCTTGTGAACAAACTTAACAGGAATCACCTCCCTATTCACAATTTCTATGTTCATAGGGTAATCTAATTCTTCCTGAGGTAACTCTAATTTCTTAGCAAAATCATCGGATATAAATGAGCAAGTAGCACCCGAGTCAAACAATACATAAGCATTAACATTATTGACTGGAATGATACCTGACACTACATCCTTTGACTGCACAACATCCTGCACCGTCATATTGAATGTTCGAGCGGTAGGTCGGTTGGGCTGTGTCGGTCCGGTGATAGTCAGATTACCTCCACCGCTGCTCGTGAACTACGTGAATATCTCGGGGCTCCTCCTCCCTAATCTGGCTGGGCTCTCCTCTATCAGTCATCCTGACAACAAAATTTTAAGTTTTAATTACTAATCGATAATACTCGCGAGCACATAAGTTTGTTATCAAATAAGCACATAGCACATAATCATTTTATTGTCTTTAATGAATTTCCGTAATTCATTCCTTATAACTCGATAAGAGTTTATCACCACTATATTCTCTATCTTCTAAAAGGCTACTACCCTAAGGTTTTCCCCACCTAAAGGTTCATAACCTACAGCTCTGATACCAACCTGTGACACCCCCAAATCCAGGTACTTAATTCCCACTGATTTGGTGCTCACTATAACATACATTCAAAACTAACTATCCAATAAAATAACAATTAGATAAACTTAAAGAAACATCTTCCCAAAATGGGTTACATCTCCAAACTATTAAATAATCAAATCCTAGGTTCTTTTAACCTTAATACATCAAATGCGGAATAAAACATAATTAAAACAAGTCTTGTTACAAATATCAATCACATAAATAATAAATCTAAAACTACTTCTGCATCTTGCCCTTTTGCCCTTACTGCAATGTTTAGTGCAAGAGTGAGCAAACAATTGCTCATAAGTACGATAACAATAATATTTAAATGAACTGAATTTCAACTGAGGAATAACAGTTTTCTGAATCTCGGTCATTAAATGATCAAAGTCTAAAAGCTCGTTAGAAAGCTCGATTCAAGGAATAATAGATTTCAAAATATAGAAATTATATCTGAGGGTCACAAGACCTCGAACTATGTCCTAGGTTAACAAGTATTTCTACTGTAACCTTTAACAGTCATATAGACTATGGACCAGCATCTCGTACTCAGGGGGATCAACCCTTTGTACAATGTATTGTGCACAAACATTTTAACGCTGTCGCGTAAGTAATCCCCTATATTAGGGTTGTTCATCTCAGTTTATCGTCTGAATCCATACCAAAAAGGAAATTGGCTTGGAACAAGTATAGAAAATATTCTAAGTCTTTGAAACGCACATCAACTAAGGACTAGCTGAATCAATAAGGGTTTGCTAGTCTAATTCATCAATAGAGTTTGTTCAATAGAGACTATATTCGAAGTTTGAAAACAATCAATGATTGGAGTAAAGCTCAAGTATATAATCATGACAGTAACCTTGCTTGATTAACAATAAGCTAAGGTAAATATTCTTGCTCAATAAAAATAAACTTGCTTTAAATGAAATAACAAGTTTAAGATAGGAAAACTTGCTCAACATAAAATAATAAGTTGAGATAAGGAACTTGCCTCAAGCGTAGATTACAAATTTAAGTAATTCACGATCCTTAACAACCTAAACATTTAATTATAAAAATGGTAATATAATTAGTCACAAGATTAAAAGCATTCTAAGTTTGCTCTTTTATCAATACATCTCATTTTAGCAAAAAACCATAATCAACAAGTTTCTACTATCTAGGAATTTCATTAATCACTTAATACTTTAATATAAATTTAATTATACATCATAACTTCCAAGAAAAGTAAATAATAATTTTAAATTTTTTTTTTAAAACAGTAGCGTTTCTCGCCGGGGCGAGAAAAAGCATAACAAAATCGTCGCCGGGGCGAGGATGTCGCCGGGGCGGTGTTTGGCTTAACAATTTCGTCGCCGGGGCGACTCTGTCGCTGGGGCGAAGAAACCAGTTCATTTCTATCGTCGGGGCGATAGACTTGACTATCGTCTTCTCCAGCTCGCGAACCAGTGAAAACATAGGCCAAATTTGGCCAAAATTTTCCGAATTGTACCATCCAGTACACAAACTAGATATACCCAGACATCAAATATGTTAGAAAACAAGTATCCAACATGTTTCTAACTAATTTAACTATTATAAAACACATAATCAACTAATTTAAAACCAAAAATTCACTGTTAAAATCAAATATTCAAGTTTTTAACCATTCTTATGAAATTAAACTCTATAAATTCATTTTCCAACCAATTTAAACAATTCTTTTTGCATTACTCATATTTTTAATCACATAATCATAAACAATTATTAATTAACCAATTGATAATCAAATTGTATCATCAATTTTCATATATATATACCATACATGAAATAAAACTCTGTAAAAAACTAAGACCTTCACTCTAAATCATGTCTTCATGAATTAACACCTCTAAATTGAATTATTAATCAACATATAATCATCTAACACATGATTACTACTAATTACAACAACTCTAATCACATATTTCATCTACTCTAGCAATTGAATTCACATACAGTAAAATAAAACTCATATACATAGAAGTAAAATAATAACAATACAATGAAGAACAAAACTAAAAGAGTTATACCTTCAAGCTATATATATGATTCTTAGAAAGCAATTCTTTTCCTTCTCACTCACAATTCTCAAAGCTCTCAATTTTTCTCTCTAATTCTCTCTTCTTCTCTGTATTTCTCTTTTCTCTTTGAGCTCTGTTCTTTCTCTTCTTTCTTTTCTTTCTTCTTTCTTTACAACTGACGTAGTTTTAAAAAAAAATACAAACTGACAAAATAAAAACTGATAACTTAAAAATATAAACTGATGTTTTAAATAATAATAACGTAAAATCCATAAATTGAATCATCAGTTAAGATTTTCAAAAGCCATAAGGCTTTGTTTGGTAAACACTAATAAGAATAATCTATTATTCTTATGTCTTGTTTGGTAAAAACACAATAAAAAATAACCTATTATTTCCAAACAAAGATCATAGGGCCTTGTTTGGTAAAACTAAATTAAACACTTTCTCATTTATTCTAATAAATCATTATAACATATAGTTTTAAAATGTCACACTACTAACTTAATTGAACTTATTATTCAATTAAACCTTACCAACTCAAATAATAATTTCATTTAACAAATAACAATAATACCAAATAAATTCTTTTATTCAAATAAATCATTTTATTTAAATAAATCTCTTCATCATCTAATTTAAATCATTAAATTAAATTAGAATAAACATAACAAATCACACTCAAATTAATATTTAACATTATTAAACGTAACATATACCCATTCCACAAAACTTAATAAATTATTTATTAAACTCAATAAATTAATAAAAATATTTATATAATACAAGAAATATTTTTATTCAATCACAAAAATTTGCATTCGTTACATCTTTCCCTCCTTAAAAGGATTCTGTCCCCAGAATCACAACGCAATTAAATCGTCTGTTACAGCAACACCGTTAACTAATTTAACGAGGATGGCGGTAAAGTTTGTTTGGGCGGAGAAGTGTGAAGAGAGCTTTATGGAATTAAAGAAGAGGTTAAGCGAAGTGCCTGTATTATCATTACCGGATGGTATAGGAGGCTTCGTAGTGTATAGTGATGCGTCACACAAGGGTCTTGGTTGTGTGCTAATGCAGCATGGCAAGGTCATTGCGTATGCATCATAGCAGTTGAAGGATTACGAGAAACGATACCCCACTCATGACTTAAAATTAGCAGCGGTGGTCTTTGCATTGAAGATCTGGAGGCACTATCATTATGGGAAGAAATGTGAGATATATACGGACCACAAGAGTTTGAAATATATCTTCACACAAAAGGAGTTGAACATGTGACAAAGGAGGTGGTTAGAATTAATAAAAGATTATGATTGTGAGATCCTTTATCACCCCGGGAAGGTAAACATAGTAGCTGATGCGTTGAGCAGGAAAGGGAAGGAGAGGTTGTCTATGTTAACCGCTCAGGAAGAGTTAATAGGAGAATTGGAAAGACTGGAAATAGAGGTGGAAAAACCTGGAGAATCACGAGAGAAGTTATTTGTGATAGGAGCTCATCCAACATTATTGGATAGAGTAAAGGAAGCACATGAGAGAGATGAGGAATACGAAAGGATAAAGAAAAGAATGATAGCAAACGAAAAAGAAAAGTTCAAAATGGATAGGGATGGTATCATAAGATTTGAAGAGCAGGTGTGGGTGCCAGCGGTGGCCGAGTTAAGAGAAGAGATCTTACGGGAGGCACATAGTTCGGTCTATTCGATTCACCCAGGAAGTATAAAAATGTAACGGGACCTTCGTCAATATTTCTGGTGGCTCAATATGAAGCGAGAAATTGCGGAGTACGTCAGCAGGTGTTTAACTTGTCAAAAGGTGAAAGTGGGCATAAGCGGCCAAGTAGCTTTCTTCAACCGTTGGAAATACCTGAATGAAAACGGGAGCACATTACGATGGACTTCGTAGTGGGACTTCGAACTACACATAAGGGTCACGATGCTATTTGGGTTATTGTGGATCGATTCATGAAATCGACACACTTTTTACCAATAAAGATCCGATTTAATTTGAATCAGTTAGCAAAGTTGTAAGTAAGAGAAATCGTTTCGCGACACGGAGTGCCAGTATCAATTGTCTTGGATTGGGACCCGCGTTTTACGTCGAACTTTTGGAGGAGCTTCAAAGAGAGAATGGGAACACAGTTGAGACTGAATACTGCTTACCATCCTCAAACTGACGAACAGAGCGACTGAACGATTCAGACACTGAAAGACATGCTTAGAGCTTGCGTGATGGATTTCAAAGGAAAATGGGACGACCATTTACCTTTGGTAGAATTTGCGTATAACAATAGCTATCATGCAAGTATCGGTATGCCACCGTACGAAGCTCTTTACGGAAGAAAGTGCAGAAAACCGTTATGTTGGGACGAGGCTGGAGAACGAAGACTTCTGGGGCCGGAATTGGTCCAGCAAATAGCAGAGGTTGTGAAGATAATAAGAGCCAGGCTAGTGGCATCTCAAGACCTATAGAAGAAAAATGCAGACCTACACCGTCAAGATCGAAAATTTGATGTAGGCAGCTTTGTGTTTCTAAGGGTATCTCCTTCGAAAGGAAGGTAAACTGAGTCCGAGGTTCATAGGACCGTTCGAAGTACTCAGAAGGATGGCGAAGTGGCATATGAGGTAGCTCTACCTCCCAAACTAGAACATATTCATAATGTGTTTCACATCTTGGTATTGAGACCTTATAAACCCGATTACAAGCACGTGATATCCTACGAACCTATTCAAATCGAGTGGGATCTAACTTATGAAGAAATTCCTGTACAGATAATAGATAAAAAGGAGCAGAAATTAAGAAATAAGGTTATACCTTCTGTAAAGGTAGTTGGGGAAACCACAATGCTGAGGAGGCTACGTGGGAGTTAGAAGATAAGATGAGAAAGGACTACCCCCATCTTTTTGCTTGACCTTGTAATGATTTCAGGGACGGAATCTTTATAAGGGGGGAGGATGTAATATCCAAGAATTTTTTAAAAAAGAATTATTATTAATAAAAGAAGAAATATTTGATTTTTATATGTGTTCATGTGCAATTACGTGTATTATGTGATTTGAATTATGTAAGCATAATGAGCAGAAGCTAAAATGAAATTATTATGTGTGACAAGCTTAAGTTAGGAATTAACTAAGCTTGGTAGAATGAGCCATGTGTGGCATAATGATTCATGGTGAATCAATTAAAGATTATAAAAAGAGATTTATTTAAAAGATGATTAACTGATTATTAAGTATGTTGTGTGTATAATAATTGTGTTACATAGTGGACTGCTACTATCTTCATCCAGTGTAACTTGGCCCAATAAGGTACACCAGATATAAGGGTTCTCTCCAGCCCAACAAGCTTTGGATTAGTGCTGGTGGTGACAGGTCACAAACCGGGTCGGTAAGCCTAAAGTGGGTTGACCCTAATAAGTTTTACTGATGTGGAGGGTTAAGATACGTTAATGTGTAATCCCAAATTTCTAGCCCCGTTAGTACAAGCAGTCGCATTAGGCCAATGGCCTAACTCCTTACCTTGCCTGATAAAAGGTTAATCAGACGATTACTGTGGGTATGGTTGGAGTGTGAGTTGGTAAGTTTTTCACTTAATCACTCTTAACCAACGGGTACTGTTATTGTGTGCCAATCCTAGGATTTGGGTAATGACCAATGCTTGGGTAAACATCTCTTTATAAATAGTGATCCCCAGTTATTTTGTAGAGTTTACTGGAATTGCTTAGCTCTGATATAAGAGAGGGACATTAAGTTTGAGAGTTAAAAGAAAATCCTAGGGGAGCTCTTACCGTTCGGAAGGGCAAACCGAGACTGAGAGCGAGAAATAGTAGATAGAGCTTCCAGAAGGTAGGCCCCTATTACCTTAAACATTACTCCGTGCTTATCTAGTTGATTTCCTTTTATATCATAATATACATGAGTTGAAGTATTAAAAGTCTTAGTGCGAGAATAATGTTAAACTTTGGGTCATAAGATAGTTGCATAGAAAACTATATGTTATATATGTTGAACTAGATAATGACTTGAACAGAGTTTTAATAATGGCATTAGACATCTCACTCAGCTGATGCTAAGTGTCTGTATATAGTCTAAACGAGCCTAAGACTCTGTGTTTACTGTTTATACAGACCATAGAGGATGACAGTTGGATTTTATAACCAAAACATGAATAAAACCAATGTAGGGTGTAACTGTGTCTCTAGTAGTGATTTTAGCAACAAATTACTCATAGACATCTGTCAATATGCCAAATGGAATGTTATCAGTAGCTAATATTAGACCAAACTCCAAACCTTTGGTTCTGCAGTTTTGTAATAGGCCTGAGTTTGAAATTCATCCCAAGGTCTGTTGTGATTATCCTTTCTCAGGTCTTTGCATCCTAATTGGTAGACCAAGTCAGACTCAGTCTATGTTTTAAATTTGTTTGAACATAAGAGCATAACCTCAGATCAATCAGCCCAAGACTACTCTTTGAGCTGGAATGTTAAAGTGTGCCTTAGTCAGCAAATCGTAGAGTGAACTCTACGAACGTAGAGTGACTTCATTCCGATCGTAGAGCTCACCCACTAACCGTAGAGTAAACCAGTCAAAGCCTTGCACTAATCGTTGAGTGAACTCTACAATCATAGAGTAACTTCACTCGATCGTAGAGCTCACTCCTAGACCAAAACCTTATAGTTGGCTTAGCTTTCATAAATCGTAGAGTGAACCCTACGATCGTAGAGTGACTCCACTCCAATCGTAGAGCTCAGTCACTAACCGAAGAGTAGGTCAGTCGAGTCATGTAATAGTCGTAGAGTGACTCCATTGACCACAGTAAAACTCCACTAAATCGTAGAGTCACCCCACTGATTGTAGAAGTGACCCCACTTGTTACAACATGACACCACAGATTGTAGAGTTGATCATAGAGTTACCCCACTAATCATAGAGTGACTCCAGTGGTTATGATAGTGACCCATCAACCATAGTATGATCATAACAGATCGTAGAGTGGGCAGGTGGATCGTAGAAAGTTTATGTAAGTTGACCTAACATTGCAGACCTTGTTCCACACCTGTTGAGTCATTCTCGAGTCCTTACTTGGACAGGTGTATGCTTACCCAAAATGTGTTGGAATAGAAAGATGGCTGTCCAGAGTAAACCCAACCACTGTCCTAAACTGAAGGTCACTGATGTGACCATTCAATCACAAAGATATTAAGGAACCACTTAGAACAAATGTATAAATGAGTCTATTAACAATAGGTAGTAACAGATGGTTAAGTGGACCATAGAACAGATTGCATGAGTCACACAATTAGGTCCATTATTGATGTTTATCGATGATTAATCAAAGGTAACTTATTACTACTGTAGGATACTCCACGAAAGAGATTAGAGATAAATTGTAGCAGCAGCCCGGACAAGTTTCTAACTTACACAACTTTATATATTGTGCAAGTTTTTGTATGTTATTGCAAGCTTTTGATTATTGCTTTATAATCATATCGTGCAAATTTTTCTTAATTTACACAACCTTAAATGTTGTTCAAATTTCCTCTTATAGAAAAGATGAAGACTATAATCCGTGCATATTAAATACATATCCAACTTGTACTCTTATTAATCGTACAAGTAGATTGATTATCAGAATAATTCTTGTGTTATTCAAATCTATGAAGGTCATTATTTAAACTCTGAATTTTGATGCAAGTCATAATCGTATGTTTGGATAATTCTTATATCTTGTTGCAAAATTTGAAAATATTGAGAAGAATGTCTATGCCACTTAAATCGGCTACATTGATATTGATGAAATAGAAAGCTGTCCAAACCTTTTAAGTTGGTGCAAACTTTTTATAATCTGCTGAGATGAACAACCCTAATAGAAGGAGAAAATAATTAATGTCGGGGAACTGACACACGCGCGAACAACAAGTAAGGTTTATGCATAACACCAGGGTACTTTAGGTTGATCACCTATTGTACTTGTTTATTGGGTTATCAGATGGATTTCTGGTAATTCTATTAGAAGTGCAAAGCTGTGGTGGCTACTCAGTGTTGGATATTTCCTTAATTGGAAAACCTTGAAATCCATGGATCCTTCAGGAACTCTTTAGTCCTTAGTATCTTATCTTTTTACTGTTATAAGATTTGGAATAAGATCAGTGAATTAAAATTCGTTCGCAACATCCATATGCAAGTCTTTGAACTGTCATGATAAGTTATGAACCTTACCCTTATTGTTCATTTTTAATTGCGATATACTTACTGATCAAACTTGTTGCTCACTCTTGTTTCCCTAACATTTCAGTTAAGACTAAACGTGGCAGTAGCTCCGGAAAGGATAAGGGCAAGGGAAAGGCTGTAGAGTAGTCCCGTCCTGTGTTAATTTGAATGTTGTTTTTGTTATGTATTAAGACCAGAAATGATATGTTTTAGTTGGATTGTAATACTTAACGGTTTCGAGACTTGGGACAAGAATGTTTATGTTATATGAATGTAAATATTTCTTTTAGATTTTTGCTGTGAGTTATTTAGTATGATGGATGAGATTAGTATGTGAAGTACCAGATTCAAAGTATAGGTACCTGAATTGAATAAGGTTAATACACTTCCTTTGACAATCAATTATCGCCCCATAATTGAATAACCAATCCATTCCTAAAATAACGTCAAATTCCCCAAGTTTGATTGGGATCAGATCTACAGTCATCACGTTTCCCTTAATGTCCACCTTACAGTTCTTGTGTACAAACCTAACATAAATTATTTCCCTATTCGCAATCTCTATGTTCAAGGGTTGATCTAATTCCTCCTTAGGCAAATCTAGATTCTTAGCAAAGTCATCGGATATAAATGAGCACGTAGCACCCGAATCAAACAATACATAAGCATTTATATTATTGATCAGAATGATACCTGACACCAAGTGAGAAACCTTAATTTACAAATTAGGAACCCTAATATATATTTAAAACCCTAATTTTTTTGAAATTAGTTTATTCTAATTATAATTTTATTAATCCTAAGTTAATTTTCTTAAACCCAATAATTATTGGGTAAGCATTAAGGGTTCAAATCTATTAACTAAACCCTAGATTCAAGTACCATGGACAAGATTACCCTTAAATGTATTAATTAGTTTACTAAACTAACCATTTTCATTTGAATTTATTGTTCCTCAATTAGAGAGCCCAATAATTTAGACCAAACTAGTGGCCTATAAATGGTGGAAATTAAATATGATTTAAAGTGGCCCAAACTAGTAAATCATTAGCCTAAAAGAATTAATTAAAAGCCCAAAATTTTGACCCATTAAAGAAAGAACTTTCTAGTCATTTAATCAAGTAATCTAGCAAATAAATTAAACCAAAAATGGGATAATAATCCCTTGAGTAGCCGGCTAGGAGGAGAGAGTAAAGGAGAAATAATTTTTTTTTCTTTTCATGTCTATCCATCTAGCAAGGTGTCAAGATATTAATTATCCACATGTTGGAATTAAATTTTTTATTAACAACAAAAGATAAGGATAGGAAGAGAGAGAGAGAGAGAGAGAGATGTTGGGAAGAATAGATAGATATATATCTTATATCTATCAATTAAGCAAGTAAACTACAATTAGATATTTTAGTTTCATTCCTTCTATTTTATTTCCTTTGTTCCAAAAAGAAAGCTAGGAGAAAAATAGAGAGAGAGAGAGAGAGAGAGAGAGAGAGAGAGAGAGAGAGAAGGCCACGGTTGAAGAAAGGAGGAAGAAGAAGATAAACTTCAAGCATCCAAGGATCACATAGTTTAGAAGATCAAGGAAAATAACAACTAAGAAGAGGTATAAGAAATTTTTAAGCTTTAGTTATAAAGTTAGTAATAATATTGTGATCTATGAAGGTTTTATGTGTATTTAGTTTAAAACTTATGAAAAGTTGGATTGTGAGTTTATGTTGTATATTGGGTTTATATATGTGAGAATATGTTGGAGGATGTGGAAAAGGAAAGAAATAAAAGAAATTTCTTTTTTTTCGTTCTAAAAAAAAGACTTAGCACCATGAAAATTTATTTTGAAAATCTAAGTATTGTTTGTGTCTTATTTTTGTTGGTTGTGATAGATGTCTAAGAAAGGAGCAAAATCCCTTTTGAATGTCCAAAAGTTGGATCAAAAGTAAGAAAAGTAAAACTAGTTTTTAAAGGGCTAGAAAACCCTAACTTTTGGTCACTTTATATAGTTACCATTTGAGATGTACAAACTCTTTTTGCGATCCGTCAAAGCGTGGTGCTAGATACATAAGTTAATATCAAACTCAAGTGGTAGAATTCAAAAATAGTTAGTACAAAATTCGTATGGACTGTTTTAGTGAAAACAATCCGGGTAGTGAACAAAAAACTGGAATGAAGCTGCTGACTATTGGGATCCAGGGGTAGTTTCGTATGCTTTTTATGCTCTAAAAATTCTAGAAAAATATGGGGTCATAATATGGGACGTTATGTGAGTCCTATAAAAATTTGAGAATTTTTGACCATGTAGAATGAAAGTTATGGATTTTATCGTGAGGGACCGCTGTCAAAAATATTCTTGAATGACTCTTTGTAGTTAACTCCAAATATTATGAAATAATTACTGGAAGTATATACATATAGCAGGAACATACTCGAAAAATTTTAGAATTGTTGGATTCAATTTCGATTTATGAAAAATGTAGCAAGATTTGGCTATTTTGGACTATTTAAATATAGTAAATAGATTTTAAAAATTCCGAGAAAAATATATTTTCATAAAGTGACTATATATAGTCTATTTCCAGAAAAGAAATAATTTTGAAGTTGTTTTGCTATTTTTCATGTAAATGATGAAGTTATGTATAAATGGATTTAATTAATTATGTGAAGTTAAAAATTTGAAAAATGGGATTTTATGACTTGAAAACCTTAAATATGGTTCATACAGATTTTTGATAAGAATTTTGGTCATTGGTGAGGAAGTATAACGTTTATGGCATTTTAGAATGATTAAATGAATTATTTAATAACATAGAAAACAGTTTGAATCCAGCTTGCTGTATTGGGTGAATCCAGCTTGCTGTATTGGGTGAATCCAGCTTGCTGAATTGAATAATGTGAATCTAGTTTGCTGTATTAAAAGTTAATTCGAATCCAAGTTGCTGGATTTGAAAATAGTTTGCTGAAATAGTGAATCTAGTTTGTTGTATTGAAAGTTAGTGAATTCAGGTTACTGAATTATAAGATAGTTTGAATTCAGGTTGCTGGATTACAAAAATAATTGGCTGAATTGATTAGTTTGAATCCAGTGTGCTGGATTGTAATCCAGGTTGGAATCCAGTTTGCTAGATTGGAATCCAGTTTGCTGGATTGCCATCTAGTTTGCTGGATTTGGAATCCAGTTTGCTGGATTGAGTACTTAACCTATAGGATCATAAAGAAAGACTTATATAATGAAAGACTTAGTGTTAATTAATAAAGTAGTGGTACAGTCGTACTCTTTAATAGTCGATGTATAGTATCTGGGCTAAACAATTCCTTCAGGGAGCGGAGGTATATACGAATTAGCAACCGATCTAACTCACTGTGAAAACAGTGTAGACGAGACGGAAACTAGTTTGTTGGTTGTTTGTAGGAAACCACTCAGCATACTATATTGAACACTGTTAAAGACTCGATGAGTGCTAACTTTAAAATTGAATGCGTATGGTGTTATGCGTTATCTAATATTTGATTATGTGGTTGAATGTTAGATAATTTACTTGTAAAGAAGTGATATTATAAGGTATAATATGATTGGCTAATTGAGAGATCGATCTTATAAATGATAGGTCTTTCAAAAGAAGTCATATTAAATTGCGTAACAGTAGTCAATGACCAAGGCAAGTTTCTAACTTACACAACTTCTTACATTGTGCAAGTTCCTTAACTCAATCGTTATTGTGCAAGTATCTTAACTCAATCGTTATTGTGCAAGTTTCTAATTTACACAACTTCTTTTATTGTGCAAGTATCCGCACCGATGCATTTATTTTATGCAATAGCTGTATGTATGCAAGTATCCCATCCTTTGTATTTATTTTATGCAATGAATCCATATGTTATGTAAGTATTCTTAAACTTTATTCAAGCTATCTATTGATTTCAAATATCTCGATATTGTCTCATGTGATGTATTTATAATCAAAATTATTTTATTCTTTGTGCAAGTGTCTTCACTTGTACAAATTGTTATAAATATTATAAATTCGAATTTACTTCGATTCGTTCATTGTTAAAAGTACCTTATTACTGAATTGCTATGACTCATATTGAAAATTTGCATTCTAAGTTTGGTTATGCAAGTGTCCCCACTTGTATGAACTATTGTACATTATCAATTACCCTTGAATTCGAAATTCGTTGATAAGTTCCGATACATACTATTAAATTTCAGTATGTATACCTAGTTTAAAGATTGTCTAAGCTATTTGTCCCAGCTAGACACGATTTGAAAAGTATTTGTCGAATGTTATTGGTTATGATAAAGTCGTCCAACTTAATTATTTTAGTTAGGACTCCAGACTGAGTATGAACAACCCTAAATGGGAAATTTTATGCGCTAAAAGCGGTGATGAAAATTTTATGCGCCAATAGCGGTGATGTATTATATAGTATTGATTAATACAGGGCACAACGGGACTGATCATCCTCCGTGTCCGTAAGACCAGACGGTTTACAGATGAATTTCTGTTTAAACGTTTTCAAAAATGAAAAATAACAGTTCATGATCTTTTGACCACTCAGTATTCAAAAGTCACTCAGTTGTTTCAAAAATCTTAAAATGATTTGATATGTTGTTAAGAATGGTTTCAAATGACTTCACCACTATTGATTCGTGGTAGAAGTAGTCCTCAAAGAAAACATTTACTTCTTTCAGCTAATGTTTATTAATTATTATTACTTGCTGATTAATTGAATGCTCATTCTTGCTTTGACTTAAATATTTTCAGCTAAGGGTGATCGACCAGAAGGCTCTGGGAAGGACAAGGGAAAGGGAAAGGGAAAGATGAAGGAATAAGTTGTATGGTGTTATCTGTAATAATTAGTCTTTTGTATTGTGATCATATATTATGTAACATGTAAGGAATGTAATTAAAGGTTGTCATACCTGGGGAATTGACAACTCTGATATAAATATTAAGTTTATAATTTATTAAACAGCTCAAAGAAATGGTATCGTGATGCACCAAGTACGGGTTTCAAGTACCCAGATTTGGGGGCGCCACAGCTTGGTATCAGAGCTATAGGTTAGAAACCTTAGGTGGGGGATTACCTTAGGCTATAACCTTACGCTAGATAGAAGCATTGAAAAATATATAACTCAAATACAGTTTAAAGGAGATGAATTAAGGAAATTCATCGTAAAATGAAATAAAAAACTAACTTATATAAATTTTGTTTGCTATGTGTATATATTATGTACTAATCAAAACAATTTGTGTATAGATGTCAGGTAAGAAAGGATTAGGAGACTCTCATGTCGTGAATAAGGAGCAAATCACTCTGCTTGAGCCAATATCTAAGCCAATAGCTGAAATGGAGGCTCACCTTGAAAGCAACCTAGATGAAGTGGTCATCTTGGAAAACATAGAACCAGAACTAGAAATGGTGGTGTTGATAGATAGTGATTCAGACACTGAAGTTGGAGCTGACCAAACATCAACAGAAGTACAGAATCTAAGGGATAGGGTGTTATGTCTGGAAAAGTTATTGGAAATGGAAAGGGTGTTAAATAGTCAAATGCGAAAGAGTTAATGGAAATAATGGAAGAACAAGATAAGCTGAAGAGCCAAATTGATGTAAAGGGAGCTAAATGCAGCAAATCGTTTGCAACTCCAAGCAAGAAAGGAAAGAGAAAGATAAATGACTGTGACATCAGAAATTCTGACAAAGGAAACTTTAAGAAAGTATTAAGGTGTGAAAATTGCAACAAGAAACATGAAGGTGTATGCATGAAAGGAAAGAATGTGTGTTATAATTGTGGACGTGAAGGACATGTCTCTTCTCATTGTCCCGAACCGAAGCAGTGCGTATGTTTTGTATGTGGAATAGTAGGTCACCAGGCAAAGGTTTGCCCAAGATCTAAGAACGGTGTAGGGAATAAATAGGATAAGTGCTTTAGGATTATGTATGATATGATGTGTGTGTAATGTACTACTCCCGACTTTTATTGTCATTAAGGGATAGTAAGTGGTTGTAACAGCAGGTGTTGTGTAATGAAAAGTATGTTGTACTATTTGAACGAATATGAATATGAATGAAATGGTATGGTTATATATTTGATTAAGATAATATGTTGTTTAAACTGATAAATTGTAATTCGGCAAGCTGAATTTGGGAATCCAGCAAGCTGAATTGGGTAATTCAGCAAGCTGAATTGGGTAATTCAGCAAGCTGAATTCATGAATCCATTAAGCTAAAATGGACAATCCAGCAGGCTGGATTGGGTAATCCGGCAAGCTGAATTGGTCTAAGTTTTGAATTTTGTTTTATAATGTTATGATACTATATGACATAAAGGAATATGAAAGATAAGATAATAATTTAAGGTTTTGGTATAACCAGATAATGCCGCCAAGACGTCAAACTCGAAACCAAAGGGTAAAAGAATCTGTTAATAATGCAGAAGGTCAGGCAGACCCAATGCAGAATTTTGCGAATATGTTGGCACAAGCAATGCAGAATCAAGCACCAGCAGCAAGAAATCAGCCAAATAACCAGTTGGCGAACTTCAAAGACTTTAAGGTAGTAGGACCGCCTGAATTTAAAGGAACGACTCACCCGATAGAAGCCCAAACTTGGGTAAGGGAAATAGAAAAAGCGTTTGTGATTGCTAGGGTAGCGGAGGAGCAAAAGACTGCATTTGCTACATATATGATGAAAGGGGAAGCGAACTTCTGGTAGGAGGCTAATCAAACAAGGGCCGGAACAGAAGTCGTCACATGGACAAAGTTCAAAGAACTATTCAACGAGAATTACTTCTCGACTGGGATGCAGTCTAGGATGGAAATTAAATTTCTGGAATTAAAACAGGAAAATATGACCGTATCTGAATACGCGACAAAGTTTAACGAATTGGCTAGGTTTGCTCCATACCAAGTGGATACTGAAGCAAGGAAAGCACGAAGGTTTGAAACCATGGATCTATAACAAGGTTGCAGTGTTGCAGATTAGTACGTTTGGATCGCTCTTGGAAAAGGCTATCATAGCCGAAGAAGGAAGTGAGGCCATGAGCCTCTATAACAAGGAGAAGAAGAATAAGGTCAAGGTTGAAGGAAGTAGTGGAAGTGGAAAAAGGAAATGGAACAATGCAGAAAATTATGTTAATAAGCAGGAAGGAATAAAGAAGCAGGTTAAGAAATGTGAAAATTGTGGAAAGAATCACTTGGGTGAGTGTTTGAAAGGGAAAGGTGTATGTTATAAGTGTGGGCAGGAGGGACACATCGCTTCAAATTGTCCAAATTTAAGGAAGAACAATGGTTGTTTTATTTGTGGATCAACTGATCACATGGCAAGGGAATGTCCGAAAAGAAGGGCAGATAGGAAAAGTGTGAACACAGGAAAAAGCGGCGGAAGGCTGGTGATCACTTATCCAACTCCGACCAACAAACCAACCGCAAAGACCTTCAACATGACGGTTCAAGATACGGTAGCAGCCGGAGATGGAGTTCTAGGTATTATTCGAATAATAATTTATTCTTATACCGTGTGGTACGTTTACATTTGAAAAAATCGGAACTATAGGAAAAGGACCTAGATTAATAAATAAATAATACATAATTTAATAATAAATCGTTTTACTAAGGAGGGATTTAAGTTCTAATAGAAATCAAATTCTGTATAATCAGAAAGACAAGCTTTATGCTGAATAATTAAAGATCAATTCAATCGAATTAGATCGTGATCTACTTATGATATGAATGCGTATGATATTTACCCCCATGGGTGTAAGTGTTGAATGGTGATTCCGGGGACGGAATCCTTATAAGGGAGGGTGAATGTAATAACCCAAGATTTTCGATATATTAAAATAAGAAATTTTACGTATGAATTATTTTTTTTATATAATAAAATTATTTTTATTATATATTAAAGTAAGTGTGGGAATGCGTGCAAGGAAAGGAATTGTTGATTACTATAAATTATATTCTTATAATAAATTAATTTTGTAGTAAAAATATTTTATTATTTATTTTCCATGAAAATATGATTAATGTATTATTTAAATAATATATGTATATTTTAAGAAATGATTCTTAGGATTATGGTAATAATTATTACTTTATTATTTTATCAAGATTAGTTAAGTTAATTATTTTAACTTGACTAAGAATGGTATATGATGTAAAGTGTGATTATAGATCAAAACATAAATTTGATCCATGGATATGAATTTTAATGACTAATACAATTATTGTTATAATTGTATTTAAAAGGAAAGTATATTTGTATTATGGATAATAATTTATTTTCTTACGGTAATTCGAATATGAAATATAATTGGTAATTATATTTATATTCGAATGTATGTAAGGTATGGATATTAAATTTTAAATATAATTATTGTTATAATAATTATATACGTATTTTTGGATATTAAGAAATTGTTTTAGTAACTTAAATATGAAATGTAGTTATTAATTGTATTGTATGCATGTATGTACATTATGTGAATAATGTAAATTAAGTGAGAAACCCTAATTTACAAATTAGGAACCCTAATATATATTTAAAACCCTAATTTTTTTGAAATTAGTTTATTCTAATTATAATTTTATTAATCTTAAGTTAATTTTCTTAAACCCAATAATTATTGGGTAAGCATTAAGGGTTCAAATCTATTGACTAAACCCTAGATTCAAGTACCATGGATAAGATTACCCTTAAATGTATTAATTAGTTTACTAAACTAACCATTTTTATTTGAATTTATTGTTCCACAATTAGAGAGCCCAATAATTTAAACCAAACTAGTGACCTATAAATGGTGGAAATTAAATATGATTTAAAGTGGCCCAAACTAGTAAATCATTAGCCCAAAAGAATTAATTAAAAGCCCAAAATTTTGACCCAATAAAAAAAGAACTTTCTAGTCATTTAATCAAGTAATCTAGCAAAAAAATTAAACCAAAAATGGGATAATAATCCCTTGAGTAGCCGGTTAGGAGGAGAGAGTAAAGGAGAAATAATTATTTTTTTTCTTTTCATGTCTATCCATCGAGCAAGGTGTCAAGATATTAATTACCCACATGTTGGAATTAAATTTTTTTATTAACAACAAAAGATAAGGATAGGAAGAGAGAGAGAGAGAGAGAGAGAGAGATGTTGGGAAGAATAGATAGATATATATCTTATATCTATCAATTAAACAAGTAAACTACAATTAGACATTTTAGTTTCATTCCTTCTATTTTATTTCCTTTGTTCCAAAAAGAAAGCTAGGAGAAAAATAGAGAGATAGAGAGAGAGAGAAGGCCACGGTTGAAGAGAGGAGGAAGAAGAAGATAAACTTCAAGCATCCAAGGATCACATAGTTTGGAAGATCAAGGAAAATAGCAACTAAGAAGAGGTATAAGAAATTTTTAAGTTTTAGTTATAAAGTTAGTAATAATATTGTGATCTATGAAGGTTTTATGTGTATTTAGTTTGAAACTTATGAAAAGTTGGATTGTGAGTTTATGTTGTATATTGGGTTTATATATGTGAGAATATGTTGGAGGATGTGGAAAAGGAAAGAAATAAAAGAAATTTCTTTTTGTTCGTTCTAAAAAAAAGACTTAGCCCCATGAAAATTTATTTTGAAAATCTAAGTATTATTTGTGTCTTATTTTTGTTGATTGTGATAGATGTCTAAGAAAGGAGCAAAATCCCTTTTGAATGTCCAAAATTTGGATCAAAAGCAAGAAAAGTAAAACTAGTTTTTAAAGGGCTAGAAAACCCTAATTTTTGGTTACTTTATATAGTTAACATTTGAGATCTACAATCTCTTTTTGCGATCCGTCAAAGCGTGGTGGTAGATACATAAGTTAACTATCAAACTCAAGTGGTAGAACTCAAAAATAGTTAGTACAAAATTCGTATAGACTGTTTTAGTCAAAACAGTCCGGGTAGTGAACAAAAAACTGGAATGAGGCTGCTGACTGTTGGGATCCAGGGGTCGTTTCGTCCACTTTTTGTGCTCTAAAAATTCTAAGAAACTTTGGAGTGATAATATGAGACGTTATGTGAGTTCTGTAAAAATTTGAGGATTTTTGACCATGTAGAATGAAAGTTATGGATTTTATCGTGAGGGACCGCTGTCAAAAGTATTCTTGAATGACTCTTTGTAGTTAACTCCAAAAATTATGAAATAATTACTGGGCGTATATATATATATATATATATATATATATATATATATATATATATATATATATATATATATATATATATATATATATATATATATATATAGCAGGAACATACTCTGAAAAATTTTTAGAATTTTTGGATGCAATTTCGATTTATAAAAAATGTAGCAAGATTTGGCTATTTTGGACTATTTAAATATAGCAAATGGATTTTAAAAATTCCGAGAAAAATATATTTTCATAAGGGGACTATATATAGTCTATTTCCAGAAAAGAAATGATTTTGAAGTTATTTTGCTATTTTTCATGTAAATAATGAAGTTATGTATAAATGGATTTAATTAATTATGCGAAGTTAAAAATTTGAAAAATGGGATTTTATGACTTGAAAACCTTAAATATGGTTCATACAGTTTTTTGATAAGAATTTTGGTCATTGGTGAGGAAGTATAACGTTTATGGCATTTTAGAATGATTAAATGAATTATTTAATAACATGGAAAACAGTTTGAATCCAGCTTGCTATATAGAGTGAATCCAGCTTGCTGAATTGAATAATGTGAATCTAGTTTGCTGTATTAAAAGTTAATTCGAATCCAGGTTACTGGATTAGAAAATAGTTTGCTGATATAGTGAATCTAGTTTGCTGTATTGAAAGTTAGTGAATCCAGGTTGCTGGATTATAAGATAGTTTGAATTCAGGTTGCTGGATTACAAAAATAGTTGGCTGAATTAATTAGTTTGAATCCAGTGTGCTGGATTGTAATCCAGGTTGGAATCCAGTTTACTAGATTGTAATCCAGTTTGCTGGATTGCCATCTAGTTTGCTGGATTTGGAATCCAGTTTGCTGGATTGAGTACTTAACCTACAGGATCATAAAGAAAGACTTATATAATGAAAGACTTAGTGTTAATTAATAAAGTAGTGGTACAGTCGTACTCTTTAATAGTCGATGTATAGTATCTGGGCTAAACAATTCCTTCAGGGAGTGGAGGTATATACGAACTAGCAACCGATCTAACTCATTGTGAAAACAGTGTAGACGAGACGGAAACTAGTTTGTTGGTTGTTTGTGGAAAACCGCTCAGCATACTATATTGAACACTATTAAAGACTCGATGTGTGCTAACTTTAAAATTGAATGCGTATGGTGTTATGTGTTATCTAATATTTGATTATGTGGTTGAATGTTAGATAATTTACTTGTAAAGAAGTGATATTATAAGGTATAATATGATTGGCTAATTGAGAGATCGATCTTATAAATGATAGGTCTTTCAAAAGAAGTCTTATTAAATTTCGTAGCAGTAGTCAACGACCAAGGCAAGTTTCTAACTTACACAACTTCTTACATTGTGCAAGTTCCTTAACTCAATCGTTATTGTGCAAGTATCTTAAGTCAATCGTTATTGTGCAAGTATCTTAACTCAATCATTATTATGCAAGTATCTTAACTCAATCGTTATTGTGCAAGTTTCTAATTTACACAACTTCTTTTATTGTGCAAGTATCCGCACCTACGCATTTATTTTATGCAATAGGTGTATGTATGCAAGTATCCCATCCTTTGTATTTATTTTATGCAATGGATCCATATGTTATGCAAGTATTCTTAAACTTTATTCAAGCTATCTATTGATTTCAAATATCTCGTTATTGTCTCATGTGATGTATTTATAATCAAAATTATTTTGTTCTTTGTGCAAGTGTCCTCACTTGTACAAATATTTATAATTATTATAAATTCGAATTTACTTCGATTCGTTCATTGTTAAAAGTATCTTATTACTGAATTGCTATGACTCATATTGAAAATTTGCATTCTAAGTTTGGTTATGCAAGTGTCCCCACTTGTATAAACTATTGTACATTATCAATTACCCTTGAATTCGAAATTCGTTGATAAGTTCTGATACATACTATTAAATTTCAGTATGTATACCTAGTTTAAAGATTGTCTAAGCTATTTGTCCCAGCTAGACACGATTTGAAAAGTATTTGTCGAATGTTATTGGTTATGATAAAGTCGTCCAACTTAATTATTTTAGTTAGGACTCCAGACTGAGTATGAACAACCCTAAATGAGAAATTTTATGCGTTAAAAGCGGTGGTAAAAATTTTATGCGCCAATGGCGGTGATGTATTATATAGTATTGATTAATACAGGGCACAACGGGACTGATCATCCTCCGTGTCCGTAAGACCAGACGGTTTACCGATGAATTTCTATTTAAACCTTTTCAAAAATAAAAAATAACAGTTCATGGTCTTTTGACCACTCAGTATTCAAAAGTCACTCAGTTGTTTCAAAAATCTTAAAATGATTTGATATGTTGTTAAGAATGGTTTCAAATGACTTCACCACTATTGATTCGTGGTAGAAGTAGTCCTCAAAGAAAACATTTACTTCTTTCAGCTAATGTTTATTAATTATTATTACTTGCTGAGCAATTGAATGCTCATTCTTGCGTTGACTTAAATGTTTTCAGCTAAGTGTGATCGACCAGAATGCTCTGGCAAGGACACGGGAAAGGGAAAGCTAAAGGAATAAGTTATATGGTGTTATCTGTAATAATTAGTCTTTTGTATTGTGATCATATATTATGTAACATGTAAGGAATGTAATTAAAGGTTGCCATACCTGGGGAATAGACAACTCTGATATAAATATTAAGTTTGTAATTTATTAAACAACTCAAAGAAATGGTATCATGATGCACCAAGTACGAGTTTCAAGTACCCGGATTTGGGGGCGCCACAGTAGGTGCCTGACTTGTCAGAATGTCAAGGTCAGCATCAAAGACCGAGCGGCTTGTTACAACCGTTAGAGATTCCGGAGTGGAAATGGAAGCATATCACGATGGATTTCGTGGTAGGACTTCCAGTGATGCAGAAGGGATACGACACTATATGGGTTATAATCGATCGTTTAACAAAGTCGGCACATTTCTTGCCAATCAGAATTAGATTTAATTTAAACCAATTAGCTAAACTCTATGTTAAAGAAATCGTTTCAAGACATGGAGTGCTAGTTTCAATTGTGTCGGATCGGGATCCACAGTTCATGTCGAACTTCTGGAAGAGTTTACAAGTGCAAATGGGAACGCAACTGAGGTTGAGCACGACGTATCATCTTCAAACAGATAGGCAAAATGAGCGGACGATTCAGACCCTAAAAGATATGCTATGGGCCTGTGTGATGGATTTTAAGGGGGGTTGGGATGACCACCTACCTTTAGTAGAATTCACTTATAATAATAGTTATCACACAAGTATAGGCATGTCGCCTTATAAAGCGTTATACGAAAGAAAGTGCAGAACGCCACTATGCTGGGATGAGGTAGGGGAACGTCGACTACTGGGACCAGAATTAGTTCAGCAGACTGTAGAAATAGTTAAAGTAATAAGAGCGAGACTAGTTGCAGCTCAAGACCGATAGAAGAAGTATGCGGATCAGCATCGCCAGAAGCGAGATTTTTGAAGTCGGCAGCTATGTAATTTTGAAGGTGTCTCCCTAGAAAAGAAAGATATGATTTGGGAAGAAAGGGAAGCTAAGTCCTAGATTTATAGGACCGTTTGAAGTATTAAGGTAGGAGAGGTGGCTTACAAAGTAGCCTTACCTCATGAGTTGGAGCACATTCATAATGTGTTTCACATGTCGGTATTACGACTTTATAAATAAGACTATAAGCATGTAATAAAGTATGAACCTATTCAGGTTGTAAAAGACTTAACATATGAAGAAATTCCTATTAAGATAATTGATAGGAAAGAGCAAGTCTTAAGAAATAAAATAATACCTTCTGTAAAGGTAGTATGGAGGAACCACAATGTCGAAGAAGCAATATGGGAACTCGATGATAAAATAAAAAGAATTATCCCCATCTTTTTGTTTAACCTTGTATTATGATTTTGGGGACAAAATCCTTATAAAGAGGAAAAATGTAATGATCGAGTATCGTGCTTAGCCTTATATTTAGGATTTAAGAATATTATTGAATAAAATAAATTTGTATGGATATTATTCTGTTTTATGTATTTAAAGGTCGAATTATGACCTAGATTACATTTACGTGTTAGAATATACGTGTTGTGGTTTCGTATAAGAAAATAAAATTTTTTCGAGAAAAGACGTAAAAACACTATTCATGCAGAAAACGCTTTTTCGTTTTTTCAACTTTTCAAATTACGTAATAGCGTTTGCATGAGGGAGAAAGACGTAATCTCTAACGAAATTTACGAAAGAAAAATTCGATTTTTCGGCCAATCGAATGAATTACGAAAACTAACCGAGAACCAATTTAATTGTCAAGCCTTAGGGCTTTGTTAATTGGAAGCCCAATGGAAGTAATTGTAGAGGCCCAAGCATTATTTAATTAAGGTTCAAGTAATGAAGGATGGAGGCCCAAAGTGTTGCCCAATATCAAGACCAAACCAAGTCTAAACAATGACCCAACTTGAGAAGTTAAAGATGGGTCAATGTGTTGGCAAAATAAGATGAGACAGAACAATAAGGGGGGCTTAGAGAAGGTATACCCGACCACTCTTGGCTTCTTGGAGAAGCTTGGCCAAAATCCTTGCCATTACAAGCATCCTTTAATGCCCCAACCACCTCGCATTAATGCCTTAACCAAAAAGTTTTCCTTTCATCATTTTAACTTAACCTTGATTAACTTTGAGTTGGATGATGAGGACATGTTTTGTCAGATGTTGGAAGATTGAGGGGTTTGACTATATAAGACCCTAAGTTGAGTGACCAACTACCCCAACTCTTGCTTTAGCTATAAATAACAACCCTTCTCTTTATTAAAACTTACCACTTCACTAAGTTAAGAAGAGAAACTATACCAAAATTGAGAGAGAGAGAGAGAGGAAGTGCTCGCATTTAAGGAGCAAGAAAAGGAAGAAAAGCTAGCATTCTTAAGCAAGCTTAAGCAAGAACAAAAAGAAAGGACAAGAAGGTAAAACCCTAGAACCATAACTTATCTTTTGTAGCTTTTTATTTTACTTGTTGTGGTTGTTGTTGGTTTGATGTGGATCATCGTGTATCCGGAGGAATAAGGATGATGATATTAGATGACTAAATCACTGGTAATATGTATAAAAAGTGAAAACGAAACTAAGGTAATAAACCCAACTAAGAAAGCATGAAAAACTTGTTATTTGTTGTTAATCGGACTAGCCCAAATGTTTGTCCGTAAGTTATGTTTTTTTAAATTCGAAAAGAAGGAAATATGTGTATGTAAGTTACAAAGATCTTCCAAGTGGAATGAAGTAAAAATATGCTATAATAAAGTTATGGCGAAATTATTAGTAAAACATGTTAAAAGTAGAAACCCTAGGTTGGTACGACTTTCGGGCCAACTTTACAGGTAGTTAACGCTTCCAAAAAATTATGATTTCTAGGGGTTTAGTAAATCTTAGAATAAGTGAGCTGTAGGCTTAGGAACGAGTTCATTCCAACTTCGGATGAGTAAGGTACGAAGAATTGAAAAATTGACGTTAGAATCGTCATATAGTAAAAACTAGCCCACGAAGGATTTTTTAAGCCACTATTTCGGCTTGTTAATGATTCTAAAAAATTATTTCTTTTAGGGAGATTTTTAGAGGATGTTAAAATGAAAAAAATAACTTAAGAACGGACTCATTCCGATATCGAATGAGCGAGTTATGAAGCTACGAAGCAGGGGCGATGAAATCGACAAAAACTGAAAATTTGGCTAAGTCTGGAAATGTTTATGTTGGTTGGGTGTGGCCGCACCAACCACAGGCATAATTTGGGTGCGATAGAGCCAAGTGGTAAGAGAACTCGAGGCTAGGGCAACTAAGGCTGCTTGGTCGTGCGGCGTTGGGCGTTCGAGGAGGCAAGTCGGGCGTGTTATCATCCAAACTTCGCGACGTCGTGTCTAGTGTTTGTAACATTGTTTAATGTTTCATTTCTAAATAAAAAGAGACATTATAAGACATGAATTAAAGTTAACATAAACTAATATAGAGGGTCATTATGTGGCTAATTGGTGTGTCATGGTTAATGTAATTATGTAGGACCATTGAAGAGCAAATTAGCGTAAACTATTAAAGAACGCTTAAGGCAAGTATCCTTAAACTTTTTCGCAAGTTCTCTAACTTCATTCAACTTATGTTCCTATGATTGTTTTATGATGTTTGAAGTTCTAATTTGCACAATGCCTTTATATTATGTGAATTCTAAAACTTATGGAAATCTTTTATATTTGTACAAGTTCTAGATATGCTCAGTTATCAAACTGTTAAAGTTCTATATGCATGAATAGTTTATGAAGAATGTCGATGCCATTTGTTTCGGCTAAACAGATATTGAAATGTTTTATCGATTTAATAATGAATCTTTGAAATATTATTGATGTTAAGTAGAGCTATCCAAACCAAATTATTTAGTTACGGATTCTGATGTAAGTCTAAGATGAACAACCCTAATATTGAAGGTAGTTGTAGTCTGTTATTCCGGCAAGGCCATGAGGTGCCTAAACAAACGCATATAGTTTTTTAAAAAGTAGAGTGTTGTACAACATAGAGTACAATAGGCTGGTCACCTAGAAGTGCCCGTAAGCAAGCCGGTTTACCGTTTAATTACTAGTAAACCTTTATGAAAAGAAAAGAAAAGTTCAAGGTCTTATGACCGCTCAGTATGTCGTTTCAAAAACGTTTAACGAAAGGAAAGTATTATTCCTATTTATTTAAAAGGTTTCACAACTATTGTTCAGTTGTTGAAGAAAGATGATATGATTCTTGATTTTGTTGTTATTCAACTGTTATACTTGTTGAGAAATTAAATGCTCATTCTTCCTTTAAAATTAAATGTTTCAGCTAAGCCCGAGTAGTTGAAAGTTCTGGTAATGATAAAGAAAATGGAAAGATGAATGAATAGAAGACATCAAGTAATAACATAGTAATATTGTGTAATATCTAATATTATTATGTTTTGAACTTTTAAAGGTCTTAGAACCGGGGATTAGACGAATATGATTGTAATAATATAGTAATTACACTCGAGTCATTAAGATTATATAAATAGATGTATGTGAATGAATAGTACTGTGTAGTACCATATCAAGGGTTTGAAGGTACCCGAATTTGGGGGCGTCACAACATAACTGTAAATGAAGCTGCAAAGAAAACTGTTTGGAGGAACAAGTTCAAAACTTGTAGTGGTTTCATCAGAAATCCGAACATGTGTTGATGCGCTTTCATTTGATTTGAGAAATCATTGAAAGAGGAGATGTCACCTAAGATAGAGTGGACTCTCATAACAACATTGTAGATCTATTTACTAAAGCATTATCTCAACAATAGTTTGATTGCCACTTAGAGAATATGGGTATGAGATACCAAGGCGATTGGCTTTAGTGTAAGTAGGAGATTGAAAGTAGTATGCCCTCAAGCCAATCATATTGGATGTGATAAGCATTTACTTTGTCATCTTGTTCATTTATTAATAAAAAAATTCATTTAATTAAAGGCATTCTTTATTCATGTTTAATTGGTTGAATTAAACAAATGTGATAAACCCATAGTTTTTGAGCAATGCTTTTAGAATCATGAAGAGTTCATGGTAATGAGATCTAAATTCTAGATAGCTCAAAACTAAAATGTTCCTAATCGTTGGATCACTAATGTGAGGTTATTGATTCCGGATAGATTAGTACATACTATGATTGCTCTGTTGAAGGGGATGATTGATCTCATAATCATTTGTGTAGAGACACTAAAACAAGTACGTATCTGCTTATTGGAGAATAAGTTCATCGAACGTGACTCTCGTTTAAGAAACATCTAATGGAGTTTTACTTGTCTGATAATAGGAGTTCATATAGTGATAGTGTTGGTTTGCAGAAATAAGATCAAAGCATACAATCTAATTGAAACGCATTGGAAACATGTAATAAAGCAATTTAAAATTTTTCTGCAATCCCAGGAATCACCTTATGCAATATTGTTAATTAAACAACAACGAATACGAAGGAATTATACCTTTGCAGATTATACCTTTGAACAGCTACAAGTTCACCTCCTTTACTCCTTCGCGTTCTTCTCCAATTTCTCGAATCAAACGTTCGTTACAATAGTGTGTAGCGCCCAAGAAGTGATCCACCAAGAGTATATTGATTGAAGAAGATGATTTTAGGTTCTACTAGACCTTGGGTGGCTAACCTTAGTTTTCTCTCCTAACTATTTAGGGTTTTGAGAGTACTTGCAAAAATTGCATTAGCATTACTCTATCCCACAATAAGACTTCTCCTATTTATAGACTAACCCTATTTCTAAACCTTTTAGAATTTAGGGTTTTATTTAATTCCCAATCTAATTAGGAATAATAATAATAATAATAATAATAATAATAATAAGACTCCTCTTATTTATTTATAATTTAGTATTTCTCCAAATACTTCATTATAAATATTAGTATTTCTCCAAATACTTTATTATTATTATTTAGTCAATTTAATAATAATAATAATAAGATGACTACTCTTATTAATTTATAATTTAGTATTTCTCCAAGTACTTAATTATAAATATTAAGCTACTTAATTATTCTAATAATAAATTAAATACACTTAATTTATTATTATTAAGCCAATCACTTCTAAAATCATATTTCACTCTTTTATGGTGTGACCCTCTAGGTTCAATATTAAGCCGATAAATAGAATAAATAAATTAGAATCATTCTAATATTATATATAATGAATTAAACTCCTTTAATTCAAATATAAATAAATAATATTCATTCTACATCATGAGTGACACCTTATAAATAATGTATCATGACTATCCGGATAATATGAATTCAACGTTCAATCATAAAGAATTATCACAATGAATACAAAAAACCTATTTTGTGAATAGTTACTGCACAATTCAATCCTTCTATCATGCAATGTCCCGATTAAACATGAGACATGGAATTAGTGACAAGTCTTATTTATTTAACCATATGCATTTCGATTCTAAAATGCACAACTCTGATTAATGTAAATTAGAAACTCCTTTCTAATTCCCATTCCACCTTGGCCAAGGATTTCTGAGTTGTCACTTATCGAATCACATAGGACATTCTCTCCCTTTACTGAAAGTGGTAGATCTTTTGTTGATCATTCACCTACCTCCATGTACACTTTATTATACCCGAACATACCCTATGACATACCCTAAGGTATTAAGAGATATGACAAAGTATAATTCAGAATACACAAGGTACTATGATGATCTCAAGTCCAAGGATCACTTGTACAACTATCACTATAGGAACCCCATTGCCAGGCTAGTAAAACTCCATTAGGGTTCCTTTAAGCAAATCATGTTCAATGAACTTATTCTCCAATAAGCACCTACATACTTACTTTAGTGTCTCCACACAAATGATTATGAGATCAATCATCCTCTTCAATAGGGCAAGCATAGTATGTACCAATCTATCCGGAATCAGTAACCCTACATTAGTGATCCAACGATTGGGAACATTTTATTTTTGAGTTATCTTGAATTTAGATCTCATTAGTATGATCATAATCATGATTTTAAAAGCATTGCTCGAAAACTATGAGTTTATCACATCTATTTAATTCAACTAATTAAAAATGGATAAAGTATGCCTTTTAATTAAATGAATTCTTTTATTAATAAATGAGTAAGATTATAAAGTAAATACCTATCACATCAAATGTGATTGGCTTAAGGGCATACTACTTTCAATCTTCCACTTGCACTAATGCCAATCACCTTGGTATCTTGTACCTACCTTCTCTAAGTGCAATTGTCCTACTGTTGGATAAAGCTTCAGTAAATGGATCTGCGATCTTGTTCTGAGAGTCCACTCTTTCTAAGGCGACTTCTCTTCTTTCAATGATTTTTCTAATCAAATAAAAGTGCCACAACATATGTTTGGATTCCAGATGAGACTTAGGAACTATTCCTAGTTCTGTAATGAACTTTCCATCCAAACAACCAACTTTGCATCTTCATTTACAGTTATATACTTTGTCTTTGTCACTAGATTAGTAACTTTTTACTACTGGGAACTTTTCCAACTCACTGCACCACCGTTCAAGGTAAACACATACCCAGAAGTGGATTTGTTGTCGTCTTGGTCAGTCTGAAAACTTGAGTCTTTATAGCCTTCTAGTTTCTATTCAGACCCACCATAAATCATAAGCATATCCTTAGTTCTTATCAAGTACTTTAAGATGTTTTTCACTATCTTACAGTAATCTTCTCCAGAATATGACTGATCAACAATAGGTCTCGTACATTTCATTGTATACATGATAGTAACTCATATGATCTCTCTTTTCAGGTGTCTTTAGGAACATTTCTTAGAGAGATACACTCCATGGCTCATCAACATAAGAGCTCTCTTGGAGTTTGCCATGCTAAACCCTTTTAACATCAAATGAATGTGCGTTCCTTGGGTCAAGCCAAGCATCCTTATAAATCTATCTATATAGATCTTTATCCCCAATAAATATGATGTTTCTCCCAAATCATTCATGGAGGAATGTTTAGACAACTTTATCTTTATTGATTGTAGCATAGGTGTGTCATTCCCTATCAGTAGTATATCAACATATAGTACTAGAAATGTCAATGCGCTCCCTCTAACCTTCTGGTACACACTTGGTTCACCCTAGTTTTTGATAAAATCAAACTCCTTTGATTGTCTTATCAAAATGGATGTTCCATCTTTGAGAAGCTTGCTTCAATCCATAAATGGATCGTTACAACTTACATACTCAATTTACTTAAACCTTTGAAACAAATCCCTCTGTCTGTATCATAATACATTCTCCTCAAGTCTCTATTGAGGAAGGGCATCACCACGTACATTTGCCAGATTTCGCAATAATAAGCTGCAAACACAAGTAAAATTCGAATGGACTTGAGCATTTCAATTGGTGAGAATGTTCCATAATGGATAACTTCTTGCCATTGTTTGAAATATTTTGCCACCAGTCCAGCCTTATAGGTCTCCACCTTGCCATTTGCCTCAGTCTTTCTATTAAAGACCCATATACTCCCTATAGGCTTTACGCCTTCTAGAGGGTTAACTAAAGTCCACACTTGGTTCTCATACATGGAGTCCATTTCGGATTTCATGGTCATCTGTCATTTCTCTAAGTCTCTACAACTTATAGCCTCATCATATATAATTGGATCATCCTCTATGATGCGTACCTCCTCATCATCTTCATGATGAATCCATACATCCTAGGTATCTTCGGTACTCTTCCAGATTTATGATTCGGTTGTGGTACAATAGGTTTATCTATAGGTTCCTCGGTTCGTCTTATAGTGCTTTGTGGTTCTTGAACTCCTTCAAGATCTATTATCCTCCCACTAGTCCCTTCAATGATAAACACCTTTATTTTAGAAGGCAACGTGTTTCGCAACAAACAGCTTTTGCTCAGTAGGAATATAAAATTAATACCCTAAACTTTCTTTAGGATATCCCACAACTCTGCACTTGTCAGATCTTGTCACAAGCTCATCTTTTTGAAACTTTTTCACATAAGTTGGACAACCCCAAATCTTAACATGCTTAAGACCTGGTTTCCTCCCTATCTATAACTCATATGGAGTCTTGGGGATGGATTTTTGAGGATACCTTATTTAGTAGAAAGCAGCCGTCTCTAGGACATAACCCCAGAAAGATACTGGAACGTCGGTAAAAATCATCATAGATTACACCATATCCAACAAGGTACGATTTCTCCTTTAGATATACCAATCAATTATTGTGTATCAGGATGTGTCCATTATGAGAAAATACTATTATCTTTGAGATGATCTAGAAACCTTTTGCTTAAGTATTCCCTTCCTCGATCCGATCGAAGAATCCTAATACTTTGCAAGTTTGTTTCACTTCTGTATTCTTTGAACTTTTTCAAATAATTCAGACTTGTATTTCATCAAATACACATACTCAACTTTTGAATAATCATCCCTTTTCTTTTACTAGTTTGTTCAATTTGTAAAATATTTTTCATGTAAGTCAAGTATATAAAGTTCATCAAGTAATCTTCCAGTTCCAAATAAAACATTATCATTAGAAATAGAACAACCATTGTTCTTAAATATAATATCAAAATATTCCTTGTCTAACAACGGAATAGAAATAATAATTTTAATGAGAACTAGAATATAATAACAACTTATTAACTTAATAGACTTGCCCGTAGGCAATGCTAAAACTATAAGTTCCTACGGCTAATGCAACAACCTTTGCTCCATTCCCCACACGCAGGATTACTTTCCTTTTGTTTAGCTTTCTACTTCTGCTTAGGCACTGCATAAAATTATATTTATGAGTACCATAGCCAATATCTAATACCCAAGTAGAACCTTGACTTACAGAAAGATTTATTTCAATCATGAACAAACATGTATCTGTAACCGAAGCTTCACCAAACTTCTTCTGGTTAGCCTCTGCAAGATATTCCTTGTAGTTTCCTTTCCAGTGTCTAGGCTTATTACAGTAGAAGCAAACTCCTTTGCTAACCACATCAGTTTTGTTCTTATTGTCCTTTGTTTTTGCCTTTCACTTTCCTTCTTTGAATTGTTCTTCATTTCAGAAGATCCTTTGGCCTGCTTCCTTTTCTTGGAAGTTTCATCTTCCAGTAAGACTTGGTCTTTCTTGGTTGGAAAGTGACTCTCAATAGTTTTCAACATGTTAAGCAACTCAGGCAGGCTGATAACTAGCTTGTTCATGTGAAAATTCACAACAAATTGTGAGAAGGAGTTTGGGAGTGGTTGAAAGATCAAATCTTGGCTCAACTCTCTATCCATGACAAAACCCAATTGTCCTAGTTGTTCAATCAGATTGATCATTTTAAGGACATGTGTCTGTACTGTAGTGTCATCGGTTATTCTAGATTGAAAGAGATCTTTAGATATCTGATATCTAGCAGACCTACTTTGCTCACTATACAAAACTAGAAGGTGCAGCGACATAGTAGGCACATCCATTTTCTCGTGTTGACATTGTAATGATCCGAAATTTTCAAGCTTCATTATTTATTTAAATAATGAATTTAATTTCTAATGACTTATTTTGCATCTAATTTTTTTTTTAGGAACCAACATGAGTTTGGTAGTATTATCGATAAATGTTGATATCAACAAATAGTTGAGATGATGAGTTTAATTAAATATTCAATTTATTTTGATGTAACAAGTTTAAGTGGGAATAAATAATTTTCTTAGTTGAGTAAATGAATTACTTAAGTTGATACGTGAAAGAGGTATTTTGGGTAGCTGAATTTATTTCCATAATTGAGGAGAAATGAGTTATTTAATTTAAATGTATTGAATAATTTATTTTAATGGCACGGGTAATATATATATTGAATTACATATTGTTATTATTATTTGATTTCATAATTTATTGGGGGATTTTTTTTGTAAGAAATTAAGAGGTGAAAATGATATATATTTATATATTATTTTCGTATATAGTATATATTTATATGTGTATAAACCGTAGGTATATATATATATATATATGTATGTATAATCATGTGGTGGGATTATAATATAGATAGACATGTATATAATGCATGCATGCAGGAAGTGGTGTGTGTGTGTTATATTATATAATGTAAATAAGGTCATATATAATGCTAGTAGGTAGTGGTGGTGTGATGTCTGATACATGTGCAAGCATATACTACAAACATATTTTAAGGCATGTGTCGGCCAGTGGGTGTGGTGCTCCACGCCAGAAAAGAAAATTGATGCAATTCAGGACAATAATGTGTAATCTGGTACACTAATAAAATTAGTAGTACGGTAAACTACATCCGTTTTTAGTGAATCGAATTTTAAAATGATCATGAAGATATATACTATTTTATGGTATATTTAGTTTTCATACATGTGGTAATATTATTGAAAGTAGTATGCACACAAGCCAATCATATTTGATATGATGTAGCGTATACTTTGTAATCTTATTCATTTATTAATAAAGGAATTGATTTTCTTAAAAGGCATTTTATATTATCTACATAGTGCTGTTATATTAAATGTGATAAACCCATAGTTTTGAGCAATGCTTTTAGAATCATGATGGTGATCATGCTAATGAGATCTAAATTCAAGATAGCTCACAAACTAAAATTGTTCCTAATCGTTGGATTACTAAATTGGGGATTAGTGAATCCGGATAGATTAGTACATACGTTGCTTGCTCTTAGGAAGAGGATGATTGATCTCATAATCATTTGTGTGGAGACACTAAAGCAAGTATGTAGGTGCTTATTAGAGAATAAGTTCACTGAACGTGACTCGCTAAGGAATACCTAATGGAGTTTTACTCGCCTGTCAATAGGAATTCCTCTAGTGATAGTAGTACAAGTGATCCTTGGACTTGAGATCATCATAGTATCTTGTGTATGATGAGTTATACTTTGACATGTCCCTTAAGACCTTGTGGGTATATCAAAGGGTATGATTGGGTATAATTAGTTGTACATGGAGATAGGTGAATGATCAACAAAGAATCTACCTCGTCTAGTAAAAGATGTGAATGTCCTATGTGATTCGATAAATGATAACTCAGTAGTCCTTGGCCAAGGCAGAATGAGATTAGAAAGGAGTTTCTAATTTGCATTATTTAGAGTTATGCATTTGGGAATCGAAATACATATAATTAAATAAAATAAGACTTGACAGTAAATCCATGTCTTATATTTAATTGGGACATTGTATGGTAGAAGGATTGAATTGTACGGTAACTATCTACTTAAAGGTTCTTTTGTGATTAATGTTGAAATCTATATTATCTGGAAAGTCGTTGATCGCTAAGGGGGCTTACCCTTATTATAAAATAAATGTTATTTATTTAAATGAATTAAATAGTTTAATTTATTTATTTAAATAAGATTAGAATTGTTCTAATTGATTTATTCACAACCGGTTTAATATGGAGAACCTAAAGGGTCACACCGCAAAAGGAAAATATTTATTTAAGAAGTAAATGGCATAATGGTAATAATAAGTTAAGTGTATTTAATTTAATCTATGGAGATAGAATAAATTAAATAGCTTAATATTTATTATTTAATATTTTGGAAATATTAAATATAAATTAATAAGAGGAGTCTTATTATTATTATTACTATTACTATTATTTAATTCCTAATAGGGATTGAGAATTAATTAATAGAAGTACTCTCCCATGAATTCCTAATTAGATTAGGAGCATTATTAATTAAAGGAGTTTAATTATAATACAAACCCTAATCCTAAATTGTTTAGGGAAGGGTTATTCCTACATCTATAAATAAGAGGGGTCTTATCATAGATTAGGGTTACACACTCTTGCATTAGATTGTGGAGAGCAATTTCTATAGAGATAGAAACTAGGGTTTTGCCAAATACCCAACTTCTTGAATACTTGTTCTTCCTTGGTGGATCACCTCTAGAGGCCAAACACTTGGGTGGCTAACGTTGATCAAAGAAAGGAATCACACCGTAGCATTCGAGGAGAACACGAAGGACTAGGAGTTGAACTTGTACCTGAGGAAGCTTTGTTCTACGAGGGTATAATTCTTATTCTCTTTATCTTTCGTTTATATCGTTAATTGAGCACATAGATTGATCTTGGTGATGGTTTGTATAAAATTTTTAAAATCTGTTTTTATCGCGCTTCCGCACTATTTATGTAATTTGATTACATGATCGCGCTATATACAAACCTAACAGTGGTATCAGAGCCTAATCTTGTGCTAATTATCGATTTTGATGATTCCATGTATGCTTGATATGTGATTGGATCGAAATTTTTGGGCAGAATAAAATTTTTTCTGAATCAGCGACACGGCGCAGCTGCGCCGCCTCCAGTTCATTCTGGAGCGCAGCTGCGCCGAAACCCAGAATCGTTTTTTTTCTGGGGAGCAGCGCAGCTGCGCCGTTGCCCAGTTCATTCTGGGCGCAGCTGCGCCGGTAAGCAGAATCTGAAAAAAATATTTTTTCTTCAATTAAAATAAATGGTTTATTTAATTGATATAAGTTTAAAATAAAGTGTTTATTTTATCTGGAATAGGATTTCAGATTGCTAAAATTAAAGGAGTTTAATTTGGATTTGGTTTTTGATTAAAATAAAAGAGTTTATTTTGTTTCAAAACTAAATATTAGCAAAACTTTTGCCCATTAATTGATATCAATGCATATATGGAATGGATTTATTATTCATGGGATGAATGTTATTTATTGATACATATAGAGATATGTATGATAATAAATAGGGATTGATTATGGACGATTGACCAATGTGTGATTGGATTTATTTTAGTGGATGCTTGAATGTATGGGTTTTTATAAATGGGGTCTGCGTACCTCGTCTTCTCTAATTTTTCTTAATGTAAATTCTATCTCCCTCCTATGTACTTCCCCTTGACTGCTGATCAAGGTTTCTATTTATTGTAAATAGCTTTTGTAATAGGACTAGTTAGAATTAATTTTTGAAGAATTGGAGACAAAGGAGCAAGGAGCGCTTGAAGACCCGTTTGTAATGGAGCCCGGGTTTAAATGTAATAGTTATATTTAAATTTATTCTTGCACCCTAGGTTTGACCTTTTGGTTCACTTGGTGGCTCTAGTGAACCAAACTAGAATAAAAGTTCATAATCAATCCGGGTAGAATATAGTATTCTATATGTGCATGCTTATTATATATATATATTATATTATCCAACATGCTTCGCATGTAAAATAATATGACGCGTATTTTATATATATATGTGCATGCGCGCTAAACAAGATGAGACTAATAATAATAAACCCCTCAAAGAAATTATATTAAGTCCTAAGCGTTCAAAGATATTTGGAATATCGAACGTCGCCTTCTAGCATGGTAAAGCAATAGAGTATTAAATGTTTAATATGAGTTTGTTGTGTCACCACAAGGCAAGTATTAAATATTTAAGATGTTGCTTTATCACATTTGATGCTTATAAATAGACTGAACGATGCTGTTTTGTTGTGTCACCACAAGGACAGTGTTTTTCTTTCGAATATATGGAAGTGCTAGGTTGGACTTAACTTGGATAATTTTGATTCGGATGTGTCACCACTTGATCAAAATAATCTAAGAGGCAAAATAAAAGGAGTTACATAGTGATGTAATTGACAATAGTTGTCTACCTATTTATTTATATATCGCTTGTTGTGTCACCACAAGGCTATATACATTTGAAATGGGATCCTTAATCTCACTAGCAAATCTTTAATTAGAATTGCCGAACTACATAATGAGGGTAATATAGTTTGATGAAAATAGTGGGAGATACCAATTTTAAATAAAGACCTAATTTATTTTGGTAATTAATTAAATGAATGTATGCTAAAATGTTGTCTATTTCACATGCAGAATTTAAAAATGTCAAACTCACTATCACTGCGTAGCATACTTGATGCTAACAAACTGACCGGATCGAATTACACGGACTGGTTAAGGAATCTGAGAATTGTTCTCACTGCTGAAAAGATTTCTTATGTCCTAAATTCGCCAGTCCCTGCAAGTGTTGCAGAAACAGCCTCTGAGGAAGAGATTGCTACTTTTAGAAAGTGGCAAGATGATGCAATCTTGGCTCAATGCATCATGCTCGCATCCATGAGTAACGAGCTTCAGCGTCAGCATGAAACTATGGATGCTCCTACTATATTGTTGCACCTCAAAGAGTTGTATGGTGAGCAAAGTAGGACTGCTAGATATCAGATATCTAAGGAGCTCTTCCGATCTCGTATGACCGAGGGCACTGCTGTTGAGACTCATGTCCTTAAGATGATCAATTTGATTGAACAACTTGGACAGCTAGGGTTTGTGATGGATGGGGAGTTAAGCCAAGATTTGATCTTGCAGTCACTCCCAGACACCTTCTCACAATTTGTTGTGAATTTTCACATGAATAAGTTGGACGTCAGCTTGCCTGAGTTACTTAACATGCTGAAAACTGCTGAAGGTCACTTCTCATCCAACAAGAACCAAGTCTTACTAGTGGATGATTCTTCCAAGAAAAGGAAGAGGCCCAAGGTATCTTCTGAAAAGAAGAAAAACAAGAAGGCTAAGGGTAAGGCAAAGAAAAAGGATAATAAGAAACCTGATCCAGATAGCAAAGGAATTTGCTACCATTGCAATAAGCCGGGACATTGGAAGAGGAACTGCAAGGAGTATCTTGCGGGCCAAAAGAAGCTTGGAGAAGCTTCGACTTCTGATCTAGGTTTGTTCATGATTGAAATTAATTTTTCTGAAAGTCAAAATTCTACTTGGGTATTGGATACCGGCTGTAGTTCTCACATATGTAATAATATGCAGGGACTAAGCAGAAGTAGGAAGCTGAACAAGGATGAAGTCGTCCTACGAGTTGGGAATGGAGCAAAGGTTGCTGCATTGGCTGTAGGGACTTATTGTTTAGCATTGCCTTCGGGCAAGTTCATTAGTTTAAATAACTGTTATTATGTTCCAACACTCATTAGAAACATTATTTCAATTTCTGTATTGGATATGGATGGTTTTGATATTATAATAAAGAACAACAGTTGTTCTATTTATAATAAAAATGTTTTATATGGTGTTGGCAATTTACTGAATGGACTTTACATACTTGACTTGCATGAAAATATACTTCAAATTGAACAAACTAAGAAAAGAAAAAGAGATGATGTTAATTATACCTTTATGTGGCACTGTAGACTCGGTCATATCAATGAAACAAGATTATCCAAGTTGCATAAAGATGGGCTTTTAGAGCTATCTGATTACGAATCATATCCAACTTGTGAATCTTGTCTCATGGGTAAGATGACTAAATCCCCTTTTAGTGGAAAAGGAGAAAGAGTTACAGAGTTGTTAGCGTTGGTACACACAGACGTATGTGGACCTATGACAACGAATGCACGAGGAGGGTATTCTTATTTTATTACTTTCACTGATGATCATTCTAGATTTGGATATGTGTATTTAATGAAATACAAATCTGAATCGTTTGAAAAGTTCAAAGAATTCAGAAGTGAAGTAGAGAAACAAACTGGTAAAAGTATTAAAATTCTTCGATCGGATCGAGGAGGGGAATACTTAACCAGTGAGTTTCTCAATTGTCTCAAAGAAAAAGGTATAATCTCACAATGGACTCCACCAGGGACGCCACAGTTGAATGGTGTATCTGAAAGGAGAAATCGAACATTGTTGGACATGGTTCGTTCCATGATGAGTTTTACCGACCTTCCAATATCCTTCTGGGGTTATGCCCTAGAATCGGCTGCATACCTACTTAACAAGGTACCTACCAAATCCGTCCCAAAGACTCCATATGAGATATGGACAGGGAGGAAACCAAATCTTAAGCATGTTAAGACTTGGGGTTGTCCAGCTTATGTCAAAAGGTTTGAGCATGATAAGCTGAAGACTAGATCCGACAAATGTAGATTCGTGGGATACCCTAAAGAAACATCAGGGTATTATTTCTATCATCCTACTGATCAAAAGGTGTTTGTTGCGAAACACACTGCCTTCTTGGAAAAGGAGTTTATCCTCGAAGGGGTCAGTGGGAGTAAGATATATCTTGAAGAAGTTCAAGAACCACAAAATACTACGGATCAAAGTCAGGTACCTGACCAAGTAGAAGAACCTACTGTACCACTACCTATTCGTAAATCTGGAAGAGTACCGAAGATACCTGAGAGGTATGGATTCATCATAGAGGATGATGATGAGGTACGCATCATAGATGATGATGATCCATTGACTTACGAAGAGGCTACGAGTAGTGAAGACTCAGAGAAATGGCTAGAAGCCATGAAATCCGAGATGGACTCCATGTATGAAAACCAAGTATGGACTTTGGTTTCACCACCTGAGGGCATTAAGCCTATTGGGTGTAAATGGGTCTTTAAGAGAAAGACTGGAGCAGATGGCAAGGTAGAGACCTATAAGGCCCGACTGGTTGCAAAAGGTTTCAAACAAAGACAAGGAGTTGACTATGGATGAAACCTTCTCACCAGTAGCTATGCTCAAGTCCATTCGGATTTTGCTTGCAATTGCAGCTTATTATGACTACGAGATCTGGCAAATGGACGTGAAAACGGCCTTCCTCAATGGAGAGCTTGAGGAGAATGTATATATGATACAGCCAGAGGGTTTTGTTTCAACGGTTGGAACAAACCAAGTCTGTAAGCTACAACGATCCATTTATGGATTGAAGCAAGCTTCTCGAAGGTGGAACATCCGTTTTGATGAGATAATCAAAAGGTTTGATTTTATCAAGAACGAGGATGAACCATGTGTGTACAAGAAGGTTAGTGGGAGCGCTATATCATTCCTTGTATTATATGTTGATGATATATTACTGATAGGGAATGATGTTCCTATGCTACAGTCGATCAAAATTTGGTTATCTAAACACTTCTCCATGAAGGACTTGGGTGAGGCATCCTATATTTTGGGGATAAAGATCTATAGAGATAGATCTAAAAGGATGCTCGGCTTGACCCAAGGAAAGTACATTGACTCGATGCTAAAGAAGTTTAGCATGGAAGATTCCAAGAGAGGTCTCATGCCGATGAGCCATGGAATACATCTCTCCAAGAAACAGGCCCCAAAGACACCTGAGGAGAGAGACCGGATGAGTAAGATTCCTTATGCTTCAGCAATAGGATCTATCATGTACGGTATGATATGTACTAGACCAGATGTCGCTCATGCACTTAGTGTAACCAGCAGATATCAGTCGAATCCAGGAGAAGAGCACTGGAAGGCAGTGAAAAACATCCTAAAGTACTTGAGAAGAACTAAGGATGTATTTCTTGTCTACGGTGGGTCTGAATTGAAACTAGAGGGCTATACAGACTCAAGTTTTCAAACGGACCAAGATGACAGTAAATCCGTTTCAGGGTACGTGTTTACCTTAAACGGTGGCGCAGTGAGTTGGAAGAGTTCCAAGCAGCAAACAGTTGCTGATTCGGTGACAGAGGCAGAGTACATAGCTGCAAGTGAAGCTGCAAAGGAAGCTGTTTGGATGAAGAAGTTCATAACTGAACTTGGAGTGGTTCCTAGCATTAGAGGAGCAGTACCTTTATTCTGTGACAACAACGGAGCTGTTGCGCAGGCTAAGGAACCCAGGTCTCATCAGAAATCCAAACACGTGTTGCGGCGGTTTCATTTGATTAGAGAGATCATTGAAAGAGGAGATGTCACCCTGGAGCGTGTAGACTCTCAAGACAACATTGCAGATCCATTTACTAAAGCTTTAACTCAACAACAGTTTGATCGTCACTTAGAGAAGATGGGTATTAGATACCATGGCGATTGGCTTTAGTGCAAGTGGGAGATTGAAAGTAGTATGCACACAAGCCAATCATATTTGATATGATGTAGCGTATACTTTGTAATCTTATTCATTTATTAATAAAGGAATTGATTTTCTTAAAAGGCATTTTATATTATCTACATAGTGCTGTTATATTAAATGTGATAAACCCATAGTTTTGAGCAATGCTTTTAGAATCATGATGGTGATCATGCTAATGAGATCTAAATTCAAGATAGCTCACAAACTAAAATTGTTCCTAATCGTTGGATTACTAAATTGGGGATTAGTGAATCCGGATAGATTAGTACATACGTTGCTTGCTCTTAGGAAGAGGATGATTGATCTCATAATCATTTGTGTGGAGACACTAAAGCAAGTATGTAGGTGCTTATTAGAGAATAAGTTCACTGAACGTGACTCGCTAAGGAATACCTAATGGAGTTTTACTCGCCTGTCAATAGGAATTCCTCTAGTGATAGTAGTACAAGTGATCCTTGGACTTGAGATCATCATAGTATCTTGTGTATGATGAGTTATACTTTGACATGTCCCTTAAGACCTTGTGGGTATATCAAAGGGTATGATTGGGTATAATTAGTTGTACATGGAGATAGGTGAATGATCAACAAAGAATCTACCTCGTCTAGTAAAAGATGTGAATGTCCTATGTGATTCGATAAATGATAACTCAGTAGTCCTTGGCCAAGGCAGAATGAGATTAGAAAGGAGTTTCTAATTTGCATTATTTAGAGTTATGCATTTGGGAATCGAAATACATATAATTAAATAAAATAAGACTTGACAGTAAATCCATGTCTTATATTTAATTGGGACATTGTATGGTAGAAGGATTGAATTGTACGGTAACTATCTACTTAAAGGTTCTTTTGTGATTAATGTTGAAATCTATATTATCTGGAAAGTCGTTGATCGCTAAGGGGGCTTACCCTTATTGTAAAATAAATGTTATTTATTTAAATGAATTAAATAGTTTAATTTATTTATTTAAATAAGATTAGAATTGTTCTAATTGATTTATTCACAACCGGTTTAATATGGAGAACCTAAAGGGTCACACCGCAAAAGGAAAATATTTATTTAAGAAGTAAATGGCATAATGGTAATAATAAGTTAAGTGTATTTAATTTAATCTATGGAGATAGAATAAATTAAATAGCTTAATATTTATTATTTAATATTTTGGAAATATTAAATATAAATTAATAAGAGGAGTCTTATTATTATTATTACTATTACTATTATTTAATTCCTAATAGGGATTGAGAATTAATTAATAGAAGTACTCTCCCATGAATTCCTAATTAGATTAGGAGCATTATTAATTAAAGGAGTTTAATTATAATACAAACCCTAATCCTAAATTGTTTAGGGAAGGGTTATTCCTACATCTATAAATAAGAGGGGTCTTATCATAGATTAGGGTTACACACTCTTGCATTAGATTGTGGAGAGCAATTTCTATAGAGATAGAAACTAGGGTTTTGCCAAATACCCAACTTCTTGAATACTTGTTCTTCCTTGGTGGATCACCTCTAGAGGCCAAACACTTGGGTGGCTAACGTTGATCAAAGAAAGGAATCACACCGTAGCATTCGAGGAGAACACGAAGGACTAGGAGTTGAACTTGTACCCGAGGAAGCTTTGTTCTACGAGGGTATAATTCTTATTCTCTTTCTCTTTCGTTTATATCGTTAATTGAGCACATAGATTGATCTTGGTGATGGTTTGTATAAAATTTTTAAAATCTGTTTTTATCGCGCTTCCGCACTATTTATGTAATTTGATTACATGATCGCGCTATATACAAACCTAACAATTATTTTCACTATGTGTATAATTAAGGGTTATTTAAAGTATAACTAATATTTTATTGTAGCGTGTTGGGGACATAACTTGGAGACAACCATTTTGGGACAAATCCCCCACCCATGGCCGTCCATATAGAGAGAAAAAGGGAGTTTTGGCTTTTCAAATTTTATTTAATTTAATTAAGTTACTTGTGTTGGGTATTGTGAGACTTGATTTGATGGAATAAAGCCTATTATGTCACATTTCCTTCCTACACGCCACCTACATTGTCAAGTTCCTTGTTGTAAGGACTAGGTACTTGATGACAATCCTATTGGAAGATTTTTTTTGATTAGATATATGGATTATAAGTATTTTTGGAGTATTAAGGGATTATTTTGAGCAAATGAATAATTGGACATTGCGGGATTAAAGGCCCCATAGCCGTGTACCCCATGAGGGGATGGGTTGGTGTTGGTTGCTTGCATAGTTAACTTGATGTACAACAAGAAATGAGGTCATTAATAGACAATGAATGCCTACTAGTTTGAAATTAAGATGTGACCTTAGCTTGCCTACTAACCTCCTATTATGTTCAATCCCTTAAGCTAAGGGATAGAGTGTGTTGATGGGTATCCTTGTGAAGATTTTTGGGGTATAGGTATATTATTGATATGTATTCATTTGATGAGAGGATCAAATAAATGACTAAAGGCTTTAGAATACTTCATTTTCATTTAGCGAGAGTTGTGAGCATTTAGATAAGAGAATCCAATCTAGAGAGAGAAAACGAAATGGGTGTTAACCAAACCTTGAAGGAAAGCTACGGGTGATTTGAGGAAGGAAGAGGGAGACTCCATCTAACCTAGCCAAACTTCTATATCATCTAGAGAGGATTTGCAAAGGTAAATCTTCAACTTAAATGATTTCCTTTTTGGTTTAAACTAAGTCATGTGTTCTCGTTTTTCCTTTAAGCTTCCATGTGCGGTAGTTTGTATGCTATCCTTTTTGGTTATTCTTGTTGCTTAGGGTTGGCTTATATCGTTACTAAGATGCTCTGTAAGCTATTAACATCATCAAAATGGGACCAATACGGAGAAGACCTGTACCCCATGCATGAAAGAGGAAGAACATAAAAATAAATGACGTTCGGACATTTTAGTGGACTGTATAGCTTTGATTTTGTGTGTGTTTATCTGGTCGTTGTTGTGTTATTGTGCGTCCATGAGTTACAAAGATAACCCAGTTAGAACAACATGAAAATATTTTGGATCAAAGTTTTAGTGAGGGTTTGAGTAAATCATGCTTGAAATATCAAAACAAAATTTTTCGGGTTTTGCGACGTAAGTTTTGGACTCGTTAACGATATCGGGTAGCTCTACATTTTTGATATGTTGTAGCCCCGTATCTAAGGAGTCCATAGAGTCCGAAACGGATGGATTTGAGCGTGTATCAGCGTAGTTATGATCTTCGAGCGAAGGCACACAAGATTTACCGAAGTCGGATATGATTTTTAAAAAAACAAAAGGATTTTCTGAAATATTTTGAAAAATATTTTTGTTAGTGTAATATTGTAAAGCATAACATTATAAAAGGTTAGGAAGTTGAATGGACCAAATCGGACTTGTATTGGGCAAGTTATGAATTTTAGAAGATTTACTTTCAGATATAAAATACTCTCCAGTATGCTAAAATCGCGACCTGAAGCTACTACATGGGATGGCTGAACCAGACCGGCGCGCATGGCGCGGGAGTGCAAGGGCTGGCCGACCGCACATGGCGCGGCAGCTACTGAGCGCACGCCAAACGGTGTCGTCTCGACCCAGGCAGTGCTGGAGCGCGCGCTATGCGCGGAGGGCCTGTTCCGGGGCAGATTACGGTTTTGCCCCTCCGTCCAGATTTCGTTCTAATTACGGTTTTGCCATCTGGTTTAATTTTAACTAATTTAAATGTTGTAAAATTGATTATTAATTTCTATAAAAATAGTAAACATGCAAAAATTAATATTTAAGCCTTTAAAATTATATTTTCTAAATATTATAATTAATAAAGTATTATTTAATTATTGTTAAATAATAATTTAGTCTAAATGAGATTATTAAAGTAATTATTATTTGATTTACTAAATAATAAATGAACTTAATTAGTTATTATTTGTTATAGAAAAATAACTAATGATGGGTAATAATTTTTGTTTAATTATTTTATTATTTGAATAACTTTAAATAAGAAATAAACTTAATTAGTTATTATTTATTAATGACTAGAGATATTTTAATACTTTCTATGTAATTATTTATTATTTGATTTACTTTAAATAATAAATAAACCTAATTAGTTATTATTTATTTTGAAATAATAACTAAAGATGATTGTTACTTACTATTTAATTATGATGTGTTTATTATTCCTAAATTAATCTATCATTAACCTAAGTTAATCAGGGTTCCTGATAGTATGTTGTGCTATGTGCGCTGTGTGATTTACTTATGTGTTAAATAAGGTCTTTTGTGATCGTATAGACACTGTATTAATTAATAGCCGACTTTATCAATATTAGGTTCTTCAAGTCAAGTTAGTTAAAGCTAGATTATTTGTAGCAGAGCAGGCAGGCAAGTTTCCTTGAACCGAATCTTGTATTTACTTTTATAATGCAAATTCCTTAACCATACTCATTTTTATTCCAGCAAGTATTATCGTTGTACATGTTTCTTATCTTACCCCTTTTCAGTATTAAGTAAGTTCTAATTCTTGTACTTTAATATTAGACAAGGTTTCTATAGCATTGCAAGTTCCTGACTCAAACTCGAGTTATTATATTACAAACATGTCAGTGATTTAATTATTAACAATTATTCCATATCGTTAACAATTATTGATATTCGCACCTTGTGCAAGTTGTTATTGACAGACAAGTTTTCTTTAATCTTACTCCATTATATATTTAGTAAATTTCTAATCCTTTTTGAATTTGGTATTACATGAGTACTCCGTACTATTGCAAATTCTTGAACTTATCAATTATTGCAAGTTCTTTAATTTAACTAAAATTATTATTCAGCGGGTTCTATCTTGATCGATTTGTTTATTGAGCAAGTATTCTATTATTATCGCAAGTTCCCTATTTGAACTATTTCTTGTGATTCTACACATTCTCAATTTATGCCTTGTCCGCATTCATGTGCTTTTGAGATATTGTCAGATTCTTGAATCGCTTGAACCCAATAGTTTTATTTCGCATAAATTGCATCATAAGTATAGGTCTATACAATTGTTCGGTTAGACCAAGTATTGAAGCATGAATTTCGAATTCATAAATTGTTGCTAGCTTTCTTTAATCCTATTCATTGTATATTCGAGCAGGTTATACTGTTATATTACGACCAGTTCTCCAAACCTAAGTTGTCGGTTTCCTTATAGATCGTTTTTAACCTTGTACTTTAAATCGTACAATTATTTATGAACTCTAAATTATCTGAGTATACTAGTGGTTTAATTATTGTTAATTAGCCACCTCATTGACGATTATTGGTATTCGCACATAGTGCATTTGCATGTTTGTTCACTATCGAACACCTAGTACTTGAAGTTCTTTATTCCTGAACTGTTTGGATAAGAGGCTACACCACTAGTTCGGCTAGTCTCATGCATGAGATCATAAGAATTATTTAAAAATATAGTCTACGCCAATTGTTTCGGCTAGACATTTGTATACTTAAATTCATTTGATTAAATATTGTTGCAGTTGTCCAAACCATTGATGGTACGGACTCTTATAATCAGACTGAGCAGAACAACCCTTATAAAAGGGGTTTTGATGTCGATTTATTCGACTTAGCGCGCACCTAAGATAGTTAATGATATGCATATACATTGGGTACAAGAGGTTTGGCCACCTCGCGTATCCACCTGAGTGTTTACAGTAGCATTAGCTGTTACACTACTCCGAGATGCTCAGTTAAGACCTGGGTAAGTTTCTCACGAGGTGCTCTAGGTGAAACGCCTGGTTAAGCCCTCAACCATGTTCAGGGTCTATAATAACCAACTCAGTAGTAAATACTCTTTACCATTGATTTCGAATATCAATTCTTAAAGTTATTCAATCATGCAAGTATTATTTGAAGTTATCATTTTTGATATCGCTCTTGAAATTAATATTGTTAAGATTATCAGTTTGCAGTTAATCTTCTAGCAGCATTACTGTTGACAGTGATTCACAATTATTGTATATTATGAAATCCAAAGAATTGTATTCTTTTCATTCATGATATATCTTTATTGTCTATTTTAACTTGCTGAACAATTTGTGCTCACCCTTGCTATATCGTGAACCATTTTCAATTAAGTCCGAGTTCGTACAAGACGCCAAGGACGATAAAGGAAAAAGGCAAAGACCGTGTTTGACTTATGTGTAGACACCCGAATTTTGCATTTCCTATACTAACCCTGACAGGAGGGCAAAATCGTCAATTGACCCGGCACACGAGAATAAAAGGTGGACATAAAGACGAACCCTCAAAACCACCACGACGGGATGATATTGAAGCCGACACGACAACAAGCGAATGTCGAGAGTCAGTTACTGATCACTGTGCTTACCCGGATGACGTGGCACGTTTCCCGACGGTTTCCGGACTGCCGAGCGCAAACCCGTCAGCGGAAACCAACGGTACGACACGAAAATCGAGACGAGGCACGGAAAACGAGAAAATCAGCACAGTTAGCCGCAGATCAATTCGCGGCCAAGGACGGAACTCGAGGCAGCACGGGACTCGAAGCGCACGGGACTCGAGTGCGGCTGGGGGGAGAACCAAGGGCCAGCCGCAGATCTATCTGCGGCCAGCCGCAGATAGATCTGCGGCTGCCCTTGGCAGTGCTATATTAGGCCAGTTCGCATACAGGAAGAAAAAAAGAGAGAGGATTCAGCAGCAGCAGCAGTTCGGGAGAAGAAGAAAAAACAGCAAGAAAACAGCAAAAATTAGGAGAGAAAAGAGTGAAAAGAGTGAGGAATTGTACCAATTTTGTGAGATTATATCTCATATTTTCTACTCTACTCAATACACAAATTCATACATATTGTGGGGATTAATTGCAAGGTGAAAAAACCATTTGTTCTTAGCATTTTGTTATACCATTTTGTTAATCTTTTGGTCATCCGAATTACCTTGAATGTAGTTTTTTCTCATATGTTATTGTGAAGCCATGGGTTAGGGACTATTAGTGAGGGTCTCATCGGAATGAAATTCCCCCTAATAGCCCGATGATATCCGTTTGGTGCAAATCTTAGCTATTATGGTATGGTATCATTCATAGTGTATTTCGATCGTCATTGTAAGATATCCTAGAGTGTTAGGCATCCCGTTGTTGTTTATTTTCGTTATATCCATTTGGCGGTTGTGCAATAAGTTCGGATGTGAGCCTAGGAATGCGACCCCGTGGTCCAAATCCGATGATGGACATTTTTGAATGTATGTAATCGGGTGGATGTATCCGTTATTGTAAATATGTAATCGTCGGGCCTTAAAACGACGCCAAGGCGATAATCGTGTTTAAGGCCCCGAAATAGTGAAACTTGTGATTGTGGGCGTTTGGGGTTATTTTGATGGCTTACATGCCCATGAATAGCCCCGACGCGTGTTTATGCTTGATTGGATTTTGTGACACGAAAAATGATTTCAAAGATTAAACGAGGAAGGTTTTTCCTTAAAATCAAGCAAACTAGGAGGTTAGCATCACGTAGCTAAAAAATTGGAGGTGTTAATGAATGTCGGTTTCTATTAAACGAGAAGGCTAAAGGAAGTCGTTTTCAAACGTCGCAAAAATGGTTTTATAAAAATAAAACAACGTTTTATTAAATCTTGGTGCGTAGGGTGAAAGATATCCTAAAAGTTGCCCATCATTTTATGAAGGCAATGTATAGATTTCGATTCCTATTTTTACGAAGGTTTAAAACTCTTGTTTTGCCAAAACGACACCTAAGGAAAATCTCATAGTTTTGCCAACTAAAATCAACCCTTTCTCGCATAGCTTTCTCGTTTAAACCGATGGACATTCTAAGGCATTCTCAAAAGAAAAAAAACACAATTTTCCCTAAATAGTCCAAATGATTCTTTTATGCAAACTCACCACAACATTTACATAGGCACACACACACACACGCGCACCCACACATTTCATGAATTAAAGGATAGGAAAGCATCAAGATTGCGGTAACCGTGCTTCACGGAAGTCGAGGGGTGCCTAACACCTTCCCCTCACTTAAGCAAGCTCCCGAACTCTATGAATCTCGATTCGCAGACCAATTAATTCGGAGTCACATATGAGCCAGCGATTTATAAAAAATGAAAACTCGGATGAGTTGGTACATCCATTTCAAATATACCAACTGGCGACTCTGGTTAAATTGGCTCATCATAAAAACAATCTTTAAAAAACCCCGTCGACATTTAATGCCGATCTTTTCCAAAAAAAAATCATTCAACCAAAAGGCTAAAATTGGAAAAGACAAAAGAGAAGAGAAAAACCCGGCGTCGACAGCTGGCGACTCCGCTGGGGACATTAGAGGGCTTAAGCCGCATTCGAATCTTAATGCTATCCTATCCTTTAAAATTTATAATTGTGTGTGTGCGTATGACATTTTGACGTCTTTTATTTATTGTTGTGTAAATGTGTGTTGTTGTCCAATGAATGAATGATTGAATGGGTTTTTCTTTACTTCAAAGTAATCATTTGCATGCGGTGAGGACGATGAATGTGAATGTATGTTGAGAGAGTACCTCCTCCTGAGGCGAACCCGTCGGTTGCTTATTACTGGACTCGATGGGGCTGCTCCCCGGAGATGGCTCAGGAAACGCACCACTCAAATCCGCTCCAATCGAAAGGGCTCAAACGAGTAGATTGCGAAGATTTGGGAACCTTCATGCCGAAAAGCCCGTGAGAGTAACCCTAGGTTAGGTCAGCCTCTGATAAACCCAACGCAGGAAAAGTCTCTTCATGCCCTTTTTACGTTCAAGCGTATAAAATGTCATGATCCCATTTCATATATACCTCCCCTGTTGTCAAAAGAGAATACTAACCTCCATGTTTTGCAGGAAACAGCTGGGGAAGCATAATAAAGTCATGTTTAGCATTTGTTATTGCACTAAAAGACTACTAACTTTCTCTTTTGCAGGGAAAGATTAAAAAACCCAAAACACAAAAAATTTACAGCTTTAGCATGCATCCGCATCCTTTCATTGCCCAAGACTGAACTTCGAACCGTTTGCCTGCAGGATTGCTCCTCAAACCCGTTCGCAGTCTAAGAAAGCCCAGGTCTCTACCTCTGAAATGGCTGATCTCCCCAATCATAGTTCTGTATCTCGGGAAGAGTTTGATGACTTTAGGAAGCAGATGATGGAAATGGCCACAATGCTAAAAGAGCAGTTGTTAATCAGACAGGATCCGTCAAACCAGGGACCGCATAATGTACCACCGCCAGGGGGTAACCAGAATCCTCCTAAAGATGATGCAATCCTGTTTAAAAATAACCAGCATCAGCTTAAGGATGAGCCGGTCCTCCCAAAGGTCATTCCTGCCCTCAACAAAACAGTAATCACGATTCCAGAGGAGGGAGATACTGATGACCTTCGCAGAAACATGAAGCAGATGGAGGAGACCATCCAATCTCTAAAAGGCATAGGCTCCTTGGGTAGGGTTAATTATGCAGATTTGTGTGTCTTCCCCGGAACCAGATATCCAGAGAAATTTAAGATCCCCGAATTCGAGAAATACAATGGGAAAGGGGATCCTTACACTCACCTGAAAATATATATTGGAGAACTGGGGTCCTATGCGGAAGACGAAGGATTAAGGATGCAATTATTCCAGAAAAGCTTGACGGGGGAGGCGAGGATCTGGTATGCCCGTCTCGATAATGCCCGGATTCATAATTGGGAGGAGCTGGCCCATACCTTTCTGACACAGTATAGCTTTCAGGCACAGATGGCCCCTGATAGATATCAAATGACAAAAATCAAGAAGCAACCAAGGGAAACCTTCAGGGACTATGCCCAACGATGGAGGGGTATGGCCGCGCAAGTGAATCCTCCAATGAGTGAGTCAGAGATGGTGATGACCTTTGTGGATATACAGGAAGCACCTTATTATGAGCGGGTCATATCAGGGATTGGAAGACCTTTCGCCGAGATGATAAAACACGGAGAAATGGTGGATATGGGGTTGAAATCGGGTAAAATCCGGGACTTCACAGCTCTTGAAACGGCTGCGGAACAAATCCAAAGTGGGAATTATGGCAGTACTTCCCGCAGGCCCCAAAAGCGAAAAGAGGAAGATGTCTCTCTCGTGCTGCAGGGACCATCCAGGAAAGTGGAGAATAGCCCTCCTGTACAAATACAGAGATTTGGGCCGCCCCGGCAACCCAATTTTGATAATTCCAGAACGGACGGACGAAGGAGGTTTGAGACCACACAGAGGCGGGTATTCACCCCGCTTGGGGATCCTCTTGAGCAGATTTTGGCAATATTGATATCACAGAGGAAGATTGTCGATTTGGCACCTCCATGTGACCCGAAGGGAAGAAAATTTGACCCCAGTAAAAAGTGTGCATATCATTCGGGTTCCCCGGGTCATGACACTCAGGAATGTTGGACGCTGAAACACATAATTCAAAACCTGATTGATAGCGGGGAGATCGTGGTGGAACAGCCCGAGCCGCCAAATGTTAAAATCAATCCCCTGCCGAAGCATGATGGGGGAGGGGTCAATATGGTGGAAGCCATCGAAACCGAAGGACCGCCAAGGCGAAATTATATGACAGGGATTCATGAGATGGTTGGCATGACGGGTAGTCAGGAGAATATGCAAGGGGCACCGATTAGGTTGACGGGTGCAAGCCGGAGTGTCACAGGGGGGCCTATCCAGTTAGCAGCTCCAAAACCTCTCATCATCGCAGCAAGACCACAGATCCCTATTTGCAATCTAAAAACAGTACCGTGGAACTACGGGGGTGTATTAGAGGAGGCGGCCAGTTGTGCTTCCGTAACATCAAAGGGGAATCCCTTGTACCTTCCAGGAAGAGTCCTCAAGAGTAAGAGAAAAGAGAACGAGAGGATATCCGAGGAAAAAGCCGCGGAGTTCTTGGAAAAGATGGATCATCCTGAAGTAAGGGGGATCAAGGCAGTGAGCGAGGAATCAACTCTAACGTCGATCATGGATTTGGTGTTATCATCCAGCGACCACTGCAGAATTTTGGCCAAAGTCCTAGGGGAGGCTCACATCCCCAAGACAATTAGCCAAGAAAGTTTCGGCCGCCTAGTGGATCATCTGCTAGAGAACAATGTGCTATCATTCACAGATGATGATATCCCGAAAGAGGGAAGGGGGCATCGGAGACCGCTGCACATCGCAGTGATCTCATCAGGGTATGTCATGAATGGGGTATTGATTGATGGGGGATCAGCACTGAATATTTGTCCCCTCAGTACACTGAGAAAAATGAACATTAATCCCAAGCGCTTGCGGGCCAGTCACGTGGTGGTGCGAGCCTTCGATGGATCCCGGAAGGATACATTGGGAGAAATAGAGTTGCCCGTGGAGATAGGGCCGTGTACTTTTGATATTTCCTTTCAGGTCCTGGATATCTCCGCCAGTTATAACATGTTATTGGGAAGACCATGGATACATATGGCTGGGGCAGTTCCCTCTACACTACACCAACAAATCAAGTTCATCGTCAGCGGGAATCTGGTAACAATCTCCGCAGAGCGTAATGACCCTTTCCCGTCCACGAATGGTCTGCCAGTAATCAATGTGGACGAATCCGCGGTGCCTGCCAGTTTTCAAGCACTGGAAATCAGCTCTCCCCACTATAGAGGTCTGGGAGCTCCAGCCATAAAATTGAAAGCCTCCCCTGAGCTCACCTTCGTTGCTAGAGAAATGATGAAGATGAAGTTTCAACCTGGGCAGGGTTTGGGAAAAGACAACCAAGGAACTTCCACGCCTATTCAACTGCCCAACCAGACAGGCAGGGCAGGGTTGGGATATCATGGAGGCATAGAGCGGAACCACTCTCAAAGGGAAGCCCCATTTCGATCGACTGGAATCCTAATGCCGAGGGACCATAATGAACAAGGAACGGACAAGCCCGTGTCCGAATTAGAAGATAAAGATTTGACTCCTGCGGATGATGAGGCAGTCAAAAGGAAGAGTTTCCTGCGGGAGATCATGCAGCAGTTCGAAACTAAATGCTATATCTCTGGACCATCAATGAACATTGGAGAGGGGAGGGATACGGCCACAACGTCGGGGGCCCAACAGAGTGTGCCTGTCATCGATTGGGCAGGGTTAGTTATCCCTAACAATGCTATGAGGGAAGACCGATACGATGTGGCGGTAGTCGTCAAGGAAGTCTCTGGTGCGCAGCCGCCTGTCATATGTCGCATCCCGACTGATCTGACCACTGATAACTGGACGGTGGAGCCAATAATATCCAGACAAGGGTAAAGCACGGTGTCGGGGTGGTAGACCCCGGAGAGTGGGGGATGAATGTCTACCAGTTTTGGTTCTTTATTTTATATTTTGCATAACTATGTCAGTTTGTCATGTTATTTTAAGAGCAACCATTGTGGAAAGATGAATTATATATATGACCGTATTTTGTTTCAATGTCAGGTGTACCAATTTGAGTATTCCTTGCTTAACAAGCGATCCCTCAAATTTGAATGATGACTATGATTTTGATATCGAGCTGGATTTCGATTTAATGGGTATTGAGCAGGACGAGACAGATTACGACGACGCGCCTGACGAGATCAAAGGGTGGGTCGAGGATAAACCCAAACCCAACTTAGACCAAACCATCACCATAAATATCGGAACCCCTGACCAACCCAAAGAGCTCAAGATCGGGACAGACCTGACCCCTAACCAGAAGGTAGAAATGACCAAGTTACTACGCCAGTATGAGGATGTGTTCGCCTGGTCTCATGAGGACATGATCGGATTATCCACCGACATTGTGGTACACCAGCTACCCATCAAAGAGGGTTTCAGGCCTGTTAAGCAAAAACTAAGAAAGCTAAAACCAGAATGGAGCTTGAAGGTAAAGGAGGAGATCATCAAACAGTTCAGGGCTGGAATCATCATGGTGTCCACCTACCCAGAATGGTTGTCCAATGTGGTCCCAGTGGCTAAGCCTGGAGGAAAGGTGAGGGTATGTGTTGACTATAGAGATCTGAACAAGGCCAGTCTCAAGGATAATTTCCCAGTACCTTTTATACACATATTGGTGGATAACACAGCCCAATACGAGATGTACTCTTTCGTTGATTGCTTTGTGGGGTATCATCAGATAATGGTGGCAGAGGAGGACCGGGAGAAAACAGCCTTCATCACCCCTTGGGGCACTTTCTGCTATAGACGGTTGGCTTTCGGTCTCACAAATGCAGGGGCTACTTATCAAAGAGCTATGATGGCCCTGTTCCACGATATGATGCACAAGGAGATAGAGGTATACGTGGATGACATTATCGTGAAGTCAAAGATAGAATCTGATCATGTGACCCATCTCCAAAAGCTATTTGACCGGCTCAGAAAATACAATTTAAGGCTCAATCCGGCAAAGTGTGCTTTCGGAGTGCAATCGGGCAAACTCTTGGGATTCCTGGTTAGTGATCGTGGCATCGAGTTGGATCCGGCCAAGATTAAGGCCATTGTGGATATGCCGACACCCCGCACTGAAAAGGAAATAAGAGGATTTCTAGGAAGAATAAATTTCATCAGCCGCTTCATATCCCATTTGACAACCACGTGCGAGCCAATTTTCAAGCTGTTAAGAAAAGATGTCTCCCAAGAATGGAATGAGCAATGCCAGGAAGCCTTTCAGATCATTAAGAAGCAGCTGACGGAAGCACCCGTGCTAGTACCCCCGAAGGATGAGATCCCTCTATTCATGTATATATCAGTCAATGACATTGCGATGGGCTGTATGCTGGGGCAGAAGAATGAATCAGGCAAAGAGCAGGCCATTTACTACCTCAGCAAGAGATTTAGCCGATGTGAACAGAATTACACCCCTATCGAAAGGACCTGTTGTGCTTTGGCTTGGGCTGCAATGAGATTACAGCATTATCTCCATGGGCACACCACGTACCTGATATCAAGGATGGATCCCCTGAAATATATCTTTGAAAAGCCCATGCTGAACTGTCGACTTTCAAGATGGCAGTTAATCTAATTCTTGCAGCAGTTCGACATTGTATACGTAACTCAGAAAGCCATGAAGGGGCAGGGAATTGCAGATCAATTGGCAGAGGCGCCATCAGGGGGAATGGAGCCTTTAGACACTCCTCTGCCG